>OZ010799.1:195293509-195834067 GCA_963932465.1 Maratus speciosus
CAAAAGTTCACGAAAAAAACTCGAATTTCATCAAAAACTCGCGGAAAAAAACGCAAATTTTGACAAAGGATCACGAAAAAAAAACGCGAATTTCGTCAAAGTGTCGCGGAAACAAGCTAATTTTGTCAAAAGTTCGGGGAAAATGCAAATTTCGTCAAAGCGTCGTGATAAAAACCTGTATTTCATCAAAGGATCGCGTTAAAATCACATACAAATATCTGTGTTTATTATTATATGTATAGTTTTTAAACTGAAATATTTTGCTGAGCTTTTTAGAAATCTGGTTAACCCGAACCCACTCAGCCAGAAATTGACCTGAATATAAACTGAGTTAACCCAAACTACAACAAAAATAATTAGCAGCAGGAAGGGATTACCTCTCCTTTTCCCCTCTGCTGTAACCTTTCAGAAAATTTGCTGAGAATTTCAGATTTTTTTTTTTAACTCAGACTCAAATCTGGGGGGAAGGTGGGAGGGCACGGGTCCGATCCTCAGACCGTCCCACGTCGAAATCTGTTGAAAAGTGTTACTGTTTTTTTTTTTTTTTTTTTTTTTTTTTTTTTTATATATATATACTTTCATTTAAAAGAAAGTCATTATAACTTAAAATCTATAAAATTGTTCTTCCAATCCCCGAAACTAAATTCTGGCTACTTTTCTTGTTTAACAATAAATTAATATTGTAACAAACACCAAATATTTTTTGTATACACAAAATATTTTCATACACATATATAAAATAAAGACTTTGTTTATTATTTGTGCATTGCACAAGTAATAAGAAGGACTTTAAACCGTTCCAGATGAAAAATACTGGCTGCAAAGTTAAGACAGAATAGGAAGATAAGTGGGGGGAGGGTACATTACCGAACTCCAACGATGTCTTTGCAGTCAGACAAGAAGTCACCGTGTATCTTACAGATACGAGGAAGTAATCGAGTGTTAAAAACAAAAGTTAATGAATATCATTCACAGTCAGCTCTTCCGCACATATATAGTGTGCCTGACTTCCGACTTAGCCAAAATTCTGAAGGGATTAGCTAAGGTGTCATTACTCATTAATGCACTAATATGGGACTAACAAGAAAGACAAGTGCGATGCATGACAAATATATATATAATTGAATTGATCTAAAAAGTAAGAAGTAAACTTTTTTTTACCATTTAATCTGACCGTTTTGGCAGGTAAAAGAGGTTTAGTCCCTTCAATCCTCCGCACCCCCATATTTCGGTGTGGCATGGAGATGCGACTGAAAAATGAAAGTTAATAAGCTACTTTTAGAGTCAACTCTTTCGCACCGGATTTCCGATTTAGACGAAATCGACTTGAGATTAGCTGTGTTGTTACTGTGCATTAACATACTCCCGCATTGACAATCTTGGCGCCCGCCGACTATGGGAAAAATTAAAAAAAATCCTTAAATTAAACTACTTTTAGATTTGTCGAATTTATTTGTAGGTCTCTTGAACTGAGCATATATGTTTTCATTTAGCGAGTAAAACAGGGATGGAGCTATTTTTCAGTCATTTGAAAATGGATTTTGTGGTCTTAAGTAAATTTGGTCGCAGGACTGAGGAGGATATTGGATTAACAGGAAAAACAAATTCGTGGCATGCCAGAAAATAAAACAAATTTATCTGAAAAAGAAGGAATATCAGCCCTTTTTTCATTTCACTGCGATCTCTTCAGAGGTGGAATGGAGCTGTAACGTCATAACCCCCGTCCCCATCGAATACTTTGGTGTATGCTGGGGCATCACTGTGCACTAATATATGGGACTAACCAGAATAGCTGCGTCGCAGAAAAAAATTAAAAATTAATCTCAAAAGAAAGAAAAAAAAACTGGATTTTTTTTCATTTCATATTTGATTATTTCGGAAGAGTAAGTAACCCCACCAGCCCCTTCCCCTCATTGGGTATACTGTGGTGTAACTGTGCGTTGATATGAGACTAGCCAGAACGTGTAGTTCGTTGTATTCGTTGTTCGTTCAGAAAACAAGTGCATTACAAATTCATCTCGAACAAAAAGAAAAATATCAGCCCTTTTTTCATTTCATTTTCGACTATTTTGGGAAGGGGCTGTAACCCATCACCCCCTTTCTACTTCTTTGGGTATAATGTGGTGTCACTGTGCACTAATATGGAACTAAAGAGAAGAGAGTGGCTAGTCTGTTGAATGATAGGAGAAAAAAAATACAAATTTATCTCAAACAGAAAGAAAAAAAGCAATATTTTTTTTTATTTCATTTTCGACTATTTCGGGAGGAGGGGGATGTAATTCCATCAGCCCCCTCCCCATCTTTGGGTATGCTGTGATGTCAATGTGGACTAATATGGTGTTATTTCGCTGTATAGCAGAAGAAAAATTACAAATTTATCTCAAACAAGAAGAAAAAAAACAGCCTTTTTTTCATTTCATTTTCAACTATTTAGGAAGGGGACACCCCATTAGCCCCTTTCACCTCTTTGGGTATAATGTGGTATCACTGTGCACTAGTATGGAACTAAAGAGAAGAGAGCGGCTAGTCTGTTGAATGATAGAGGAAAAATACAAATTTATCTCAAACAAAAAGGAAAATATCAGAACTTTTTCATTTCATGTTCGAATTTTTGGGAAGGGCTATAACTCCATTAACCCCCTTCTATCTTTTCGGGTATAATGTGATGTCACTGTACACTAATATGGAACTACAGCGAAGGGAGCGGCTAGTCTGTTAAATGATAGGGGAGAAAATGCAAATTTATCTCAAATAGACAGAAAAAAATCAGCTCTACTTTTTCATTTCATTTTCGACTATTTCCAGAGGAGGAGGTTGTAATTCCATCAGCCCCCTCCCCAT
Source organism: Maratus speciosus (assembly GCA_963932465.1). Lineage (NCBI taxonomy): Eukaryota > Metazoa > Arthropoda > Arachnida > Araneae > Salticidae > Maratus > Maratus speciosus. The sequence continues at coordinate 195,296,351 of OZ010799.1, forward strand.
CTTAGGGTATGCTGTGATGTCAATGTGGACTAATATGGTGTTAACGAGAATGGTTATTTTAGTGTTTGACAGAAGAAAAAAATTACAGATTTATCTTTAAAAAGTAAAGAAAAAACACTTTTTCATTTAATTTTTCGCGATTTCTGGTTGGGGGAGGGGGGGGGGCTGTAACACCATCAACCCCCTTTCTCTTCTTTGGTGTCAATATGGACTAATATGGAACTAAAGCGAAGGAAGCGCATAGTCTGTTGAACGATAGGGGAAAAATGCAAATTTATCTTAAACAGACAGAAAAAATTCAGCACTATTTTTTCATTTCATTTTCGACCATTTCGAGAGGAGGGGGCTGAAATTCCATCAGCCCCCTAACTAATATAACCTGGACTAATATGGTGTTAACGAAAATGGCTATTTTGCTGTATGGCAGAAGAAAAAATTACAGATTTATCTTTAAAAAGTAAGAAAAAACACTTTTTCATTTAATTTTTTGACTATTTCGGGAGGGGTAGGGGGGGGCTATAACCCCATCAGCCCCCCTTTCTCTTCTTTGTTGTCAATGTGAACTAATATGGGACTAATGAGAATGGCTTTTCCGCTGTATAAGGGAAAAAAATTAAAAAAATTTCCATAAAAGAAAGACGAAAAATCAGCACCTTTCTATATCACTTTCGAAAATTTCGGGGGGGGGGGCTGTAGCCCCATCAGCCCCCCCTTGGGTACGCCACTGATGATGTTACATGCTTTCAAACATAATAAAATTGATATGCATTTATGTAGAGCACTAAAATATGCATGCTGTAGAATATGCGGTGCAAAGAATAGTTATTATTCATTTACAGGGCCACACAAAAGAATTCCGATACATAATGATATAGGGGTGGAGGGAATTGTTTGTGGCGTATTTTAATTATGTTAAATTATTTCATATATAATGAAATTGATATATGTTGCTGAGGTTTACTATAACTTATTTAACGTATAATACGAAGTGTATAGCATTTACAAAGGGCACACAAAAGATTTCAAATACTATATTGAATCTGAAGTGCTGTACAATAGCGATGATTGCTGGAAATGCATTTTTAATTATGATATACGCTTCTATGTATCACTGTATTTATGCATAGTATATGGTGTTATAATTCATATACAAGGCTGCACACAAAATAATTATTAATAGTTACTGGGTATGAGCGCATATTGCTTAAAGGTGGTTTTTAAATGAGTTATGCATTTTTACTCTGAACTGCATTTAGCTTAGTAAGAAATGTTTGTAGAATACAAATAAAATGATATATAGGGTCGCGCAAAGAATTGGATACATGGCCCTCTATAAATGATATTTCTGAAAATGTGATTTCAGTAGTTTTAAGAGTGTTTTAGTTTGAAATTAATTTTAGCTAAATAATGGAGTGTAATAAAAGTACTAGGTAAACTACAGGGTTGTACAAAAGTATTTAAGTATGTTTCCATATATTAGTATAAATTGCTGGAAGAGAGATTTCAAACTGTTATGCGTTTTCTTGCTAAACTAAATTTTCCCATTATGTAGTATATATATCAACCTACATATCAAATACAGGGCTGTTCAGAAGAAAAGAAAAACATATTTGGCTATGGACAGGGTCTGTTTACGGAATAGGTCCGTGAAGCCCATGCTTACCCACTGAAATACAAAAGGGCCCCCATTTTACTTTTCAAAACTAATTTTTAGAAAAAAGAAACTCAATCACTGTAAAAAATACATTTTTTTTCTTATGAAACTTTTTTTTCTTACGATGTGGCAATTTGTAAATCACAAAAAATATTTTGAAGTTCACATATTCTCAACTATAGTTCCATATTTGTCATTTACAAAATAAATTAGTTATATTATAATAAAATATTTTTATATAGGTAGTTTTAGTTTAATTAAAAATGTTATTTACTCTAAACTTTGATGGTAAAATTTCAAATTATTCAAGCATACAAAAATGAGATTTATGAAATAAAAAAGCAATTTGTAGAGTAATAGGGGGCCCCCTGTGTGACTTCAGGCTTCCCCTATTCCTAAGTGTTAAGCGGGCCCTGGCTATGGACGGTAACTGCTGAAATCAGTTTTTCAAATGTTTTATACGTTTCTTAAAATGTTTATTTAGTTATCTTATTTACCTTATTTCCCTAAATAACGAAGTTTTGTTAAAGCATCCAGGAAGTGTTTGAAAGTGTTTCATAATCTAAGCTTAACGCATGTTTTTTTCTTTCTTGTTTATTTATGAGGTCATTGTAATGCGAAATCTATCATCAAAGACAAAAAGTCGATGCGGAATGCAAAAAAAATCGCTGAAAACCACATTGACTGTTCCATAAAAAAATGCTAAAATTAAAAAATGGTAGAGGAAAAAAATTCCACGGAGCTCGAGAAATTGCTAATATTCGCAGTGAAGGTCGTTAAAATTCAAAATTAGTAGAGGAATAAATATACAATATTAGGTTAAATCGTTAAGGCTGTTCTCAACTGCTCTGCTCAACAAGCGCAAAACGTTTTGACACATTTACAAATTCATTTTTTAACGGAAATATATAAAACTGGAAAGCCTGACCATGGAATCGAACAGTTTTTTCCATTTTTTGATCAATAAATTACCTATCGAGTTATAAGCGATTTTGATCATGTGACACCGCATTTTTCTACCCTTCCTGACTGGATTTTCTTCTTTCGTTCGGAAATTGGGTTCAAAATGCCAACTTTGACAGTATTTTCTGAAAGGTCTATTTTGTTGACAAGAAAACGGAAAAAAACAGTTCGATAACATAGTATCTGAATAACAACACCTTCTAGTTTCATGCGTTTCCGAACAAAAATGAATTAAAACTTATGTCAGAAAGTTGACCCTTTAGATTTGAGAACAGCCTTAAATGTTTGAACGGAATTTCTTTTGCGAATGCCAAGAAATAGACGCTTTCTTGTTTGTTTTAATTTGTTTATTTATAAGGTCATTGTAATGCGAAATCTATCCTCAAAGACAAAAAGTCGATGCGAAATGCAAAAAATCGTTAAAAACCACATTGACTGTTCCATAAAAAATTGCCAAAATTCAAAAATGGTAGAGGAAAAAAAAAATTCCACGGAACTGGAGAAATTGCTAATAATCGCACTGAACGTCGTTAAAATTTAAAATTAGTAGAGGAATAAATTTACAATATTAGGCTAAATGTTTGAACGGAATTTCTTTTGCGAATGCCAAGAAATAGACGCTGGCCCGCAATACACGAAATAACGCTAAAAATCTCATTGAAAGCCTTATTAAAAATTACTAAATAATCAAAAATAGCTGGGGTTAAAAATCACTAAAACGGGTAAAATATTGTAATAGGAATTCTTTCATAAATGAAAAACTTCGATGCAAACGCAAAAATTTCTAAAAATCGCTAAAAATTATATTGAATTTCACATTAAAAAATTGCAAAAATTCAAAAATCGAAATGGACAAAATTTACTATATCAGTCCGAAAGTTTAAAACGAAATTCCTTTTACCATTGTCAAAAAATCGGCGTGGGACTCGAAAGAACATTAAAATCACATTAAAAGTTGGTAAATATTTAGAAATCGCAGGGGGCAAAATTTACCATGATCGGGTAAAACATTGTAATCTGCATTCTTGGAAGAATGACAAAAAATTGCATGGAAAATCGCATTAAAAATGTGTAACATTCAAAAATCATAGTGGTCAAAATATACTACATTAGGCTAAAAGATTGAAACCGAATTCCTTTTAGCAATGTCGAAAAATCGCCGCAAAATGCGAAAAAAAAAAAAAAACTCCGAATAAATTTTATTGATAAAAGTATAAAATTTACTATATCGAGTTCAAACAATAAAAAGGTATTTCTTTCACTAATGTGGAAAAATTGCCTCTAAACGTAAAAAAAAAAGCGCGATAAATAGCCCTAAGAAACAAAAATCGCACTGGATAATTTATTAGACTAAAAGTTTGAAACCGAATTTCATATTCGAATGTCAAAAAATCGCTTCGGAACTTAGACAAAAAAAGAAATAAGTAAAAATAAATAAATAAATAAAAATAAACTGTAAAATAAACTAAACTAAAAAAACTAGTAGGATGTGGCAATTCCAAAATTTTCTTCTATCTCATACATGTTAATATTTCCTGATAAATAAAGCATATCAGTGACACCGGTTAGGTGATTTACACCATAATCTAATCAGCAAACAACTTAAGTCAAGTTGTAGCTGAATCTGAAGACTAATGAAAATCCGTGCATAGTTTTTGAGGTGGAACTATTTAGGAAATCGTAAAAAATTCTACCTAGCAGCGCCACCTGTTGGTCGATTTACTACAAAAACTAATCAGGACCAATTTTTATCAGGGACTAACTGAATCTGAAGTTTGATCAGGGGTCTACCCAGGCAAAATTTGGGGCATTTTCACAAAAATCTATTTAATAAAATATGCCCATTCTCAAAAATAAGTTTAATAAAATGGGCCCCTTCACAAATTAAATTTAATAAAATGGGCCCCTTCACAAAATTCTTTTAATAAAATAAGCCCTTTCGTAACATTCTTTTTCATAAAAACTGTTTTAAAATGTGTAATTTGTAAATAAAACCAGGTCACGAAAAACAAAAACTTTAGCAAGGGGATTTAAAGAAGTTTTTATTAATAAATTCTTGGGTCGAATTTGAGTAACTGGATTTCAACTTTCGTTACAAAATGTTATTTTTCACAAAAAATGTTATAAAATTCACAAAAATAATTTTACTTTTCATAAAATGGGGCCAAGAATAAAAACCTGCGTCGACACCTGTTGATGAAAATCCATGCATTATTCCTTGAGATACAGTGAAAATCGTGATAAATGCAGCCTAGAAGCGCCACCTGTTGTGCGATTTACACTAAAAACAAAACAGCTCTAATTTATATCAGGGGCTAACTAAATCTGAAGTTTGGTGAAAATCCGTGATTAGTTCTTGAGATAGAGCTATTGCGATAATCACAAATAATGCCTCATAGCAGCGCCACCTGTTGGGCGATTTACACTAAAAAGTAATCTGCACCGTATTATATCAAGGACTAACGTAATCTGAAGTTTTATAAAAATCCGTGCATTAGTTCTTGAGATATAGCTATTTCGGAAATCGGGAAAAATACAGCATAGCAGCGCCACCTGTTGGGAGATTTACACCAAAAAGCAATCAGCTCCAGTTTATATCAGGGATTAACTGAATCTAAAGTTTTATTAAATTCCGTTCATTAGTTCTTGAGATACAGCGCCCACAAAATTTGTGTCACACACAGGCAGACATTTTGTAAAAAACATGTTTTTTGGAATTTCTGTCCCCTAAAACGTGTAAATCCGTCGAAAACTGGAATTAGTAAATTTGTATAATCTAATACTTTCTTGTAAAGATAGAAGAAAGTAAAAATACTGACTAAAATAAACAAGTGCGTTGCAAATGAGAACTAATTTTATAAATATGTTTTGCACCGCATATTGTATTGAACGTATATTTTAGTGCATATCAATTTCATTCTGTTTGAAAGGCTGTAACATCATTAAAATGCACTTGAAATAATTTTTCCCATTAGCTGTAATGTAACGGAAAACTTTTGACTGTCCCTGTAATTAAACTAAACATCCGATTTTCGTAAAATTTAAAATGGCTCGACAAAATTTTGCAATAATTATACAGTCGGACCTCGTTATCCCGACACTCAGTTTTCACGTCAGTTTTTCAATGTCCCGATTTCCTGTATATGTTTTTAATGTAAATAAAACTCCGGATTTTACGTCATTGAATAATTTTCAACTCCTGATATCGCGACGGTTTAGGAAAATTGTCCATTTTCATAATCCATCTTACAAGCACGGAAATTAAGCGGTAAGATATGTCTTTGCCAAACTTTTCACAAAAGTGTCTAATATACCCGTTGAGATGAATGAGAAATTTTTCTTCAATCTTTTATCAGAATAAATAAACCCACACACTATGAATGACACACTTAAGCTCCAGATAAACGTATGAGTCTACTCGCGGTCTTATTCTGGTCAGGCGGCGCTTTTTTTGGTTACACGGCGTTTTTTCATCCGACTAAAACCGAAGCATTTCATTGCATTGGAACAATCTGAAATTATCTAACATCTCTTTCTGAAACAACGAACATTGATTACAATTCAATGTATAATATTGAAAAAAGAATTGTAGGAAGCACGTATAGGGATAAGCAAACCTTAATTCATTAATATTTCATGTGACAATAAAAAACAAGTCGTCATAAATTTGATTTTTATTATTTTAAATTTTGTTTGTGTTTATTTTGTTTAATAATAATACTTTATTGCTTAAAACTGCAAAAACAGTTATGAATTTATAATTGTCTTAATTAAAAATACAGCTTTTTATAAACATTTTTCTTCAACTCCGGTTACCGCGACACTCCGCTTATGACGACACATTTTTCTGGTCATTAGAGTGTCTGGATAACGAGGTTCGACTGTATATTTAAAATTTCAGATTATTCGGAAGGCTGTAACATCATTAAAATGCACTTGAAATAATTTTTTCACATTGGCTGTAATGTAACGTAAAACTTTTGACTGTCCCTGTAATTAAACTATACATCCGATTTTCATAAAATTTGAAATGGCTCGACAAAATTTTGCAACAATTATATATTTAAAATTTCGGATCATTCGGTTGGGCAGTTTTTGCTCTTTTATATGCGGACAGACGGACGGGCTCGCAGAAGAGACACTAGAATAGGATAAAAATTGAAACAAAATTCATATTAGCCTAAAAGTTTGCAACAGAATTCTTTTTACAAATGTGAAAAAAAATTCCCGTGAAACCCGAAATATTCCATTATAAAATTTATTAAAATGATTAAAACATTATAATTGGAATTCTTTCATAAATGACAAAAATTGGCCGCGGAAAGCAAAATTCTTTAAAAAATCTCTAAAAATTACATTGAATTTCGCATTAAATATCGCTAAAATTTGAAAATCGAAATAGCCAAAATTTGCTATATTAGGCTAAAAGTTTTAAACCGATTTCCTTTTTCGAATGTAAAAAATTCGCCTTGGGACTCGAAAAAATGTTAAAACTCCCTAAATATTCAAAAATAGCAGAAGACAAAATTTACTATTATCGGGTAAAACATTGTAATCAGCATTCTTTCACGAATGACAAAAATCGACGGGCGCAAAACGGAAACGCAAAAAAAATTCTCCAAAAATCGCTAAATATAGCATGGAGTATCGCATTAAAAATATCTAAAATTCAGAAATCATGGGGGACAAAATTTCCTACATTAGCCTTCAAAAAATCGCTGCAAAATGTGAAAAAATACTAAAAATCGCTGTATAAGTTCCGAATAAACTCTATTGAAAAGAGGATAAATTTTTTTAGGATTTAAAGAATAAAATCTTATTCCTTTCACTAATATGGAAAAATTGTCTCGAAATGTAAAAAAATTGTTAAAAATCGCGATAAATAGCCCCCCAAAAATCAAATATCGCATAGGAGAGAATTTAATATGTTAAAAAATTATTATGTAAATTATTATTATATAAATTTAAAAATCTCGAAAGAGAAAATTTAATATAATTGAGCAAAATTTTGAAAGAAAATTCATATTAGCCTAAAAGTTTGAAACAGCCTTTACAAATGTAAAAAAATAAATCGCTGTGAAGCTCGAAAATTTGTATTAAATCGCAAAAAATGTATAAAATCGAGGAGGAGAAAATTTACTATATTTGGATTAAAACTTTAAACGAATTTTGTTTCCAAATGTCAAAAGTTCGTCGTGAAACTCGAAAAATCGCTAGATATTTAAAAAATTGGTGTGGTAAAAATGTACTATATTGAGGTAAAACATTGTAATCCGAAATCTTTCATGAAAGACAAAAAGTCGACGTAGAATGCCAAAAATCTCTGAAAATCGTTAAAAACTACATTGACTATTCCATAAAAAATTGAAAAATCATAGAGGACAAAATTTACTATATTTGTTTGAAACCGAATTCTTTTTACAAATGTCAAAAAATTGCCACGGAACTCGAAAAATCGCTAATAACCGCATTGAAAGTGACATTAAAAATCGCTAAAATTCAAAAATAGTAGAGGAATACATTTGCGGTATTAGGCTCGCTAAGTGCTGGCCCGCAATACTCGAAAAAACGTTAAAAATCGCATTAAAAACATTGTAAATAGCTCCGTGTCTGAAATCCTGCAAAAAAAAAAATATCTTGAGGTTTTCTTGGAGCGAGAACTTACAATTTTCTCCACCAGATAGCGCATTATAAGGGCTGGTTTGAATCTATTTGATTTTTTCGAGTTTTGAAAACTGTTACTTCTACTTCTACTTGTATAAGCGTCTTCTCTGCTTACTGTTTACTTTTTTCTCGATAAAAATTTTAAACTTAATTCTCTTCAGAGAATCCCCCCTCTCAAAGTTCAAAATAAACTTAATTCTCAGTTGTCATAATAAATACTTTATTACTACTGTGAAAGCTTAAGATTTTCTTCTATAAATCCATTCATTTAATTCTCAGTTCTTCATCTTTTTCATTTATTGTGTGTTTTTATTTTAAGACTGTAACAGACTGTTTTACATTTTAAATAATCTAGCTGTGCTAATTAAAGTTAATTCTCCATTATCCTTAACCTGCGATATGTGTTGAAATATATTTCTATAAGGTATAACTGTTTTTCTTTTTCCTTCGATATTATCTTTATTTGTGTGCTTTAAAAAAAAATAATAAATATTAACCTGTTAGAGCGACATCCTACTGAGACTTAAATCCTAATATTAATTTGGATTAATATTAATTTCATAATATTAATTTCACTGAATGATAGCATTTTAAGTGCAAATAAAAACCTCTACTTTGTAAATAAATTTATAATTTTGATGGAGATAAAACTATTTTTCTTTATTCCTCACATTTAGTATAGTAAATGTCATCTTTAATAGCGATGGTATTATAATATAGGGTAGATGTGCCAGTAATGGACACCCCTTGATGTTTTTAGTTCATAAAAAAATAACTAATAAATATTTAGCTTTAATTATTTTTTTTATACTTCCTCTACTTTGTAAATAAATTTATAATTTTGATGGAGATAAAACTATTTTTCTTTATTCCTCACATTTAGTATAGTAAATGTCATCTTTAATAGCGATGGTATTATAATATAGGGTAGATGTGCCAGTAATGGACACCCCTTGATGTTTTTAGTTCATAAAAAAATAACTAATAAATATTTAGCTTTAATTATTTTTTTTATACTTCCTCTACTTTGTAAATAAATTTGTAATTTTGATGGAGATAAAACTATTTTTCTTTATTCCTCACATTTAGTATAGTAAATGTCATCTTTAACAGCGATGGTATTATAATATAGGGTAGATGTGCCAGTAATGGACACCCCTTGATGTTTTTAGTTCATAAAAAAATAACTAATAAATATTTAGCTTTAATTATTTTTTTTTATACTTCCTCTACTTTGTAAATAAATTTATAATTTTGATGGAGATAAAACTATTTTTCTTTATTCCTCACATTTAGTATAGTAAATGTCATCTTTAATAGCGATGGTATTATAATATAGGGTAGATGTGCCAGTAATGGACACCCCTTGATGTTTTTAGTTCATAAAAAAATAACTAATAAATATTTAGCTTTAATTATTTTTTTTATACTTCCTCTACTTTGTAAATAAATTTATAATTTTGATGGAGATAAAACTATTTTTCTTTATTCCTCACATTTAGTATAGTAAATGTCATCTTTAATAGCGATGGTATTATAATATAGGGTAGATGTGCCAGTAATGGACACCCCTTGATGTTTTTAGTTCATAAAAAAATAACTAATAAATATTTAGCTTTAATTATTTTTTTTTATACTTCCTCTACTTTGTAAATAAATTTATAATTTTGATGGAGATAAAACTATTTTTCTTTATTCCTCACATTTAGTATAGTAAATGTCATCTTTAATAGCGATGGTATTATAATATAGGGTAGATGTGCCAGTAATGGACACCCCTTGATGTTTTTAGTTCATAAAAAAATAACTAATAAATATTTAGCTTTAATTATTTTTTTTTATACTCCCCCTTGCATGTTTTATAAAACTGGGTTATTGTTGACACTTTTAATCAAACCAATCAGGAAGCAGAAAATAATGTTTTAAAGTTTCACTGTTTTTATGTGAGAATCTTAATGAAGAGGCTAAGAGCTGGCTTAGTTTAATTAATTTAAATATTATTTATTTTCTTGCAAAATCTGAATGTGTTTGTTTGAGTAGCAATAGAAAACTTAGAATTTTATATACTAACGGCCATTTACAAAATTTCATTTATTTTTAAGGTTTTAAGAGTCCATTACTGGGATGTTTAATTAGTCATTTTCCAGTAATGGACACCCCATGTGGACATTGCTAAAAATGCAATTTCAATAATGTTTATAGTGCATAAAATATTTTGACTTAAATGCAAACTTAAATAATCAAATTTAATTTTTAAATTATACTTACCAAAATGTAACAACACCAAAACTTTTATATGTAGCTGCTTTTAAGTTATTTTATGTAATTAATAAAATTTCAGAATTTTATTCCCTTTTTTTTTTATTGTATATATACCTTGCATATTTTATAATCTGGCAATCAAACCAGCCAGGAAGCAGAAGATATTGTTTAAGAGCACAGTCAAAGAGGGGCTCATAGGGTTTAATCCCTCTCCGTTTAAATAAAAACAATTAAGTTACAGAAGCTATTAAAAATCTATTTTCTGTCTTAAATGTTTCCTTATTCACCTGTGACAAAGAAAAAAAAATGTAATATTAATTAAAGCTATAAGTAATATTCATGAAACTAGTAAATCTGCAGATCAGTGGCCTCAAACATCAGTTCTACAGTGTTTTATTTTGAAATTATTTTATTTAGTATTTAAAATATTCAACTCGCAATACCATTTCTTTCATATTTGTAATGTTATTATAAATGATAAGTAGTTTCTGGAAGATTAAAAATAGAAAGACAAAAGTAAACACTAATATTCCAAAACTTCTTCTTTTTTAATTACCTTTTAAATCCCCCACTGTTTCAATAATTTAATAGCTGTAATTGCCTGATATTTAGTATTTTAAACTATCCATCTAAAATAATTAAAACATCGATCTTCTGATATTTACAATAATTGATGCAAACTGTAAATGATTATCACAAATATTTTATTAATTACTGGTATCCTAATTGTTAAATTTATTTGAAAATAACTATTTTGTTTCATTAGAATGTAGTTATTAAATTCTGGTTCAAAATACAGGCATAAAAACAATTATATTTTATTACTTTTATGGGGTGTCCATTACTGGAACAGAGGGTGTCCATTACTGGGCTTTTGGGTGTTTTGATATATTTCTGTTATTTAAAATTAAATTTCGATTTATATTGGGAAATGAGACTATAAGAATGGTTAAATATTGTTGATAGGTTAATATAATATTTAAAAAAAAAATAGAATATAATGATTATAACTATTAATAAAAAAATAATTTTAAAAGAAATTCCTTAAGGTGTCCATTACTGGCACCTTAATAACTGGCACCTACCCTATAGGGTAGATGTGCCAGTAAATGGACACCCCTTGGTATTTTTGGTTCATAAAAAAAAAAAACTAATAAATATTTAGCTTTAATTATTTTTTTTGTACTTCCCCCTTACATGTTTTATAAAACTGGGTTATTGTTGACACTTTTAATCAAACCAATCAGGAAGCAGAAAATAATGTTTCAAAGTTTCGCTGTTTTTCTGTGAAAATCTTAATGAAGAGGCTAAGAGCTGGCTTTGTTTAATTAATTTATAGATCCGAGATTTATTTTTTTATGTTGTTAAAATTAATAGATCCAAAGATATTTCAGGCACTGTTTTCCTTTCAATAATACTTTTTGAATTATGAAAACTACTAATAAAATAATATTAAAAATTATTAATTATGGGGACATTCCATGTCAAATTAACCAAAAAATTTCAATTTTCAACCTGACCATTTCAGATTTCAATGAAACTGTCAGGGATCATTCTCTCCGGTGATATAAATGAGAATACATTTTTATAATTTTTTTATCGCATTAAATTTTCATACAATTAATTATTTAAATTTTGAAAAATCATCATTTTTTGGGTTGCATAAATTTTTCAATTTTTAATTTCTCAAGTTCTATCAGGCGTAAAGAATTTTATGACCTGCCATTTTGAAGAGAATTTTATAAGTTTTAATTTGATACCCAAGTTGACTATGTTCAGTTAAAAAAATTAATTTTAAAATTAAAAAAAATTTCAGATAGTGTTTTTTAAAAAAGTGTATTTTTGTTGTAATATTATAAGCTAAAATTTCTGAAATTTTTAGAGTGAGATCTCAATGGGATCAAGAGTTATGAAATAAAAACTGAAAATTACCATTCAAATAATACATAAATAACAAAATAGCTAGAATTAGATTTGTTTTCTCTTCTTGTATATTTTAAAACGAATACCCTGGACGAATGCTTGAAAGGTGAGAATAATATTCGATCAGTTATTTTTTTTTTTTTTTACTTGTATTTTTGAGTGAAAATAAACAAAAAATACATAAAATTTCAAATTGTTTCGAAATACATTTTTTAAAGGAATATATGTTTTATCAAAAATACGAAAAAACAAAATTTTCAATTACCCAAATTATTTAAAAAGAATGTTTGCAAACAATAAGGGGAGGCTCTGCCCCTGAACCCCCCATTTTTTAAATTCATAATTTTACCTTGTACCCTAGGATGTCATTCAAAAGCATCACTCAATCTATCATTTTTAGTCATTCATATCTTGAAACAATCAGCCTCGCTTTCATAATAATTCAATCAAAGCTAAAAAATACAGGTAAAAATAAGAGAAAAATAACCAATCGAATATTTTTTCTCACCTTTCAAGCATTCGTCCAGATAGGTACTTGTTTCAGAATATACGGGATGAGAAAACAAATAATAAAATCACTTGACTGCAACATAACAGAGAGACCTGTTCAAAGCGAAATCCAGTGCGGCAATAACGCATTTTATTTAAAAAAAAATTTAAACATTTCTCCCATTCTCCTCTATTGTCCAATAAGAAAGCCTTAAAAAAAATAAGCGTCCAATAAGAAAGTCTTTAAAAAAATAAGTGTCCAATTAGAAAGCAGTTTACAAAACAAGGAGTTTAAACCATCAGACGCTCTCTCAAGAGAAATCTTAGGGTTGACGTAAGGAGTCTGAAATACCAAGGTTCCCACATTGGCACAGTTATCGCTCACACCTTGCCGAAGGAGAGTAAACTGCGATTTAAACAGGGAATGCCCCCCTCTCCTGAGCCACTCACTGAAGTAACACTGCTACATAGGGGAGAGTGGCCACCTTGGGATGCATTTTTTCTTTCTTTTAATTTTTTTTTTTATATTGATTAATTGTCAAAGTTTTACCTGGTATTCATTCTTTTAACCTTTGCCTGCATTATTAAATAGCTTTTGATCTTATATCCATTATAGAGAAATTAGAAAAAAAAATATTTATTAAATTTGTGTTTTGTCCCAAGGTGTACCACCTGGTGGGACACCTTGGGACAATTAAAAATGGATCTGAAAAGTTCAATAATTGAATTACAATATACATTACATACAAATGTTTGTTCAGGAAAAGAAATTTATTTAAGCTGATAAAGATAACTATTGTAAATTTTCTAAACTTTAGGGATGCAACGAATATTCGGTTGATATTCGCATTAGTATTACTTTCCCATTTTTCCAGCTCCTAATTTTGAAGGAATGTTTTGTTTGTTTGCTGAAGCTTATTCATAAGCAAGGGTACGCGCATCATTAATTGTTAGTCCATAGTGATATTTCGAAGCTTGTAAAATGTTGTCCCAACTTTCCTTCCTCATCATCAGTGAATATTTTTCGACTTTGTATCTTTGATATATAACTTGAAGTTAAAATTTGTCTTTTCGTTTTTTTAAAAAAAGTACTAACATGAGGGGGGGGGGGGGGGCATGGTATCCCCGACAGGGGGGTCAAATTAGAGTCCTTCGTAGGTCGGCTTGTACCCGACCCGAACCCCCCAAAACAAATTTCCTCGACCCTATTCCGACCAACTAATTTTCGGCGACCTACAACCCGATTATAGTCGCAACATATTTCAATCCGACCCGAACCCGAAATCAACAAGACCTGAAATGAAAGGAAAGTAAAGTAAATAAGGTTTAATGCAATTATGAAAAGTAATCTACAGATATATATATCTCTAATACAAATTTTATGTTTTATATAGAAAAATGACAAATCTGTATTCTTTATTCAAATATAGTAAAACCTCTGAATAGCAGACACAACATTGATTAGAGTCCTGCATCGAGTAGGGTTGTCCTTAATTTTCTTTTTTCGGGTCGAAATGACTCTAACTTTCTTTCTGCTGGTCGGGTTAACCTTATAATATTTCTTGCTGGTCATAGTTAAGTTTTTTGCAAGTCGGATTGTTGGAATTAAAAAAAAAAAAAGTTTGAGCAGAACTATGTTTCAAATGAAAATAAAAAAGTACATATTTGAATGTGGACGAATATACGAGTGTATTCAATTTACTGCATGAGATATAGAATGTACAGGAAATGTGGTCATAGATTATTCTTTCTATAAAAACCGTTTTTTCCGTGTCTCGGAATATGAAAAATATTATCAACATTTCTTTTCTGTCAGAAATATACATGTATCGTATTTGTGATAGTTTATGCACACATACATATGTTACAGGTGTGTAGATTGGGAAGTGCCCACTATTCAAAGGTATAAATGTACGCATATATGTGTTAGGAATTGAAAAAGTATTCTCTAAATAGATGTGTCCGCTTTTCTGGGGTGTCCATTGTGGAAATTTATTGTATATAGATTTTTAACCCAAAAAAATATCTTGGAGATTATATTGAAAAATTGGGTTGACCCGAACCCAACTCGCAAGAGACAAAACCCTACACGAAACTGACCCGAAACAATGAAAGTTAACCCGACTCGTAACGAAAAAATATAGTGCCATCAGTTCGGGTCGGTTGCGGGTAAAAGTAAGTAACCCAACCCGATGCAGGACTCTTGGCTGAATTCGTAATAATATATTAGAAGTGTCCACGATCCCGGACCTGTCTCAAAGCCCGAGTTCGGTGAAATTTTCGTTCATTAAGCTCGGTGGGGGCTTAATTTTTATCTGAAGGCTCGGGTCGTGCTGGGACTAAATTTTATTTTTTGAAATGTTAGGCTGGATAGGAATTTCATTCTTCCGGCAGGTCTGGATCTTTGATTTTCTTCTGTAGATTCGGGCCGGACCGGGATTGTATTTTATTCTTTGGTCATATCGGATGAGAATTTTGCTCCCACGAGTAATGTCCTGGTAACGTTCCTTCTTTATTGGTAGAGAAAATTAACAATAAAACAGCACATCTTTGTTTCTTCTTTTTTTTTTACATTTTTAAATAAAAGGTGCAATATGTTTTTAAATAAAAGGCACCTCTGCCAAAAATTCGAAAAAAGCAGACAGACCATGCTGGCATGGTATGTTTACTTTTATAACTGGAAATGCACGGGTGTTTAGCTTTTATAACGGGTCAGGCGAACAACAACTTTAGCTTGATGCTATATTAATTTGAACAATAACATAAAAAACACTCTTTGCTTATCCATTCAATTTATAAAAATACTCGCCAAACATTTTTTAATAAAAAGGTTTGAAGTGAGCAGATGGATTTTCGCATGTCTTATATCTTCTTGAACCTTACTTTGTATAGGCTCCTAAAGATAAACAGTCAATCGAATAAACATTGAACAGAAGTGCAATGGAGCTCTAGAGAAAGTATATGATTTTCGGTAACTTCCGGCCATTGTGACGACTTACTGCGTAGCCGACTTATGATTGAATTCTCTCATCTCGGACTAAGAAATAAAATTTTAATTTAGAGTAAACTCGTAAAAAATTGACGTAGTTTGGGTACAGGATGGGTCTTGGGATCTCTGAAAATCAAGACATTCTGCGTAAATCGGAACACCTGACAACACTAAGTTCACACTGCCCCCAATGGCAGAAAATTATGGTTGTGTCTGCGACAGCAATTTAGTGAAATGAAAATTGTCTGTGGGAGTAGCATGTTTCAATTTTCTTATTATGAACAAGAACATTACAAGCGTTAAAATAAATAGGATTCTTACTGATTAACATTATAAAAATATACCTACATTTTAATTATAATATAACCTAATTAATTTATTTTTCCCGTGATACTTTGAAGAAATTCACCTTTTTACCATGATTGTTTACGAAATTTGCGTTTTTTCTGCTATCCTTTAACAAATTTCCCGTTTTTTCACTGCGATCCTTTGACGAAATGCACGTTTGTTTGCTATCGTTTGATGAAATTTGCGTTTCTCCCCCGATCCTTTTATGTAAAGCGCGTTTCTGTCGCTGTCCCTCTGCAAAAATCCGTTTTTTCGCGATCCTTTGACAAAATTCGCATTTTTTCCTGATATTTCACAAAACTTGCGTGTTTTCGCGATCCTTTGAAGAAATTCGCTTTTTCCCTCGATCCTTTAAAGAAATCCGTGTTTTTTCCGGAATTCTTTGAATAAATTCAAGTTCTATCTGCGATTCTTTAACGAAATTTGTGCTTTTCTGCGATTCTTCGCAAAATTTGCGTTTTGTGCGATCCTTTGACAAAATTCGCGTTTTTTTTAGCGATGTTTTGGCGAAATTCGAGTTTTTTTGCAATCCTCTAACAAAATTTGCGTTTTTTCCCAATTCTTTGACAATAATTGCACTTTTTCCGCGATCCTTTCGCGAAATTGACGTTTTTTTTTCTGCAAACGATTAACAAAGATTTTTTTTTTCGCCGATCATTTGTCGAAATTCGAGATACTTTTTTTTAGATTCCAGGTGCCCTGAAAAGTCTGCGACGCCCGTCGCAGCATCGCGCACATTCTGCCACGGGGACACTGCCATAATTTATACGGTACATAGGTTTTCTGAATTTCGGGTTGCCGGGATTTTCACAAAAAGTTTGACCATAAGTATGTATCAGAAGAAAATAAATATGTATTGATGAATTAGTATATACAATTTACTGCACGAGAAATAAAATGGTGACAAGTGTGATAATAGATAATTTCTTAACCATTTTTTCTCCATTTGAAATATGAAAAATATTACCAACTTGTCGCTTTTAATACACACAATAACACATGTTTCTTATCTGTGATAGTTTATGCACACCTACACGTTGCATGTGTGTAGATTGCTTGTATCTATTACCCAATGAGGTATAAGCGTTAGGAATTGAAAAGTGTTCACTAAATAGAGATGTCCATTTTTCGGGAGTGTCCATTATGGAGGTCTTATTGTATATAGATTTTTAACCTGAGAAATATTTTGGACGTTCTTTTGAATTACCGAATTTACCAGAACCCGACCTGCAAAAGTTAAGACCCAATCCGAGCCTGAAACAATGAAAATCTACCCTACCCGCAGTGAAAAAGTATAAGTCAATACTACCAGAATCCGAACTGCAACAAAAATATATCACTAACATTGAAATGAGGGTCAGGTCGGATGCAGATGAAAATGGATAACCCGACCAGATGCAGGACTCTAGTAGAGGTCTGTGTGGTCCAAAATTTCCAGGCCCCAGCCCGGCCCGAGAATACACGAAAATCCCAGTGATTTGAAGAGATTTTTCTGTTATTTTAAGAAATTTCTGTCTTTTGACCAAAGAATTTTAGGAAATTTCGGCTATAGGTTTGTGATTTTTACTTATTTTTAGATAAAAGGAATTTATAAATTTCGTTTCTAATACAAAAAAGTACTAGGCAGTACAGCTGCTGGAACACCCATGTAATTTGACGAACATGCTGCTTTAGGTGTGAGTATTTCAGGTAATTGGTGCGTTTTCTGTATTTTTTTTCTGGGGGGAGGGGGGGGGGGGGGCAAATGAAAATGCAAATTTTGTGCAGTTTGTGTTATACCTGACCCTGAAAAAGTCTATATCCATTCAGTCTGAACCAGTTTTAAAAAAATTAGTCTACCCGAACCCTACAAACTTTGACCCAAAACCGACAGGCTTCAATCCGAACCCGATCCTACCACAAAATGAAAAAAAAAAAATATTCCATATTGTAATGGAATAATGGAAAAGTAGCCTACAATTATATCTCTAGTATCAATTATATTTTTCTTGTAGAAAAATCAATATATCATTGTATGTACTCGTTGGTACTCAAATAATATAGTTTTTCATTTTAAAATATATTTTGGAGAACCTTTCGAGAAATCAGGTAAAATCGAACCAATCCGCCAGAAACAGTTAAAGTTAACCTAACTTGATAAATAGAAGTTATTCAGTCAGAACCTCTCTGAAATAATATTCATTTTAACTGTATCCGACTCAAGCCAGCAGTCAGGTTGGGTTTAGTTTGCCCAACCCAATGCAGGATTCTACCCGAAATGCGATCGGAGTCCGACAAAAAAATTTCATTCGCCACATGTCGACCTGAACCCGAAATACTCCAACCTCAACCAAACTCCTACACTAATCGATGGAAAAAAAATACATGTGTATATATACCGGGTGTCCTAAAAAGGACTGACTGATTTTAAAATTCAATAACTTGCAAACGGGGACAGATATTTAAAAAATTCTTGCAGGGGGGTTATGCATAAGGTCAAAAGATTTTTTACAGTGATTTTAGATTTTAGTTTGAATTACAAACAATAGATTGTGCTGTAAGCAAAAGGCGCTAAAAACAAGCTCGATTTTTTGACCGATCTTGTCTTCCATGCCGAATAAGGAGATGGAAATGTATTGAGCGGGCCACGAAGTACCAAAAATCGAGCCTGAATTTAGCGTCTATTGATCGCAGCACCATCTATTGTTTGTAATTTGAACTAAAATCGAAAATCACTGTAAAAAAACTTTTGACCTCATGCATAACCTTCCTGCAAAAATTTTTTAAACATCTTTCACCGTTTGCAAGTTATTGAATTTTAAAATCAGTCAGTCCTTTTTAGGACACCCGGTATATCCGTATTGTAATGCAGCTATGTAAAAGCAGTCTACAATTATATCTGTAGTATAGTATCAATTTTAACTTTTAAGTAAAAAATTCAATATACATGTACTCGTTAATATTCAAATATATAATTTTCATCTTAAAATAAATTTTGTAAATTCTTTTGCTAGATCGATTCATCTCGAATCAAGAACCGTAAGTGTCAACACCTGACTCGAATCCGACCTGCAACGACAAAAGATTAGGTCCAGACCACAAGTTGTGGCAGTTTAGTTTGCCCGATCCGATGCAGCACTCTACTTGCCATCTAACCCGACCCCGAGCAAATAATTTTCGTCTTCCATATTCTTAATTTAACCCGAAATATTTTAAACCAAATTGATCGTACAATCAGTGAAAATGGATTCACAATTTAAAGTAGTTATAAAAAAAGTTGCATAGATCATAACTTCAATATAAGTTTTATCTTTTATGTTGAAAAATAAACATCTAAAGAGTCGTCCATGTATCAAGTATGTAGATTTTTATCTGAAGGAATTTGGACATTTTTTTTCCAAAAAACCGGGTTCGCCTGAACCCGACCTGTAAGAATCAAAATTCAATAACGAACTGACTCATACACGGAAGAATTAGTTCAGACAATCCGACTTACAAATAAAAAAAATTAGCCCCAACCCGACCGAGCCGACATTCAAAAGTCAAAATATTTTCCCCGACGACATTGAATTTTGACCCTGACGAGGGGGCAAATGTCCCCCCGGACCCTGCTCTGGCGCCACCCTTGGTCTTACTAACATTGTAGACTGCAGCAGATTTCCTAAAAGACATTTCACCTGATAAAATTTATTTCAAAATATGGAATATAGGCAGTGTTTTAAAGTTAAAATACACAACAATGCAGCCGTTTTTTATTATATTTTTTTTCGGCACTTCATTTTTAGTACATAATATTTTCACAAATAAATTTTTATATGATAAATAAAAAATATATATGCAGTAGACTCCCTTAAATCCACACAGCTTTGAACCAGAGGTTGTGCTGATTTTAGAATTTTGAGGATTTCTGGTCATTTATTTGTTTACTTTTTTAAAGATAATTTGAATGTAATTAAAATTATAATGAATGTTTACAATATAGTAAAATATTAAACTAATTAAGTAAAGTAATAAACTAAAATAATAAAAATTAAGATGATTTTTAAATAATTATAAGTAAATGTCAAGTAAATAATTAATGTATAATTAAATGTACCATAAAGATACATTTTTCTTGAATTTTACAATGCATGTTGCCTCATAAAGGTACCCTTACTAATTGACATCATAATCATAAAATAAGGAAGTTTATTTCAGGTTTAGCCAGACTTTAACTAAAAATGCTTCATTAATACATCGGCTGATTTGAGGGAGTGTACTTTATATTAGGGATGCAACGAATATTCGGCTTAAAAGCCGAATGTTCGGTTTGGCCAAATACTAAAACGAAATCATTTGTATTTATAATAAATAATATCCATTGATATATTTTACATAACATACCTATAGGTTTATATTTATGTGTTACGCATTAAGGAAATTTAAATGTTTGTTAAATTTATAGTACAGTTCTGTTTCAAGTATTATAAATAAAAATTTAATCATTTGAATTTTCTGTGCAATACATGAAAAGTAATCTTATTTGAAAATTTCAAGTAGATTTATTAATTTGAATTTCATATGTATTATAAAAATGATTTAATTATGCTTTAGGATTACACAATAAAGAAATTTAATTATTTATTCAATTTCTGGAATATAGTTATAAAAGTATAGTAAAGCTGCTTAAAAAGGACTATTGTACTGTTCTAGGAAAGGAATCTCCCTGGCTGTTGAAATTGCTTTTGTTACTTGTATTGCAATTTAGAGTAGAACTTGATATTTTCTTCTTCTTGTCAAAAAAATTGTAATAGTGTGAAAGATTATGAAAAGTGAAATGGTTTGGCAAGAAAAAATGTAAAGAAAAGGGATTGTTTCTCAGATGAATGTTTGTTTTTGTTTAATTAAAGATAAAACTTTGTGAAACTAGAAAAGAGATAAGGAAATATTTTTCAGGAAATGTATTTGATACTACATAAAAATTAGAAATAAAATGTTATTAAAGGGAATAAAAATTATAAAAGACAATTTCAAAATAGCTGAATGAAAAAGCATTATTTAATTGATCAAACATAATAATGTAATAAAAATATATAGCATTCTATTTCTACTCTGATTTTATTATTAGATTTAAAACAGAAATTGTAATTTTTAGTAATCTCATGAGCAAAATGTTTTAATATAAAAATAAAATAATAAAGCTCTTCTATCTAATCACTAAACAAGTCTTTAAAACTGAAGTATATTGTAATAATCATTCTAAGCTTTTTCTTATAAAATACTTTACTATATAAAGATATATGGTATTTTGGTTTAAATTAGAATTTATGAATTAGTATTCGGCTGCAACTTGGCCGAATATTTGGTTATTCGGCCAAACCACTATATTCGTTGCATCACTACTTTATGCATATATATTATACATAAAAATATATATTTTTTTTGTCAGGCTGTCTGTCAAATCACTCACATGACTTTTTTTTTTTCTTTTTTTGCCTTAAAATATTTAAACACTTTTCAATATTTAGAGGTATTTTAATTGTTCTAGGGTTTTTATAGAACAAGTAGTTGCATTTAATGCTGAATTTATACCAGAATCTTTAGAATTTTTTTTTTTCTTTTAAATAAGGAAATTGTATTTCAACACACCTTTTTTAAAAAAATCAAAATTATAAAAGTAAAATTTTGTTAAAAAATTCTGGTAAAAACCTAAATTAAGTACTATAAAAAATATCCCACTCCTCTTCAAGGAGTTAAATAAAGCAAGTTTTTGAAAGAAAAATTATTACTGTAAGTTCTATATAATTATGTGTTTCTTACAGGGGCAATCAACGATCCTGAATGCACAGCAGCTGTCTTCAAGTGATTATTATATGAAGTACTTTTTTGACAGACATTTATGGTATTTATAATTTTCGACATTTGCTCAAATTTTTAAAAATTTTATTTCAGCTTTATGGTCAAATTCTAAATCGGATTATTTTACCTATAGCGCAGGGTAATGCAACAGCAAATTTGTTTTCTTTGATCTTTTTCAATCCAATTACATATTGGAGAGAGAACATAACCCTGAGAATGACATTAAGAATTCAGAAAAAGACTAGAAATTTGATTGTAATTGTGTAAATTCATTTTTAAAGAATCAAAGCGGATGAAATTTTCATAATTCTTATAATCAAGAATTTATGACTTTCTTTAACAAAATGACCGAAATATAATATTTTGACAAACGAAAAGGAAAATTTATACGTATTGAGTTAAAGAAGAATATATTCTACACTTTAAAACATTTTTAAACTTCTTTTTTAAAACATGGAAAAATCTTATTTTTGTGAAATATGCAACAAAGGATTTTGTCACAGGAAATCTTTGAAAGACCATATTAATACTCATTCAAATATAAAACCATATGTATGTGAAGTCTGCAATAAGGGATTTTCTCAGTCTAAAACTTTAAAGGTGCATCGTCGTATGCATACAAAGGAGAGACCGTATGTTTGCAAAACATGTAATAAAAGTTTTTCTCAAAATTGTGATTTAAATAGGCATATTCTTATACATACGAAAGAGAAACCATATGTTTGTGAGGTATGTTCTAAAGGATTTAACAAAAAACATAATTTGATTAGGCATTCTCGAGTCCATTCTGGAGAAAGACTTTATGTGTGTGATATATGTAACAAAAGTTTCAATTATAATAGTGTCTTAAAAGTACATCGTCGCATCCATACTGGAGAAAGACCTTATGTTTGTGAAGTGTGCAAAAAAGGGTTTTATACAAGTACATCTTTAGCTAAGCACGTATGTTTATAAAGAGATGAAACACCCGAAGTATGTGATGTTTATGGCAAAAGATTTCATGCAGAACAATTTTTAAACTCGCACCTTCTTTCACATACAAAAGAAAAATCTTAGGTTTGCGAGATATGCTTTAAAAGTATTTGCTCGAAGAGGTGCTTATAAACTACATATACTGGAAAAAAGCCTCACAAATGTGAAATATGCAATAAAGCATTTTCTCGAACTGCTACCTTAGTTTGTCATTGTAAAATTCACACTAATTGAAAATATTTTGCTTTGTGGTACTTGCAGTTACCGATTTAGTGAAAAGTGTCAACTGTCTAGACATCAGCTCACCAATATACAAAACCAATGCTCACCAATGGAAAAAATTTACTTTTGTCAGACCTGTAATAAGGCATTTACTAGAAAAAATGGCCTTTATAAACATATACAGTGAAACCTCCCTGTGCGACCACCTTCCTGAACGACCATTTTTTCGTGGGACGAAATTTATTCCCATACGATCAATACTAATTTTACCTCCATTCAGAGACCATTCCAGTAGAACTCCCTCCATGAGCGACCTAATTCTTTGAAGAAAATGAATCAAAATTCCGTTTTTTTCCTGGTCGCTTGAAGAAGGTTTTATTAGAAAAATAATTCCGGAGAGCGCATTATCCATCAAACTTCTGAACTAAGTTTAGAATTTTTTTATTTATTTATTCCAGCAACTTTTAAGTGTTTAAACCCCTTTGTGTCTTTTTAGGCAATGAATTTAACTCTGATGACAAATTAAGAATGACGGTCAATAAACTCCCCTACCCTATTCTGTCAGGAAACTAAAAAAAAAAAAAAAAAAAGATAATGAAATCGTCATTATTTGTTCCCATTCAAAAAAAATTGCATTTATTTACTGAACTTCGAAATAAAAGTTATAAAAGATAAAACCGTAAAATCAAAGCAAACGTCAATGTATTCATTTTTTAAACTCTGCAGTAATTAACTTATGTAATTAACTTTTGTTTTGATACTTCAATTTTTCATATTTTTTCCTAATGGGAAAATAAATTTTAGTAACATTAATTGTTACCTTTTTTCAACAATTAAAATCTAGATTTAAACATGACCTCCATTAAGAGACCACCTCTCGGAGCGACCAATTTTTATTGGAACGGAACATGGTCGCTTTAGGGAGGTTTTACTGTACTTATTTATACAAAAGTGAAACCTGATAAAATATGTAAAATATAAATCATCTAACACTACTTGATTTTCTTTAGCAAGAAAATTAAATTCGTCTAGCATAAAGATGAAAATAAGCACTCGCCAGTCGCCACTCAGCTACTAAACGTGAAAAACTGCCAATTAAAAATATGGAAAGTACCGGCTAAATGCAGGATTTTGTCAAAGAATCGGAAAAAAACGCGCGAATTTTGTCAAAAGTTCGCGAAAAAATGCACATTTCGTCAAAGGATTATGAAAAATATCGCAAATTTCGTTGAAGGGTTGCGAAAAACCCCAAATATCATCAATAGATCGCGAAAAAAAAGCGTCTTTCGTCACATAATCGTGAAAAAAACCTGCACATTTCATGAAAGGATCGCAGAAAATCTGAGTTTTGTCAAAGGATCACAGAAAACCCAAATTTTGTCAAAGGATCGCTAAGAAACCCAAATTTCATCAAATGATCACGGATAAACGCAGATATCGTGAATGGATCGCAGAAAAAACGCAAATATCATCAATAGATTGCGAAAAAAACCACGAATTTTGTCAAAGAATCACCAAACAAAACCCGAGAATTTTGTCAAAAGATCGCAACAAAAATGCACATTTCGTCAAAGGATCGCAGAAAAACCTGAATTTCGTCAAAGGATCGCTAAAAAACCCCAAATTTTGTCAAAGAATTGCGAAAAAACTCAAATATCGTCAATGGATCGCGGAAAAAGCACAAAATAACATCAATAGATCGCGTAAGAAACGCAAATATGTTATATAAAGTTCTTGCCCGGTGACTGTGTGAAAAATTAGTTTAAAAAAACTGCCTTAAATTTTATCCATTTATTTATCCGTAAAACGAGTCAAAGTAACTGAAAGAGAGAGAAGGGGGGGGGGGGGGGTGTGTAACAAAATTAAGAATTTTGAAAGAACCCAAAATCCAGGAAACCTTTCCCAGGATTCCGGATAACATGTCCTTTGCTGTAGATATAATTTTATGCATGAAAACATACTAAATAATCCAAAAATCAATGGATTGCAGAAAAACGCAAATTTTGTCAATAGATTGTAGAAAAAACGCAAATATCGTGAAATAAACGCGAATTTTGTCAAAGAATCGCGTAAAAAAAAGAGAATTTCGTCAAAGAATCGCGAAAACGAATGCGAATTTCGTCAAAGAATCACGAAAAAGTGCGAATTTTTTCCAAAGATTGTGGAAGAAAACACGAATTTTGTCAAAAGACGCACATTTTGTCAAAGGATCGTGAAAGAAACACAAACATCAGCAATGGATTGCGGAAAACATGAATTTCATTAAAGTATTGTGAAAAAAAGCATAATTAGCACTAGGAGGGACCCCCAGCTCCCCCTTTACATTTCAGAAAATTTGCTGTAAATTTCAGATTTTTTTTTAAATTTTGAAAAGTACCTAAGCATAATGGGTCTTATGTAGTTAGCTATATAAGCAAAGCATGTTGCATATAACTTTCCTGTTAACTTAATTTAAAATTTAAATTAGATTAGTATCTCAAGCTTATTCAAAACAATATCAATTAAAATATTTTTATTTATTACATAAATTGCTTATTTACTCTAAACTGACATAATTTTAAATTAAATATTCAGTGACATAAATGCACTTACTGACTACTAAAGAGATTATTCTCACTAGCCAGTAACTTGCTACTAAAATAAATCAACCTACCGGCCAGTGACCACTAAGCAAAATTCCTTATTTTCATCTTTAGTCTATCAGTGAAATTTTTATCAAGAAAATTTTTGTCGGAGTTGTCTTATATATTTATCTTTTAATAAATATGTATGAAAGTCTTTTTTGTTGGTAACTTTTCTTAAAAGAGTTCCTCAAATAGATTATTTAAATATTAATCATCAGTCTAAGAAGTTCTGATGGTATAATTTTCTGAAATATGGGGCTGTACTTATATAACATTATCAACTTTTTGGTAATCTTGGACCCCCTCCCCTTATGATATCATACATTATCATCTCACGAACCTTACCCCCCCCCCCCCCCCTCGGCAATGATAATGTTATCAATGTCTAAAAATTCTTTTGATTTTGGGAGTGATGTACAAATGTTGTTACATTTATTTTTCGCATACTTCACTGATTCAAAATGAAGAGAAGTCAATAAAATATCATTTTATATATGAAATAACTTTATATCAATATAAATAACACTTAAAAGAAATAGTTACTATTTAAAAGAATGTAATAATACTATTTTTTTTTTACATATTGCATTCAACAGTAATAACGTCTTCTTGCACTTGAGGGGGGGGGAGGGGGAAACAGAATTCCTTATCAACAAACCAGATGGACAACATTCTTTCTCTTTTATTTACAAGTAAACACAAAGTATCATTTCAAACATACTTCGCATATGATTTCAGGAACAGCGGATTATATATGCATACGCATATGACAGAAGGATAGGAATGTCAAATGTTGGGGTATTCCATATTTTGGAATTAAATAATTTTATAATCATTTAAATATTTTAATAATAACTTTGTATTCTCATAAAAATTGATAACAGATTAAAAAAAGATAACATACAGTTTTGATGCAAAGACCAAGTTACAAATAAATAAATAAAATTTTGGTTAGGTGAAAAATGATATCAATATCAAAAGACAAATTCCCCCCCCCCCCCCCCTATTGATATCTTACGATATCATTTTCCAGATCCCTCCTACCCCCCTAAAATGATAACGTTATATATTCACAGCCCCTATGTAGTACGCCAGTTTCGTGAAACCAGAGTCATCCTTAGTGAAAGCGAGGCCCACTGCAAGAACTTTTGCGAGGCCTTTTCTTTCCAAACTAATTAACTCTTTCCTGCTCCACACACATGTATAAAAAATAATCAGTGAAATAATGTTTACCATTTATCTCTAATCATCAACAGCACTGCCTTTTTAACAGTTGATATTACAACTTCAAAATAACAAATGAATTACAAGTGTATAGCATACCTATTAGGTTATACAGTAGACTCTCTTAAATCCACAATCCTAAAATCCGCACATCATTGCAAATGTAAATAATGAAACTTTCAGCTCAGATTTAGTGGTAAAATTACAGAATTTTTTAGTTTTATATCATTCCATATGTATTTTAATATGTAATTCTCGATAATATGACTGAACTTCTGGTTATTCATAAAGGAAGCATAAATTTATTTCTGAAAAAAATCAAGATATTGCTGATATATCTGGTTAATCACAATCTGTTTACGAAATATGAATCAAGCTTTTTTGGTTATTAAAACTGGCTAAACCTAAAATAAAACTTCCTTACTTTATGATTTTGATGTGAATTAATTAATAGGGTACCTTTATGAGGAAAGTTTCATTGAATAATTAAAGGAAAATGTATCTCATCTTTACTATATATATTTAATTATGCATTAATTATTTACTTGACTTTTACTTTTAATAATTTTTTAATTTATCTTACTTTTTGTCATATTACTTTACTTAATTACTTTAATATTTTATTATATTGCAAGCATTCATTATAATTTTGATTGCATTATTACCTTCAAATTACTGTTTAAAAAATGTAAATAAAGCAATGACCAGAAATCCACACAACCTCTGGTCCCAAGCTGTGTGGATTTGAGGGAGTCTACTGTACCTATCAAATATAATCACCGTATCTGTAGCTTAGTTTGATGCCTCAGTTGCTTACTTTAAAGGTGTTCATGGATCTGGGGCTTGCCTGAAACTTCAACCAAACTCAGACTCTACATTTTTCGACAGACTCTGATCGGGCTGGACCTGGACATAATTCTTTCCATGAAGGTCCAGCCCTGGCCTAGTTTTTTTTTCTGTTGATTCGGGCTGTGTGAGCATGATCATTTTATCTGGACTGTCAGTCCTGATCTTTATGGTATCCGAAACAAATTGGCAATAGGCTTTATTTTTTTGCTGTAAAGAAAATTTGTTCATGCCCATGTTGATTTGGCAGGTTTAATTTTTAAGTAATTGTAATATTGCATTTTTTTTTATGAAGTCTGTGTCTATAGAAATTTAATTAGATTTAACAAATCACCATCATAGATTTTTTTTTAATCTACCCCCCCACTCTTTACAGAGCTTTAAAATTGATTTTCTTTAATCATCTTTTTCTTTTACTCTAAACCACATTACTTTTCTTTTTAAACAAGTGTTTTGTAGTCATGAAAAAAAAAAGGCACTAGCCTACATATATTTTATCAAGTTATTGCAGATTGATATGACAGGTACCATAGACACAACTGAGAATTGTGTCTATTTTTCGAATATAAATGCAATTTTTGAGATAAGGGTGGTTTACATATTAAAAACTATATCAACTTTTATTTTTCTTGTTCAGTAGACTCCCTCAAATCCATGCAGCTTGGGGCAAGAGGTTGTGTGGATTTTAGAATTTTGCGGATTTCTGGTCATTGCTTTGTTTACATTTTTTATCAGGGTTGCCGGCTTTTAGCCATGCCAAAAAAAAGCTGGCCTGCTTTTTTTGGTTTTAAGCACTTAAAAAAAGCCAGCTTTTATTGAAAAAAGACGGTTTTTATTATTAACAGTTGGTTTACAGCTAATTCCTATTAAATTTAGATTAATTATTTTTTTTATACACTTACAAACATTTTCTACTAAAAAGATTATAAATTTCTATTAAATTTTGTCAAATAAATATGTCTTGACTGCTAGAATGCAACAGTGAAGGCATTATACCTAAAAAAAAATTACAAATATTGAAAAGAATATAAGTTAGACTTTAAATTGGTGTTTTAAAATTCTATATTACATAGCCCCACATATACTACACATTTTAAAGATTATATTTCATTAAACAATCACAAAATGTAGTACATCAAAATGGAAAACATTCTTAATTTTTACGAGTCCATATAGAGAGATTATGTTATAATCGTAAAAAGAGAAATTAGAAAAGGGTATAATATTTAAGGAAAGTTTGGTTCATAAGTGAATAGAAATAAATCTAGCAATTATGCAAATTAAACAAACAAATAAAATACATTCAGTAAGTAGTAAAATTCAAATAAAATTTTGAAAAGTTTGTTGCTATTTAAAAGAGTGCATATGCTATTCCTAATATTGTTTTTAATAGTGAGAAATTGTATTTTTATTATATAATTATGTATGATTTTAAATATTAATGAGAAATAAAATAAGACTTTTATATTACCAGCTCTTAAAATTTGTTAAGTAATAAAACATGTAACTTAGTAATCATTGTACTCTTTAATTTTATAAACAGTAAAAATGAAGAACAAAAGGGGAGGCGGGGGGGGGGGGTGTTAAAGGTCAGTGTAAACCAGATAAAGCAGTTGGTATGGCTCTTTTAAAATTTAGCTGACATATTTCCAATTCTCACTTCAAATCACTAGCAGATCCATCTAAGTTTTTTTTTTTTTTTTTTTCCCCCAGTATTATGTCTTTATTATTGAGAAAATGGGCTACTTATTGTACTCTAAATCAACTAAATGTCATTAAAACTAATTAAAAACACTTTAAAATGTGTAGTCTATAATTAAGATGCTTCACTGTATAAAAGCCAATTTTAACCAAAAAAAGGCAGTTAAAGCAAATAAAAGCCACTGACGTGGCTTTTTTAAATTTTAGCCATCTTTTTTGCAACCCTGCGTTTCTTTTTAAACAAGTGTTTTGTAGTCGTGAAAAAGAAGGCGCTAGCCTACATATATTTTATCAAATTATCGCAGATTGATATGACAGGTACCATAGATACAACTGAGAATTGTGTCTATTTTTCGAATATAAATGCAATTTTTGAGATAAGGGTGGTTTACATATTAAAAACTATATCAACTTTTATTTTTTTTGTACAGTAGACTCCCTCAAATCCACGCAGCTTGGGACCAGAGGTTGTGTGGATTTTAGAATTTTGCGGATTTCTGGTCATTGCTTTGTTTACATTTTTTAAATAGTAATTTTGAATGTAATAGTGCAATTGAAATTATAATGAATGCTTAGAGTATAGTAAAATAATCAAATGAAATAATAAAAATTAAGATAATTTTAAAAGTGACTAAATTATTAAAAGTAAAAATCAAGTAAACAATTAATAATACATAATTAAATATACATAATAAAGGTGAGATAATTTTTTTCTTGAATTATTCAATGAAACCTGCCTTACAAAGGTACACTACTAATTCACATCAAAATCATAAAATAGGGAAGTTTTATTTCACGTTTAGCCAGACTTAATAACCAAAAAAGCTTGATTAATATACATAAATATATTGGGTAAAAGGATTGCAATCACCAGTGATATCAGCAAAATCTTGAATTTTTCAGAAATAAATTTATACTTCCTCCATGAAAAAGCACAAGTTCAGTAATATTAACGAGAATTACATATTAAAAGATATGCATTATAGATATAAAAATTAAAAACCAAAATTTTGTCCCTACATCTGAACTGAAAGTTTCATTGTTTACATCTGCGATGATGTGTGGATTTTAGGCGTTTGGTTATTTGAGGGAGTCTACTTTATTAACCCCTTGGAGGCAATATGTGTCACTAAAGGTGCTCAAAATCCTTCATTGTTATCACCAGTTATTTTTAATTGTAAAGTTCACCTAATTTAATTAAAGTATTTTCATGATTCAATTACAGAAAATTTTCTGTTTTGAAAAACCAGTGATGAAAGATTAAAAATTAAGCAAAGAGCTCTTGTCATGAAGGAATTAACAATTAACATCCACTTTTGACACTTTATTTGAATTCCTTGGATCAAAGCAGCGTGAATAAAACAGGGTTCGATTTAAGCGGTATCGCATCGCAATTTGCGATTCAAATTTAACTAAAATGCGATCCAAGAACTGCATTAAATCGCAATCATTGCGATGCATATTTCCCACACCCTTTGTTATGTCATGTA
The DNA here is from genome assembly GCA_963932465.1 of Maratus speciosus. NCBI lineage: Eukaryota > Metazoa > Arthropoda > Arachnida > Araneae > Salticidae > Maratus > Maratus speciosus. The sequence goes on from OZ010799.1 coordinate 195,327,539, forward strand.
CACTTAAAGCAGGGATGCCGCGGACGCGCTATAGTGCGTAAATTACGCGAAAAATCGGATACGGGACGCAAAAAAATAGCTCTTACGCGTCCCGTGGGATGCGTAATTTCGTGAAAAAATCGCGGAAAACAGACGATTTTCGTCAAAGAATCGCGAAAAAAGCGTAAATCTCATCAAAATATCGCGCAAAAGCAGCGATTTTCGTAAAAGGGCCGCGAAAAAATAGCGTATTTCGTCAAAGCATCGCGAAATAAAAAGCGAATTTCGTCAAAAAATCGCGGAAATAAGCGCAAATTTCATCAAAATATTGCGAAAAACGCGATTTTCGTAAAAGGGCCGCGACAAATTAGCGTATTTCGTTAAAAGATCGCGAAAAAATAGCGAATTTCGTCAAAAAATCGCGGAAAAAAGCCGATTTTCGTCAAAGGATCGCGAAAAAATAGTTGTTTTTCATCAAAGGATCCCCCAAAAATAGCAAATGTCGTCAAAAAATAACGTAAAAAAGCCGATTTTCGTCAAATGATCGCGAAAAAAGCACAAATTTCGTGAAAATATAGCGGAAAAAACGCTATTTTCGTAAAAGGTCTGAGACAAAATAGTGTATTTCGACAAAAGATTGCGAAAAAATAGCAAATTTCGTCAAAAAATCGCGGAATAAAGCCGAATTTTGTCAAAGTATCGCGGAAAAAAACACGATTTTCGTGACAGACTCGCGAAAAAATAGCGTATTTCAACAAAAGGATCGCGAAAAAACGCGAATTTCGTCAAAGTAAAGCGGAAAAAACGTGAATTTAGTCAAAGAACCAAAAAAGATGTGCAAACTAAACTTATAGGTAGAAAATTCATAAAATGGGATTTAATTTCTTTTTTATGAGATTCTTAAAAATACAGCATGATTTCAGTGTACTTTGATAATATTTATATTCATTAGGTGGACCAGTAAAAATCCCCCCTCCCCCCTTCTTACTGCATTGAAATATCTCCCGCCTTCAGAACATTTAAGATTTGATGCTTATTAGTGATTTAGATATAAATTTCCCTTCCAAGGAAAATGTCTGATTCCAACACAGATCTATGCTGACAAATAATTCAATGGGAAGTATAATAATGAAAGCACCCATTCATTCAACGAAAAGTACACCTTTACTTAACATAAGTGTTCTTTTTTTCAGCAAAAATATCTTTTTCAATAAACCCGCCTTGCCTCTTTTTAAAAGAATGCGAACATTAGTGATACTTGTTAGTGGAACTTGGCATCTTCTACTCTCAAATAAACATTATTTTACAATTAAAATTGTATCTTGCATTTTTACTTTTAAAAAAAGTAAAGAAAATTTCTCTTAATATTTTTTTAAAATATCTTATTTGAGTGCAAATAATGCTGGTTTTAATTCATTATTTAATCATTGTTAAAACAATAATTAATACATTTCATTTATCTTAATAAATAACTTTCATTTATTCCTTTAAAATATAAATTATTATTGATGGGGACCCGCTTTTGTAAAAAAGGGACCCAGGTTTTTTCAAGTACAGCGGCATCACTACTTAAAGTTAAAATTTAAAGGTGTTTTTACACGACATACGTTGTGTTTTCACCCTCCCCAAGGTTTTTATTTACAATGGAAGTACGCTTTTTTTTTTAAAAAAAAAATTGTTGTAAATTTTCAAGATTTAAAAGTTACGTTAGCTATTTTTTACTTGCTATACAAAAGTGTCTAACTGCTATTCAAAACTGACTTTGAATAGCAGTTACTGCTATGCAACTTTCTTTTTCTAAATCGACCTCTGGAATAAAATTTAGTTTATATACTTAAAAAAATTTTTTTCACAGAGTTGAAACAGGTCAAAACCTGACGATGGTTGTGTTAAATTCACGTGAAAAACTTCTCTCGAAAAATCCTTCAATTCGAAACTTTCTCTTTTAGTGAGGTATACAATGAACAGAATAAAATATATTCCAAGTATTTTTCAACTTCAAAATCATATTTTTAATTATAAAAAGTATTAATAAATTTATATTTAAAAGTTATGAATCTGCATTAATTTTTTTCATAAAAAGAATCAGTGTCTTTGAAATCATGGCTATTTGCTTTTAGAATTCCTTCCCATCATTAATTTTCGAGATATGGATAAATTTTACTTTGCAATAGTCTGGGGAAACTTTCTTCTGGATTCGTTGATATTAGGGATGCACCGGATATTGATTTTGCCGGATACCGGATATTTGAAGCTCCTTTGCCTGCCGGATTTTGGATATCTGGCACTAGATATGTTTTTAGTTATATGGTGAATTATTTCTTTATATAATGTCATCTCAGAACAATAAATTACAACCATGTTTCACACATCATTAAAACATTTTAAATGTATTGAAATATAATTTACAAAAACTACATCTCTTTGAATATCAAGGCTTGAAATTCAAGTTTTCCCAGGAGGAGAGTTTCCTACCCAACATTTATAAATGCAGGGGAGTTGAACTGTTAGAAAGGAAAAAAAAATCTTTAAACCACATTATTTTTTATGTGCCACTTTAAGCAATGCATTTATACAGACATGACAAAATAGCATTGAAATAATTTAAATTAAAAGCTCAAGATAATTATCTAAAATTTTTATTTTATTAAAACAAAGGAACAGAATCAAGCTTTATATATACCATGTCTATTTTTCAACTTTCACCTAATGTTATGGACAATTAACAATTGGTTTGCTAAATGAATTTCTTAATTTAGATTTTATTCCATTTTGCATGCTTTAGCCTCTTTCACAAGTTACACTTTTGACAAACAGCATACAGCAACTTTTATAACTTTAGAAATTATCGGAAACACATGATTGTGCTCTCTTAAAAAATTTTAGAAAACTTTGCAAAATCTGATGTCCATTAATTTTTAACTTATCCACATGAATAATGCATATCGGTTATTGTATTGTCAATATCCTACGGTGATTATATGTCATTTCTGAACAATCTTGTTTTATTAGAATCCTTAATGGAATTATAGTCAAAACTGTAATCCCTGGTATTTTCGCTAATTGAACTATGTTTTATGCATTCGAATTTTAAATCCATATCCAAAGTTTCAAAAGGGAATAGTCAATTGATTTCTTCTATTAAACAAGAAAAGCTTGATTTAAAAAAGTCATGTCCTAATTTCAGTGAATTGCGAGAATTAACTAGTTTGTTGTTTCTAAATGTGTTTTTTTTTTTTTTAAAGTTCACCAAAGTTTTTTTTTCATGTGCACCACAAGTGTAATCTCATTTTGTTTAGTGCTGACTATTAGCCAATTTGATAGAGCTCAGTCTCTGGTGACCGTTACTGCCCTTTTATTTATTTCCTATTTTGGGCAAATAGAAAAACATCGCAAAATATGTAAATCGGCCATAGAAAAAAATATCGCTGATTTCATCAATCATGGTAAAAATAAATAAAATAATTTGTCGACCGGTCGCGAGAAAAAAAAACTGAAGTTCGTGGGAAATCGACAGCGGGAAAATATTACGAAATTGGTCAATCGATCATGGAAAAATATCGCGAAATTTGCCAGTCCATCACAAGCAAATATGAAATTCTTCAGCCGGTGGCAGAGAAAAAATGCGAAAATTTTCAGTCGGATGCAGAAAATCTGCAGAAAAACAATCATTACTTTCATCAGTATGTTGCAAGAACAAACAGGGGAATTTGCCAATTGGTCACACAATAAAATTGCTAAATTTGTCAATTGATTGTGAGAAAAAAAAATGATGAAATTCAGCGATCGGTCTCCAGAAAAAAATCATGAAATTCGTCAGTCTGTCGTGGAGAAAATTCACAAATTTTTCGGTCAGGTGCAGAAAAACATTAATTTTGTCAATTTGTTGTAAGAAGAAACTGTGAAATCTGCCAATTAATAGCGGAAAATATCATGAAATTTGTCAGTTGGTCCTGAAACTTGATCGTCGTTTTACAAAGAAACACGGAAAATGATTTTTTGGAAACATGAGCCTCCCGCCCCCAATATTCTTTAGTGCACGAATCCTGCCGTCCCATCTTGAAATTCAAGCCCTGTATCTACCATTCAAGCCCTGTAATGCATATTAATAATGTTGTATAAAAAATGTAATTTAAACATTAAAATATTCTATTCATTTGTACAATGAAATGCCGATAATTGCTATTGGATTTGGATATGGGATTGACTATATTGATAATTCCTAATAATTAATTAATTTGCACATTGAAATGCTCATAATTTGTATAACAAATTTTAACCAATTAATATACCTATAATTGTAGAGTATTTTCATAATGAAATACATACTTTCTTTTTATAATTTAAACATAAAATATCTACTAATATACCCGTGATTAAAGAGTTATTTTCTCCAAACACAGGTTTAGTTGGTGCCTTTTTTTCTGTTTTAATTATTTAATACTGTTTTGCTTTAAATAAGTCACATTTGGTTTTATTTTAAGTTAAATTACTTTGATATTTATAAGTAAAAAGAAAATTACTTTTAATTTTAAATAGTATTTATAAAGAAGTTACAAAAATAACTAATTTGATGTGCCAACCCCAAAGCTTTCTTCTATCTCACAAATCTTAAAATATTTCAAAAGGTAGTTCCAAATGTTAATACTTCAATATTATACCAACTTTGACTTTCATCTAAAATTTCTGCTCCAATCAGTTAACCAGAATAAGAATAAGTTAATCTCGATCATGATATTTATTAAAATCAATAATTTTTTCGTTATTCTGTTGTACATCAGCTGTTTGCGAATAGCCAGCTTAGCAGGATGCGAAGTTCCCATCGCTTCACGAGCCGCCAATATACTGCGAAAAATCGGGAAAATTTTACAAAAAAAGCTGCTACAGTGCCGCCTTCTGGCAGAATATTTCCAAATGGAAGGAAAAACTGCTGGCCATAGCCAAAAATATACACAAAAAATTGGTTCAATTCTATGCTTAGCTTTATACACTTTTCGACGGTAAAATAATGAAAATAACACAAAAATCACTATCACAGCGCCCCCTTCTAGCAGAATATTTTCAAATTGAAGGAGGCCCTGTTGGCCATAGCCTAAAACATACCCCCAAAAATTGGTTAAATTCTAAGCTTAACTTCAGACACTTTTCGATGGTACAAGAATGAAAGTGGCACAAAAATCGTTATTACAGCATCCCCTTATGGCATAATATTTCCAAATTAAAGGAGAACCTGCTGGACATAGCGAAAAACATACACAAAAAATTTGTTCCATTCTATGCATAACTTCATACACTTTTCGATGATGCAATAATGAAAATGACACAAAATTCGCGATTACAGCGCCCTTTCCAGTGGAATGTTCTTATAAGGACAAGCTGGCTATAGCCAAAAACATTCACAAAAAATTTGGTTCAATTCTATGTATAACTTCACACACTTTTTGATGGTACGATGGTGACACACGGACAGACAGACATTTTGTATAACCTTGTTTTGGGATCTCTGACCCCTAAAAGTCTAAATCCATTGAAAACCAGAAATTGAAAAAAAATCAATTACAATACTTTCTTTTATTGAAGATAGAAGAAATTTAAAATAGTCCCGTTTAATTGTTAAACTTAAAAGAAAGAAAATAAAGTCATGCTTTAATAAACAACTTGAAATCTGGTTTTACATTCTGAAAGTAAAGGATTTCAAAATTTTTCAAAATTTTTCTAAAAGATGTAAACGTAAATTCTTAAATTTATTATAAAGAGTTCAAATATCAATGTTAGGAAAGCTGGCAATTGTTCAAACTTTTGAGAATTACCTTGTACTCATGAATAATGAACTTTCTTTCATATTTTGCATTATAAACAAAAGTTTTTCGGCATCGTTTGGGTCAAACGATTTCTCTTATCCTTATATATTCGCTTTGTTACATTCTGCCGGATATCCGGCAGAGAAGTCGGATATCCGATGATTGTGATTCGGATATTTGATGGTATTTCGGATATTGAAAAATCAGCCGGATATGCCGGATATCCGTTGCATCCCTAGTTGATATCCACATTAAAGAAAACCTTAGAAAGCACCTGAGGAAAAAAAAAAAAAAAAAAATATATATATATAAAATTTTCTTTTAATTAAAGCAAGGTTTGAAATATCATGATGTTATCAAAAATATCCGATATTTTGATATACAGTAGACTCCCTCAAATCCGCAACCCTAAAATTCACATATTATCACAGATGTAAACAATGAAACTTGCAGTTCAGATGTAAGGACAAAATTACAGATTTTTTTTAGTTTTATATCATTCAGTGTGCATTTTTATATGTAATTCTCGATAATATGACTGAACTAGGTACCTTTATAAGGAAAGTTTTATTGAATGATTCAAGAAAAATATATCTTTATTATGCATACAGTAGAGCACTGATTATTGGAACTCCAATTAACCGAACTTCCAAGTATCCGAACAGCCTATTTCTCTCAAAAAAAATTTTTTTTAACCGAACTTCCATTTATCTGAACAGCCTATTTCTCTCAAAAAAATTTTGTAATGACATGACGAGATTGTGGATGAGATTTAAGATGAAAAAGAAATTGAAGAAATGAAAACGAATGCTCTGAAAATGACCCAGGTCCATCACATAACGAAGCCTTTGAATGTTTGGAAACAGCTAGAAGAGCTCTCATCCTATTCAACTAACGTATTTAAGAAGAATTCGAGATATGGCAGCATTGGAAAGAATGTATTCTTTGAAGAAAGCAACAATCAAAAACTTTTTTGCTTAAATTATAATCTCTGGAGTTAAGAAAATTATAAAAAGAGAAAAAGAAAATTTTAAATGATAGAAAAGTAAACCAACAACAACAACAAAAAAACAGTTTTTAAACACGCTAGCACTAACTGGTGATGCCATTCCCAAGCCTGGATAAAGTGTGAAGGTTTTAGTATCGTCAGGAACATCCCTTAAACTGTTTGTCCATTTATCCGAACTTTTGCTTATCTGAACTAGGGTCGGTCCTGACTTGTTTGGATAATCGGCGCTCTACTGTATTTAATTATACATTAATTATTTACATGGCCTTTACCTTTAATAATTTAATCCATTTTAAACTTATCTTACTTTTTATTATTTTAGTTTATTACTTTACTCAATTATTTTAATATTTTACTATATTGCAAGCATTCATTATAATTTTGATTGCACTGTTCCATTCAAATCACTGTTTAAAAAATGTAAACAAAACAATGACCAGAAATCTGCACAACTTATGGTCCCAAACTGTGCGGATTTGAGCGAGTCTACTGTATATTCGATATTTTGATATACATTCGAACCTCTATTTAACGAAGTCGCTAAATCCCGGAAAAAAGTTCATTATGTGGAAAATTCATTAAATAGAGATTGACCTTTTTAAATACTTTAAACTACATAAAACAGATTTTAAATTCACAAACACTAAATATTTTTACTAAAAGTAATTAATCATATTTTTTAAAATAAATTATATCGATTTGTTTTATTTATTTTACCCGTCAATATCCATCGTCAATTCATTTTTCTATGTGTTTAAGTCTTTGAAATCTGCAAGGAAAATAAAACATTGTCCGGGAATACACTGTATTATCTGTTTAAAGTAAATAGTTTTATATTAAAATTAACGAATTTTAATGACATTATCGTATTTATTATTATTATAGCAAATAATTTTAAATATACGTTAACATATGCGCCCTTAAATTTATTTATTTTTTTATCTCTGTTAATTTTGCCTGAGTTTTTTTTTTTTTAAAAGTGCTTTCTCTCATACCCCTTCATGCGCATTTTCTTCTAACTATAATCCGCGTTGGATTATTTCAAATGATTTTAGCATTTCATCATATGAAGTTTTGTTAATTCCTGCATAATGATCATTTCCATCATCATCATATTCGTCTTCATCGCAATTCATTGCTGTGTTGTTTTTATTTTTCACACTGTCGAAAATATCCAATTCGGATAGTGTTTCCGAGGACTCAGTTTCAGAATTAAGTGAAATACAATCATCAGTCGGCACATCATGGTTAATTTCTTCTCTTTTTTTCTCACTGTATCCACATTTTTTAAGTTACTACCGATTCCTCGGAATCGGTCCAAAATGTACCGACTCCGAAAAGGACCGATTCCTCGGAGTCGGTCCATTTCGGAATCGTTCCAAAAAGGACCGATTCCTCGGGAATCGGTTCTTTTCTTGTAGACTGGCCAGTTTTAATAAATTAAAATACGCTATTTTATTTCAAAATAACAGATTTTGATTCTATTAAAGCTGACTTTATTGCCAAAATATCCTTCTAATGTGTGTGCCACCCCCCCCCCCTCCTCAAAAAAAAAAAAGAAAAGTAAAGAAAGAAAGAAAAAAGAAATTGAAGTGCGGGGCGGAGTAGGGCGTTTAATAAACATTACTATTTCATCTTCTTGCGCTAAATTAATCTGAAAGAAATAATTAAAAAATATATTTTATACGAATTGGATTTTTTACACCTGAGAGAAAAAGTGCCCGAGATGGGATTCGAACCCAGAAACTTTACGTGCTTTACCGATTGAGTACCTGGACCCCGAGGGTAATGGAACACCATGTGTACTTTAATACACTAATACATTTTCTAATTGGTAAATGTATCATACGAAATGATTTTTTTCTAAATGAATTCTTAAGGCTGTTCTCAAATCCAAAAGGATAAATTTGTGACAAAAGTTTTAATTTATTTTTATTCGGAAATGCATGAAACGAACAGGTGTTGTTGTTCAGAAACTATGTAATCGAGCTGTTTTTTCCGTTTTTTTGCAAACGCAATAGGCCTTTCAGAAAATAGTGTCAAGGTGGGCGTTTTGAACCGAACTTCCGCGCGAAAGAGGCATAATTTCTCAAAAATGGGTGAAAAACATGTTTGTCACGTGATCAAAATCGATTATAACTCAATAGGTAATTTACTGATCAAAAGATGGAAAACACAGTTCGATTCCAAATCGCTTTCATGGTCAAACATTCCAATTTTATATCTTTCCGTTAAAAAATGAATTTGTAAATGTGTCAAAACGTTTTACGCTTGTTGAGCAGATCACTTAAGAACAGCCTTAAGAAAAACAAAGAAAATGCTTGTTTAGTTACTAGTGAAAAATATTTTTTTAAATCTGACTAGAAACAGTTTTGAATAATGTAAGAAATATATCACTAGGCCATAAAAATTGCATTTTAATAGGATAATAATAACTGGTTTTCAATTATTTTAATAATTGTAGAGTTACGCACTTTCATGCATATTTCACTATTTCATGTTTTTTCCTCAAACATAATTTCAATTTGAGAATCCTCTTTGTCAAAATAAATATATGACCAGCTACGAGCGCTCGAGTACCACTTTATTTCCACAGTTTGGCGTCTTGTTTTTCTCTCCTGAAGAAGATGATTAAAAAAATCTCGAAACTCCCTAAGATTGTTGTTTTAATCAACTTACATTGAGGTTTATTACATTGAGTAAAATCTGTTAGAACAAGGAATTTCTGTAAAACGTTTCTTTCTTTCTTAAGATAATGAATATTTCAAAAAGCATAATGTCTAATAATAATAATAAGATAACAGTAACAGTGGTGGGTGGGATTGAAATAATTTAACCGCGGTTCGCTCTCTTAATGGCCGTTTTGAGTATAAAAACGGGAAAGAAAAATCACGTGCTACATATAGATTATCGGACTTTCTCCAACACTGCGACATATATAAAGCTGCATATTTTATGCTTGTTTCGGTTTAATAGATTTATGTTAACCCTCCGCCTACCAGAGGGGTTCAATGGCCCCGACAGGTACATTTATAATGATATTTCTAATTTATTTTAAAAACTGAAATTTCTGTAAATATGGGTTTTTTCTGGGATGTTCTATTCTTTTGAGTAGAACATTCCAGAAAAAGTCACATATTTACAAAATTTTCATTTTTTAAAATGTGAAAAATCAATTTGAATGTATCTATCGGGTCCTGTTGCACCGGTCTGGTATGCGGAAGGTTAATATTGCATTTAAAATTTTTACAATATACGAATTTAATTATTGGTTTCCAAAGAATGCACGTTGTGATTTTGTACAGTTTTTTCAATTGTTATTTTACTTTTATTTCTTGCTAAATAATTAGAATTTAAATAACTGTGACTTTGTTTTAATTCAACGTAAAATAAAAGCAAAAAAAATCGTTTATCGTAATAATTTCTTATAATAATTCAGATTTCTTGATCGTTATTGATACTGGTAAATCTTAAGTTCAATGCCACGATTAATGCCTGTTACTGTGGTGATGGATAATACATATCTGAGTTTAATTTCGAGCAAATCAAGGCTCCCTTCATGCTAAACTAAATTTAATGTTTCAAGCCTAATACCAAATTTTCGTTTTTATTGAGGTAAAACTTACTGCAAATACGATACTAAATTTTATGTATTTTCCTTTCTTATTGTTATTCTTTTCACTTAGAAGATTTATTTATTTATTTTCTTTTTTTTCTTAAATTACATAAAGTTTTCTGAAAAGTTCGAATTTAACAAAATGTTTTATCTATTCTAAATAGTTTTGACAGTAAAAAGTTTAACTCCGAATAAAAAATAGTTAAATTCTCAAAAAATTAAGGTTGGTATTATCTATAATACGTTTACAACAGATATCTTTCATTCAATGGCCGAAACATCGTCAAAAGGATAGTTCTTTATATAGTACTACACTCTGTAATAATAATGGACATACTTTTAATTTGTTTAATTTAATTAAACCAATAAACCGTTTTTCAGTTAAAATGTTAGCAAATTTCAAATTTAAAGAAATAGAACTTTGAAGTTTAGTGAATCACTATATCTTTTGGCGGAGATAATATGTACTATATATGAATAAAATCATATATATTGCTATATATATTATAATATTAATGCATATAATATTATCTTATAAATAATAAATATCACTAGCCATAGCCCTGCTAATGAATCTGTTTACAAATCATCTGAAGGAACTTCTACCCTTTCGTGTAACACAAGTGTTCCATGACTTCATGAGTTATGAAGCTCCAAAGATCCCAATCCAAACAAACATATTAGCATTGCAATTCACTCACACCGAACTGAGGTTCTGTATCATATAAGTGAAGAGAGGGTGACGGCGGATGAGGGTGTGAAATTAGAGAAATTCCGGTAGGTTCTCGTGAAATTGGAGATTCAAAAAGAGTTGTAAGTTTATTGAAATTCTACGTAGTTAACAGCAGTTCACAAATAGCGATGTTAGGGTAAAAGACAAGACATACATCAGTCACTCAGGAAAGACAGTGTGCAAAAACGTGCTTTACTTTTTAACTCTTTCCAATAAAGTTAGTGTTTATGAATGTGGTTTGTCTGTCCGTCAGACCGTCTGTTCACGCTCTAAGGCAAGTCACACACTAAGGCGACACATAAGACATGTCGCTTGAATTCGCTAGAAAAACTGGTTTAAAACAAGTTTGCAACTACTTCGTTCTTTGTTTCGACCGGTTTTTGCACTTCATGTTGCGCTTTGTGTCGTTGTGTGGTCTCAGTGTGTAATATACCTAACTGCCGTAAATATACTCGGATTCCCATGCAATTGATATATGTTAATGATGTTTACCATGGGATGTTTGGTATTCAATATGAAGAGTGTAGCATTAATAGTTTATTTACAGGGGCACTCAAAAGTATTTCGTTACATTATGGTCAACGGGAAAAAATCGTTTGCAGCGCATTTTAATGACATTAAGCTATTTCAAATGCATTAAAATTGATATATATCACTGAATTGCACTACAAGATGATTGCTATAGAATAGGGTGTTTCACTTCTGAACCAGATCCTGAAGGCGGTGATAATAATGTTGATGAATTATGCGAAATATCCTGTGTGCGTAAAGTTAGGGAGCTGAGGAGAAAGACGACAAAGGGCATAAAGTTATTGAAAGTACGGACACTGGAACAAAAATGTAATCTGCTTTAACTAGTTACATATCCAAACCAGTAGGGCCATCCAAATGAAAAATGAGATTCAGAATGAAAAATGAAATTAAGATTACCTAGAGGTAGATTTTGAAGAGGAATCTATGAGACTAAAAATTCCTAGACAATGGTGACAAATATCAGCGCAATAATAAAATTTCCTATACAGGATGTCCACTCTCAACGATGTCCAATAGCTAATTCCTAAACCGTTAGTCATGGCCATATAGTTCCAATTACAAAAATGTTTTAAATGGGGGTAAAGAAGTATTTAAAAAGTGATTTGGGTCAATAGAATCATTTCTTGAAAAATTATGAAATTTAATTTTTTATACGATCCCCCGGTCCTTCAAGTTATAGTTAGTAAAACTTTCCTATTACACTTACAAGTAAGACAAATAAAAGTCCTATTATTCTACGACTAAAACTGACCGAAGTAATGGCTGTTTCAACTTGGAGCATATTTTTTGCTGCGAAATAGGGGTCATTTACAAATTTACTAGAAATATAAATAATCTTCAGATATATAAAAAATATAGTTGATAGTAAAATTAACATTGCATTATAAATTTGAAATCTATAATCATTCTGAAATATTAATGCAAAATATACAGCTTGTACTAAACATATAACAGGAAAAAAATAATAGAATCTTCGTTAAATAAAGTGTTGAAAAGCAACAGCCTCGATTCTTTACACACTGAATCCAAAAATGGCCTTCATTTTTTATCACAAAGTACAGATTTTTTGCAAATCGTAAATTTGAAAGCTAAAAAGTGAAAAATTTTCGGAAATCTGATTCTGATAGTATAAAATAGATGTGATTGTTATTTCTTTAACTTTTGATAATTGATTTTTATGTATTTTTTACTATTGAATCCGAAAATGACCTTCATTAGTTTTTGGTGTAAATCGCCCTGCAGGTGGCGCTGCTATGTAGCATTTTGCAGGATTTCCGCAAAAGCTCTATCTCAAGAACTAATGCACGGATTTTTATAACTTCAGATTCCATTAATCCTTGATATGAATTAGTGCTGGTAAAGTTTTGGTGCAAATCGCCCAACAGATGGCGCTGCTATGCTGCATTTTGCAGCATTTACACGATTTTCGTAATAGCTCAATCTCAAGAAATAATGCATGGATTTTCATCAAACTTCAGATTTAGTTAGTGCTTGACATGAATTGACGTTTTGCCCCTTGTGGCGTAAATCGCTCAACAGGTGGCGCTGCTATGCTGCGTTTTTTGAGATTTCCGCAATAGCTCTATCTGAAGAACTAATGCTTGGGTTTTCAACAAGCTTCAGATTTAGGTATACTGGATATGAATTAGTGCTGTTTATGTTTTGGTGTAAATCGCTCAATAGGTGGCGCTGGTATGCAGCATTTTTCACGATTTCCACAATAGCTCAATTTCCAGAACTAATGCACGGATTTTCATCAAACTTCAGATTCTGTTAGTCCTTGACATGAATTGATGTTTTGTACCTTTTCGTGTAAATCGCTCAACATGTGGCACTGCTGTGCTGCATTTTTGTGATTTCCACAATAGCTCTAGCTCCAGAACTAATGCACCGATTTTCATCAAACTTCAGATTCCGGTATACCTTAATATGAATTAGTGCTGTTTGTGTTTTGGTGCAAATCGCTCAACAGGTGGCGCTGCTATGCTGCATTTTTCAGAATTTCCCCTACAGCTCTATCTCAATAAGTAATGCACGAATTTTCATCAAACTTCAAATTCAGGTATACTTTGATACGAATAGGTTCTAAATTGATGTAATTTCTTTTACTATTTAAATGATTTAATTGACGTGATTTATTTAGAAGAAAGTTTTGTGATGGCCACAACATACTAGTTTAACTTTGAAATTTTCCATTTACAAAAAAAGTCTAACATGATGGTTAAATATGAAGGTAATGTTTACATTCAGTGCTCAAAAGCACATACAAATCAGTCGTAAAAGTTAAAAAATACAACCATCGACTCTATTTTATAGTATTAGCTATTATTTCAATTTTGAAATTTACTATTTTGAAATTTACTTGTTGCGAAAAATTCTGACATGGTGGTTAAAAATGAAGATAATTTTCGGATTCAGTGCTAAAAAATACATAAAAATCATAATTTTAAAAATAAAAAAACACAACCATCGCAGTCTTGTGTTATCTAATCTAAAACTTTTTAGAAAACTTGTTGGCAGTAATCTATCCGAAATTTTTTGTGTTACCCTGTAAAATAAGTACATAATGGTAAGCACTGAAAATCATAATAATATTACATTGTCATCTGATTTACGTCAATATGTAAAATTTAACCTCGATCGCATATTTTAAAGTGAGTTGAATTTCGAGTACAAATTTTGAACTGGAAAGACATACATACGATCGTTTCAAGTTAACCCGTTACCCGCTGGTGTTGCGTTCACGCAACGGTCAAAATAATTGCTCATGCTTACATTAATTACTTTGTCACCACTATTTTACAATTAAAAAAATTGCCTTATTTATTGGCAGAAATTTTGATATTTTAATAAAGCGGAAATTACCTTTCTGAATTTGTGGTGACAAGCGACTTTCAACAAGAAATTTGAAAAGTCCTACTTATAGTTTTGGCGGTTAATAGGTTAAATAAAGCTTATAAAAATAGCATAGTTTTTGTTAAAAAAAAAATCATGAAAAGAAACAGCTTCAAATCCTTACAAAAATCTGTCGTAATACGATTTCTTTCAAAGCGCAGCTACACATGAAATAAATCCTTCAAATACTTTAAGCACTTTGTTTACGACCCCTAGAAGCATGGCTAAACTCATGTGTATTCGGATGCAGAAAAGTGGCATAAGTCTTGCATTTCAAAGTTTCGTATAACTTCATGAATTTTAGTGTTAGATGAATGGGACTTTTTTTGTCTTTCTTTTAAGAGAACAGGAAATTTTTACTAAATATCTCTTATAGGGAGGAGGACCGTATAAAAAATTAAATTTCGTAACTTTTTTAGAAATATTTTTATTGATCCAAACGACTTTCAGAATAATTTTTTACCTTATTTAAAACATTTTTGTAATTGGAACTATAGGTCTATGACTAACGGTTTAGGACTTAGCCACTATACATCGTTGAGAGTAAAGACACACTATATAAAATAATAATATAAATGGACGGTCATTTGACGACATATTTTCAAGAGAAACCAATGATTACACTGAAAATCGAATAGACCTTGCACCGCCCTTAAATTTCCAAGAGGAATTATGCTTTATACCATAAATCATAAAGTTAGAAATAACTGCAAATTAATTCCACACGCTGATCAATGAAATGAACTCTTAAAAACAAAATCATCTGTCCAAAACATTACAAAATTAAAGCGACTGGATGCCTAAGAAAATGGATGGGTACATAAGAAAATAAATTAGTAAAAAATATTATGGATTGCATGTGGTTCTCTTTATCTCGGAAGTGTTTTTTTCCCCTTGGAATCCTTTATTTTTCAAAATCGTTCTTTTTTTCTCGGAATCGTTCCTTTTTTCTCGGAATCGTTCCTTTTTTCTCGGAATCGTTCCTTTTTTCTCGGAATCGTTCCTTTTTCTCGGATTCGTTCCTTTTTTTCGGAACGATTCCGAAAGGAACGACTCTAATGAACTCGTTCCTTTCGGTGAACGATTCCGGCTGGAACGATTCCTTAAAAGGAACGATGTTGCCCATCTCTAATATATATATATGTTGATATATATCACTGAACCCTGAATTAAAGTGAGTTTATTTTATATTTAGAATTTCTGATTTTTTTCTCTGGCAATTGAATGTTCCCTGTATATTTCTTTGTAAAATCTTAATTTTATTTTTCAAAATTTATGGAAAAAAACTTTGATACGTTTTCTTTCATAACTCTAGGATATTTTAACAAAGACTGCATAAACTATACCCTTTTCTGGGCTGTTAGGAACTCAAATAAAGAATCAAAAGTGTATGTTTCATTTGAAAAATTCAACTTGGTACTATTTTTAGTATGTAGACGACTTCTATTTAAAAAATGTCATTTGAAAAGTAGACACAATTATAGTCAAACAGTTACCTCAGTGGTCTCTGCAAGAATTTGATGATAAAAAGCATGGGTTATTGCTTTTTATCTTTCTTTTCCACAATTACCATTATTCCGTATTCCATGAATTGCAGACACATAACCTGAACAAATGATGTAATTAAATTTTTTTTACATAAATGTATATGAAATACTATTAATTTTAAGATAATGCTTAAGAAATATTGACATGTTTTATGCCTGATTTCATTGCATGTATTGCCCGATTTCATAGATTTTTTATACGGTCAAAAGGTTTTCACACGGATTGGACTAGGATAAGCCTAAAAATTTTGGCCCGTCTAAACCCATAACTTTTCTAAATTGTCTTGAACATGGTGGTATGAACTAGCTCAGTTTTATTCCTGAAAAATGCTATACTAATTAACTTGGTGCATTTTAAATAAGTACTATGCTATGAAAAAAGCACAATGAACTTTTTCTTTGGGGGATAATAAGTTTAGAAATTAAAGCACACAATATAATGTGCTTAATGACAGGTAAAAATCTTCTGTGAAATAAAAGGAAGGAATCGCTCAATGAATACTAATTATTTTGACATTCATGCAAATGCTAAATGTTTTACTTTTTTTATGAAACACAAAAAATCTTTTTTTTTTTCCAAGCACAAGGCTTTCCCAGATGCAAGGTCCTGTGCGGCTGCACCAGTTGCACACCCCTAAGGACTGCTCTGCATGAAAAAGTTACTTATATTGATTATATTTACATAGATACCTGGAATATTATCATTTATTTGTGTTTTAGACGAATTTTCTAGAATTAGCATTCACATTTTAATTTTACTTGAAAAAGTAGAAAATTCAGCATGCATATACTTTAATTTTGTTTCAGTGGAAGAAAAGTGTTATTGGTAGGTCTAACAATTGGTAGAATTGGTAGATTGGTCTAACCCTTTCTAGCATGGTGGGTTAAAATCTGTTCCATCTAATTTTAATCTTCTAATGCAGCTGTACTGAACCTTTTCCCTTCGTGTGCTGCAAATATATGTTTGCTATGTTAGGTGGGCTACAACATACTTTACGTAAATAATAATGTAAAAAAAGGGTAATCTAAATAATTAGTATTAGCTATTTAAAAGTATAACATTTACAATATTCAAGTTCTAAAGACTAAAAAAAAAGAGAGATTTTCTTTGTCATAACTTTTTTTAAGGTTTTTTTTTTTTTCTTTTTGAAAAGTAGAAATATAATGTAAATTTAATGCTTTTTAAATAGTTTGATTAGTGTTGCAGATTTAAAAATATATACACCACTGTAACCCCAGTAGCAGAATTTTCTGTATTAATCTGCAGCAAATCAAAATTTATCTGCGACCCAAGAATGCTAGACCAAGCTTATTATTATAAGAAACTATAGTAGCCCATAAAACCAGAGTTTGTATTTACAAAGAAAGGTATTACTTAGTTATCCCGTCGACCAAAAATCTATCGCCAAATTATAAGATTAAATGCCAATAATGGTTTATCGTAAATATCACATTCACTTGACTTTAAGCAAGTTACACGTGCTTACGTCATCAAGTGATTTTTATTTCAAAGTTTTATTTGTATTTTTATTAATGTTATACTAATTTATTTGTTCTTTTGTTATTTAAAATAAAAATTATGTCAATTTGTATAATTTGGCGAGTGGTTTGGCGATTTATATAATTTGGTGAACTTGGTTGACGGAATAACTAAGTAGTACCCAAAGAAAATATAAGCAGAAAGTACAATAAATACTATAAATCTAGCAATAAAAATTAAATATTAGCAATTTTTCTTAGGCCAGATATTTTTTAAAAAAGTTGTTAGATTGATTTCAAAGGTATAAAAAAAATCTGTAGTGCCGCTGACGTGCTGCAGTGTTTCTGCTACCGGGACTGTAACATAAATACAATTGCATGTGAAAAGAACCTTTAACTGAGCAGATGATGTTTAGAATATTTTAACATAATTTTAAATTGTTTATAAATTACAGGACAGTTTTGGTCTTTGAATGAAACTATATAAAATAGCAGGGAATACCTTAAATATCTTTTATGCACATCCAAATTTTCATAAATATGGATTAATAATTGTCTGTCTATGGCTGCTCTAATACAACAAACATTACCAGAATTTTGAAAGAAATTTTTTGACTTTATAATGTAGGTGAAAAAAAACTTTTAATTATTTTGAAATAAATTTGTTTGTAAATCCTGGTGTTACTCAATCATTTCAACATTTTAGTATCAGAAGTACTTTAGGTTTGAAAGGGTTAAAAAATGAAAAATTCCTCATATTAGTAAAGAAAGAACCATAGATATACGTTCTTTGAATATCTAGTAAAGCCTTGTCATTCCAGAAAGAAATAAATCAAATGTAAGTGATGTTTTATAGAAATGAAATTAAAGATTACTTTCATAAAAAAAATAATAAAAGAAATTTACTAAATTAAATGTACCTTCTGTCATTCATTTATTTTTATGTTAATTGGCAATATATATTGTGTAAATGCTTAACCAGGCATTTGATTAATAATTATAAAGAAGGAGCTTGGTGAAATATAATAGAAGTGTAAAAAATACAATGTTAAAAGCACCAAAAATTTTAAATTTTAAGCATACCGGTTTCAGTAGCATATAGTATACCTTCCTAAATGCTAAGGATTAGATTTTCATTCCAAGGAAATTTTTTTTTCATTCCAAGGAAATTTTTACAAACAATCTGACGGTTTAGCCATGGGCTCCCCCCTGTCACCCATCCATGCAGACATCTATATGCATTATTTTGAATGCTCCCTTTTCAATAAATTATCTTTCCATCTCTGGATTCGCTATGTTGATGACACATTCACCTTAATTGACACCTCTCTTCACAATATATATAATATTCTTAACATTATTAACTCTGTTGAAAGCAATATTCAATACACTTTTGAAACTGAAAATAATAGTTCTCTCCCATTTTTGGATACCCTTGTCACTCGCACTGTAACCGGTTTCACTTCATCCATCTATCGCAAAAGCTTCGCTGTTTCTTTGCCACCCCATGCTCATTCTTGTCATCCCCCAAGACAAAAAATGGCCGCCTTTTATACCTTTATAAATCGTGCCATACATGTTTGCTCTGATTCTCAGTCATTTAATAGTGAAATTCAATACATTAAAGCCACTGCGATTGACAGAGGTTACAACCCTTCTATAATTGATAATGCTCTATTTAAACTTCAGCCATCAAATTTCCGCCATCTTTAGCGCTGAGGAAGGTATGCTATATGCTACCGAAACTGGTATGCTTAAAATTAAAAATTTTTGGTGCTTTTAACATTGTATTTTTTACGCTACTATCAGGTATTTGATTATCTTGTGATGTGTCTGGCTACTTGGAAACAGGTTAAGGGGACTTTTCGCTCACTTGAAAACACCCGCTCCATAATGTTAAACCTATGGTCAGGTTGTTTTTGAATTTCTCATTTAAATTTGAATATATTTAAATGATGTTTTTTGCATAGGATAGCTGAGTTCAATCTTTAATATGGCTAGGACAGAACGTTTTGAAACTGAAAGTACCTTTATTAAAAGATATGCAGCCAAAATCAAGAAAAATAAAAAAATAGCCATATTAAAGATCGACCTCAGCTATCCTATGCAAAAAAAACAGGGTGTCTACAGAATCTGGAAATCATGGAAAAATCAGGGAGGTTTATCAATCTGGAAAAGTCAGGGAACTTTGTAAAAATACTCGAAAATCAGGGAAATTTGTCTATATGTGAAAATATTTCCATTTTCACCTTGCCAATGAGACTGATTCGTCTATTTTATATGCCATATTTTTTCACATGCTAATTAGTCTTTTCCAATATTAAAACAAGTGGGTAAGTGTGATCATACATCGCACAAAGGGTTTCGTTTAATATTCCTTTCAAAACACTTTCTTTCAAAACGTCCAGTACATTTATCGCCATGGAATACCTTCTAAATTTTGGCAAACACATCCTAAACTATGTTAAAGTTTCAAACATATTCGCCTTGTTATATTTCCTAATTTTGTTCGCCCCCCTCCCCCAAAATGCTACGATATATCACATGACGGTTATCTACCAAATTTAGAAAAGTGCCCCCCTTGGGGGGGAGTGGGCAGATGGTCACCATGATTTTTGACGCGGCCTGATTTTAAAAATTTATGTTATTTTTTTAAGCCATATTAAAGTTTCAAACAGATCGTCCAGTTATATTTCCTAATTTTGTTCGCGCACCTCCCTCAACCCCCCCCCCTCCTCGAAATGCGACGCGCCCTTCTTCTTTATAATTTATTATCGTGTGTTATAAAGTATCTTAAAGTTTAAAACAGATTGAATTGTTAGATTTCCTACTTTAAATGAAATCGCTGTCTGTTAATTCCACATTCCACCACCAGGGAGCGCACTGTATTTTTAACAAAAGCGTATCTGAACGAAACTCCTTTACAGAACCCATTAGTAGATATGTTACTCGAGGGGGTGGCGGTCTTCAGCAAGAATTTAAGATAATTGATGAAATTACTATTTGGAAATAGTGGTAATTTAACTTTTGACATATTTATATTTAATAAGTATAGCATGTATCTGAGGACTCCATCAAAAAACGCACCTGAAACGGTATGAAACAAAAAAGAAATATTTTGCCCCTCCCCCTCTCCCCACCTTCCCGAAATTTCACGCGCCATTTTTTATAAACTTTTTCTAATGTGTTATAAACTATCGTAAAATTTCAAACAGATCGCCTTGTTATATTTCCTAATTTTAACAAAAATGTTAGTTCCACATTCCACCACCAGGGAGCGCACTCTATTCTTAACAAAACTGTATCGGAAGGAAACTCCGTTAAACAACCTATAAGTAGATATGTTACTCGAGGTGGTGGCGGTCTTAATAAGAAATTAAGATATTTGCTGAAATTACTATTAGGAAATAGTGGTAACTAAACTTTAGACAATTTTATATTAAATAAGTAGCATATATCTCAGGACTCCCTCAAAAAGCCACCTAAAGCGGTCAGAAACGTTAATTTTTTAAATAGAAATCTAGCGCCCCCTCCCCGGAATTTCACGTGTCATTCTTTCTTACACTTTATCTTATGTGTTATAAAATATCTTAAAGTTTCAAACAGATCGACTTGTTAGATTTCCTAATTTTAACAAAATCGTGTTATGTTAGTTCCACATTCCACCACCAGGGAATGCACTCTATTCTTAACAAAAGCATATCTGAACGAAACTCCTTTACGCAATCTTTCCGTAGATAGATGGGTCGGGATGGTGGCGGTCTTAAACAAGAATTTAAAATATTTGCTGCGGTAACAAACGCTAAGATTTTAAAAATAATTCTAGCTCCCCCCCCCCCCCCCCCCTCCTCGAAATATCACACTCCATTCTTTTTTACACTTTTTTCTATGTGTTATAAACTATCTTAAAGTTTCAAACAGACTGAGTGGCGGTCTTAACCAATAATTCAAAATATTTCCTGAAATTACTATTAGAAAAAGTGGTATGAAGTAAACTTTCTGATGATGAATGAGTTATACTTATCTCATATCGCTGTTCAAAAAGCCCAGGCAAATTATTAGATTTCCTAATTTAAGTTAATTCGTGGTTAAATAAGCGCGTCTCTTCATTTTAATCGACGTATTTGATAGGAGTAAACCGATTAATTAAATAATAATTAATATTTCAGCTTGTAATTAAGATAGGACTTAGATATGGGTATCAATGAAATCAGCGAGAAATTTGACATCGGGATGCCAAAAAATTTAATATTTAAAAAGTTAAAATTTCGTATTAAAATATGCTATTATGGAAAACCGCAGCGTCGTCATGTCTACCTGCTTTCCCGCCGAATTGAAATCTTTTTATTTCCTTGTCTTTCCAATTAAAGAAATTAAATTTTTATCGATCGATTTTTAATGGATATTTTAACTTATACACATCGCAGAAATGTGAACTTTATACCAAATGAAAGTAGATTTTTTTCTGCGTCTGTCTATTCCATTTACAAATTTTTCGGACCAATATTTTCTGATATACGATTTCGCTTTAAAATCTCCACTTTATTTTTCGGCTTAATTTCCTCCATGGTAACCGCGCATTCGGCTGATTTTACTGGCAACCCTTAGGAGAAACACGGATGATTTCGAGAAAGTCCGTTTGAATTTGCGTTAAAAAGGTGGATTGGTTAATTTTAGAAGTTAATTAGCCCGTAATTCGGTTAATTACCAACTTTTTCAAAATTTTATGATTTGTTGTTTGATGTGAGGTGTTCAGCTATAAGTACCCAAAATTTCAAGTCTCTAACATGTATAGTTTCTGAGAACGGGTTCTGTGACGGACAGACAGACAGAGGAGCGAGACGAATAGGGTTTCGTGAGATGAACGAAACCTTAAAAAAAAATGTTCATGGTATGAGTTTTTGATATTTAACACAAATAAAATTGATCAGATGTCCTCATTTTCTGTGGATAGCGCTTATATTGAAGGCAATTTTCCCATTTTTGAAAATTTTATATGATATATTAGCATAACCTGGCCAAATGGCCAGCTTAATCCAGTTAAAGCACATAAATTAACGTCTGAATTCAATTTTTAATTATTAAAGGTACACATATATTAAGACAGACTTTAAATACAATAAACCCAACTGGAGTGAAAAATTAGCCGGGGCCAGGAATCGAACCTGGGTCGACAGCATAACGTGCTGTTGCTCTACCGTTAAGCTACCCCTGGCCGATGTCCTAGCCTGGCAATTTCTCACTAATAAACCAAGTTGGGGAACGTCACCGTCCATCTATCAGATAGCACAGGATGACGTGACAACGATGAATAATTTTCTTTTTCCATCGATCCACAATATATATTAAAGCACATAAATTAACGTCTGAATTCAATTTTTAATTATTAAAGGTACACATATATTAAGACAGACTTTAAATACAATAAACCCAACTGGAGTGAAAAATTAGCCGGGGCCAGGAATCGAACCTGGGTCGACAGCATAACGTGCTGTTGCTCTACCGTTAAGCTACCCCTGGCCGATGTCCTAGCCTGGCAATTTCTCACTAATAAACCAAGTTGGGGAACGTCACCGTCCAT
This sequence comes from Maratus speciosus, assembly GCA_963932465.1. Classification (NCBI taxonomy): domain Eukaryota; kingdom Metazoa; phylum Arthropoda; class Arachnida; order Araneae; family Salticidae; genus Maratus; species Maratus speciosus. The sequence goes on from OZ010799.1 coordinate 195,350,713, forward strand.
CTATCAGATAGCACAGGATGACGTGACAACGATGAATAATTTTCTTTTTCCATCGATCCACAATATATATTAAAGCACATAAATTAACGTCTGAATTCAATTTTTAATTATTAAAGGTACACATATATTAAGACAGACTTTAAATACAATAAACCCAACTGGAGTGAAAAATTAGCCGGGGCCAGGAATCGAACCTGGGTCGACAGCATAACGTGCTGTTGCTCTACCGTTAATGGTAGATGGTAGATGGACGGTGACGTTCCCCAACTTGGTTTATTAGTGAGAAATTGCCAGGCTAGGACATCGGCCAGGGGTAGCTTAACGGTAGAGCAACAGCACGTTATGCTGTCGACCCAGGTTCGATTCCTGGCCCCGGCTAATTTTTCACTCCAGTTGGGTTTATTGTATTTAAAGTCTGTCTTAATATATGTGTACCTTTAATAATTAAAAATTGAATTCAGACGTTAATTTATGTGCTTTAATATATATTGTGGATCGATGGAAAAAGAAAATTATTCATCGTTGTCACGTCATCCTGTGCTATCTGATAGATGGACGGTGACGTTCCCCAACTTGGTTTATTAGTGAGAAATTGCCAGGCTAGGACATCGGCCAGGGGTAGCTTAACGGTAGAGCAACAGCACGTTATGCTGTCGACCCAGGTTCGATTCCTGGCCCCGGCTAATTTTTCACTCCAGTTGGGTTTATTGTATTTAAAGTCTGTCTTAATATATGTGTACCTTTAATAATTAAAAATTGAATTCAGACGTTAATTTATGTGCTTTAATATATATTGTGGATCGATGGAAAAAGAAAATTATTCATCGTTGTCACGTCATCCTGTGCTATCTGATAGATGGACGGTGACGTTCCCCAACTTGGTTTATTAGTGAGAAATTGCCAGGCTAGGACATCGGCCAGGGGTAGCTTAACGGTAGAGCAACAGCACGTTATGCTGTCGACCCAGGTTCGATTCCTGGCCCCGGCTAATTTTTCACTCCAGTTGGGTTTATTGTATTTAAAGTCTGTCTTAATATATGTGTACCTTTAATAATTAATCCAGTTAGCTATCCTGTCAGATGCAGATATATCTTAGAATTGAACGTTTTTCAGAAAATGAAAAAATCTTGTGGTCACCCTATATCCATTGGCCACTATATGAAGTTGGACTAAATTTTGAGTTTGGATATAAAACTGTCAACCAATACTTTATGAATGTTAGGCAATTTTTATGTTTTTCTCTTGGTTTTTCTCCCAAATGAGATATTAGCAAGCTGGATAAGTGTGTTATACAAGGAAGCAGCATACATGAATCAATACCGTATGTACAGTAGAAGATCTTTATAACGCAAACCTGTTGTGCGTTATATAGAATTTTGCGTTATATGGATCACATTTCACACATCATTAAATTTACTTTGTAAAGATGGCCAAATATGTCTGAAACATATCAAAATTCATTAGAGTATCTTTATACTGCATTCATTGTTACCGGGAGTTATCCAGATTATAAATTGTTTGCAAAATATTAATTCCATACATTATTAAATTTACTTTATAAACATGGTTCAAATGTACTTTGACCAAATCATTCATTATATTACTCATTTTCAAAAATGTTTATTGTAAAAATAGCAATTTTTTCATTAAAAAGCTCTGAATTAAGGAGGTAAAGTTGAACTCATGCATCAAATTTAGTCCTCTAGAGCCTAGCAATTTTTTACAATGTGGGAATGCTGCACTTATTACCTGCAAAATTCATTGTTTACGTCTGAGAACTTGTGCGTTATAAAGATCTTCTACTGTATATTGTCATTAATGGAAATCGGGGAAGTCTGATAATCAGGGAAAAATCAGGGAACTTTTTTTTTTCTTTTACAATTTCTGTAGGCACCCTGAAAAATCATTTAAAAATATTCAAATTTAAACGAGAAATTCGAAAATAACCCATTTATAGGTTTAGCATTACAAAACAGGTGTTTTCAAGTGAGTGAAGAGTCCCCTTAAGAAAGGAGTCTATTGCTATAACAATTAATAAAAGTCCCATTTACTGAAATGAGGTGGCAATCCATGCAATGATGAGCTGAAACATTGATACTTCCCTCTCCCCTTTTCATAATAGTATGTCACTTTATTATTGATTTGCTATACATCCACAATTTATTATTTTTTCATTTCTTGGAAAGTGGCCAGGGCCCGACTTAGGTTATGGGGGCGAGGGCTTCTATCTATCTATGCATGTTTTTTTGTGAATAAAGTGGAAGTGGCTAGTACTAAACTTCATACATATTACATTATATGCATAAATTTTGTGCCCAGTACTGCTCACACCTGCATACAGAGTGTCACAAAAAGATGATCATAACTTTAAGAAAAAATACTAGTAGGATAATAGTAGAAAAAATGACAGATTGGTTGATATGAGTATTTCTTTGCAAACTTTAACTTTGCTTATCTACGTACGTTATAAGATGTCTAAAAGAAAATGCCTCAATTATTAAAGGTATATATATGTATTAAGACAGACTTGAACACAATTAATACAATAACCCAACAGGAGTGAAAAATTAGCCGGGGCCAGGATTCGAACCTGGGTCCACAGCGTACCGTGCTGTTGCTTTACCACTAAGCTACTCGGTCGATATCCTAGCCCGGCAATATCTCACTAATAAACCATGTTGGGGTTAATTTATGTGTGCGTTAAAATGCCTCAAGTTGATCATAATTAATGGTTTTAACCAGTGGTGGGATTCAGCCAGTTCGGTAGAACCGGTTGTTAATTTGTGTTGAGTTCGGCGAACCGGTTGTTAAAATGATACTTCAAATGCGAAAATCACATTTACGTTAATTTACTTTCTTTAAATGCTTATCTGCACAACAGCGTCTTCTAAACTTAACACTGTAACATGTACTGATTTATTTCATTCAATAAAGTGATGTTTAATTTACAAAGATAATATATATATATATTTTCATCAGTCCTGTATGTAAGAAACAATTTCAGCTTTAAAAAAAAAAAAAAAAAAATGAAGATTCGAAGAATTTTGAGATCCAAATCGGCAGCCTACGTTAACCCTAATTATATGGCATGCTTATTCAACATTGGATTGTCTGAACGTGCCGAGTCATGATACTTTGTATTTTATGGATTTCCAGCGTTGTCAGCCCGTTTCTTGTACCAAGAAATGGTAAAAATTATAGTATTCTACAGAATGTTATGATATTTATAAATATCAAAACTTAAAATTATTAGTTGAGCAAAAATATTTCTCACTGGTTATAGCGTGGATAATGTTTTTTCTAAATATGTTATAGGACCCAAAGGACCGCATAAAAATTTTAATTTTGTAACTTTTTTTCTAAAAAGAAAACGCTTTCTAAGGTGATGAAGAACAACATTTGAAATATTTTTAAAATTAGAAGTATTCTAAATTTAACCACTTAGGAATTAGCTCTTGGTCGATAAGAAGGGACGGCCTACATATTTTATAACTGATATTGCCTTGATGGCTGTATATTTTAAATGAAATATCTCGTCTTTCAAAAGCACAGCGAACAAGAAGTATAAGCATCATAATATATTAAAACTTACGATAAAATTTATTAAAACGTTTGAAATGCTTCGGTAAAAAAAGCCCATACAAATGAAAGCGGTTTTATGGAAGTTTTTTAAGATGTTGCATGTTTTTAAACTGAGCTCATCATCAACAACCGTTTTCAATCCACTGCTGTATGTAGGTCTCCCCCAGATTTTTCCAGTGTTTCCTGTCTAGTGCTTTAGTCATCGAATTTACACCGGCTACTTTTGCTATTTCATTACTCCATCTTACTTCAGGTCGTCTTCTTGGCCGTTTTACATCTCTGGGATATCACTGTAGGGTGCTTGTGCTCCATCTATTGTCTTGTCTCTTTGCAATGTGCCCAGCCCACTCCATTTTAGCAGTTTAATTCTTTCAATGATGTCAAAAACTTTCGTCTGACTTCTTATCCAGGTTATTTTTTCTGTCTCTTCTAGTTATGCCCAGCATACATCTTTCCATACTTCTCTGTGTTGTTTGTAATCTTTGTACCATCCGTTTTGTAAGCGTCCATGTTTCTGCTCCATAAGTTAGCACAGGCAAAATGCATTGGTTAAACAGCTTTCTTTTCAAACAAAGAGGCATGTTACTCTTCAGAATAATATTGTTCTTCCCAAAAACACTCCATCCATTTCTTATTCTTCTATTGATTTCATCCATGATAATCTGATGATATTTCCTACCCAAGGTACACATAACTTTGCACTTCTTAATTTCAGTGTTGTTGTAGACGATTTTCTTTTTTGATGCAAATGAATTGAACATCACCTTAGTCTTTTCCAAGTTTGTTTTTAATCCTACATTAATGCTAGCTTCTGCCAAATCTTTTAGCATATTTTCTAATTCTTCAGGACTGTTACTGAAAATTACAATGTCGTCAGTGAATCGGAGATGACTTAAATATTCCTCATTTATTCTAATCCCTTTGTTTTCCCAATCCAGCTTCTTGAAAATATTTTCTAAGACAGCTGTAAAAAACTTAGGCTAAATAGTGTATCCTTGTCTTACCCCTCTTCCAAGCTTGATCTTTGCTTTTCCTTTGTCCAAACGGATGGTTGCTATTGCTTTTTTGTAAATCTTCTTTATGTATTGATGTAAGGTTTGTCTATACCAATGTCCTCCAGAGATTCTACTACTGCTGATGTGTAGACCGAATCAAATGCTTTTTCATAATCAATAAAGGCAAGGCAGAGAGGTAAATTATATTCCTTATGTTTTCCTATGAGTTTCCTCACGGTTTGGATATGATCCATTGTGCTGAATCCACTGCGGAATCTTGCCTGTTCTCTAGGTTGAGCTGAGTCCAGAGCTGATTAAAGTCTTATCGTTAAAACTTTTGTGAAAAGTTTATAAATCACTGATAGTAAGCTGATCGGACGGTAGTTTTTAATGTTTTCCTTATCTCCTTTCTTGTAAAGTAGCACCATCACAGCATTATTCCAATCTTCTGGTACATCTGACTTCTTGAGACATTTGGAAAACAATAAGGATAGCATTTTTGAAAAATTTTCTCCTGCTTCTTTGATAAGGTCGATTGTAATTCATCTTTGCCAGGGTATTTACCTTTTTTCATAAATCTAATGTCTTGTAAAACTTCGTCTGTCATCACTGGGATTATCTCTTCTGTTTCTGTTAAGTTTTCTCGTGGATCATATAGGTTGATTTCTCTTTGGTCTTCACATTTATATAAATCGTTATAGAATTTTTCAACAATGTGTACTATTTCTTTATTGATTTTGGTGATTGTTCCATCTGCCCTCTTTAGTGCAAAATACCTTTTCTTCCAACACATAATTTGCGCCTAGCTGATTTTAAACTTTTATTATCTTCTAGAACTTTCTTCACAAGATCACAGTTAAAGTTTCTGATATCTTTTGTAACACATTTTCTTACTGTTTTATATAATTCAGCATATTCAACTCTTGATTTAGAATCGTTTTTCTTCATTTTAAATTCTCTGCATTTCTTCATCAATCTTCTTGTTTCTTCGGTTATTTTCTTTGTCTGCTTTACTTGTGCATCGCCGGCTATCTTCTTTGCAATATCTTGTAGAGTATTGGTTAGTTTCTTGTTCACTGTAACATATTGCTCTTTTTCTAAAGTTGATTGAAGTACTTGGAAACGGTTTTTAAGTTCCAAATGGAATTTTTTATGTTTCTGGAGATTTATTATATCGATTGATTTTTTTGAGTGTAGCAAAAGCTTCATTCTTTCCACTTTAGTATTTAACAGCAGTTTGCAGCTAACCAACCTGTGATCGTTTCCCGCATTGAAGACATTGAGAATGCTTCAATGCTGAAAAAGATGCTTTTTGTTTGTTAAGATGTAGTCGATTTCACTTCTTGAGCCATTTGCACAACCTCATGTCCATTTTCTTTGTGGATTTTTCTTGAAAAATGAATTCATGATATACAACTGTTCACATTCTGCAAACTCAATCAATCTGTTTCCTCTGTCATTACTCACCCCATATCCGTGATTTCGTACTGAGAACTCGCCTTTCTTTTTTCCCAATTCTAGCATTCCATTCTCCTATTATTAAATTTATGTAGCATTTTCCCTTTTGATGCATTGAAGTTACTTCTTCATCAGTATAGCTTAATGTTTGAGCATAAATTCGGGGAACTTGCAGCTTGCATGTTCTGGACACCTGTATTATTAACACTGCAACTCTATCTGATGCACTATCACGACGTTGTGATTCTTCCACTTTTTATGAATCAGAAATCCTACACCGCTTGTTCTTTCATCTTCTGTGCCTCTGTAGTATAATACATGTCCGCTGGCAAGTTCAATCTTCTCCTCCTTTTCTTCTTACTTCACATAATCCTAGGATGTCCAAGTTGATTCTTTCTAATTCTTCTTAAAGTTCCTGTAAACGATTGTCCGAAGATATTGATCGCCTATTATACGTAGCCAAGGTCATCAACTTATGAGCCGAGCCCGGTGTTTCTTAGCACCCTCTGTCTTCATGTCTTTCTCAGCGCTGCCGTAACCAGGAACATGCAGACCGCCGGGTATTGAGGGCCGTGATTTGTTTTGTGAATTCATGGTAAAATGAGGAGGGTAGGTGGCCAAATTCCTCCATGCTGGACAGGCGAGTTGGAGGAAGCCCATCCGCGTTCGTTCCCCATGCACAAGGCAAGGGTACTACAGGCTGCACCGGTGGTAGGTGCGGATTGGACATTAAGTCTCTGCTCCCAGTCGATTCCTTTAAGTCCTCCTCAAAGGCAATTAAAGGGTATTCTCCTGGTTAATAAGCAGAGGCTATTAAACAGCCCCGACTGAGTTAAATTCTATTATTGATACAAAATTTCCAGATATATCTTCTTCACATGTGCATTATTGTTATACTACAAAAGAGTTATTTGAGACTAATTATAAAAGACAACATTGACGAATATCTCTGTGAAATTTGCGACTTTGGTGTCAAAACATAACATAAAACACGCATTAAGAAAATCCGGAAATCAAGCACCTACCACTAATAAATCGATTTATCGAGATTAACTTTGGTGAAATTACAGGTATATATCACCCAAATAAGGATACAAAAAGGAATTCTTCGCATTAAATGAGTTAATATTCACACGAGATTGGAGATTTCAGCAGGGGTGATTCTGTTCTGAATTTTCCGGAAATTTAAGGCATTCATTTCCGAAAATTAACAAAACCCCGAATGTCCGAAAATTTGGACATAAAAAATATCGCGAATTTCGACAAATGGTTGCCGAATCAATTTCCTCAATCATTCGTAAAAAATTACCAATTTTCTGAAAGGATTATGGGGAAAACGCGAATTTCGTCAGAGGGTCGCAAAAAAGACGCAAATTTCGTCAAAGGATTGCGAAAGAAACGCTAATTTTGCCTAGGTATCACGAAAAAAAAAACGGGAATTTCATCAAAGAATCGCGGAAAAACGGCGAATTCCGTCAAAAAATCGCGGAAAAACCACAAATTCCATCAAAAGATCGCAAAAAAACAGCAAATGTCTTTAAAAGATAGCAAAAAAAACGCGCAAATCTCGTCAAAAGATCGCGATAAAGCGCAAATTTCGCCAAAGAATCGCCAAAACACGTGAAATTTCGTAAAAGGGGCGCAAATGAACACATAGTTAGTGCCAGGAGTGTCCCCTTTCCCCCTCTGCTGTAACTTTTCAGAAAATTTGCTGTGAATTTCAGAATATTTTTTTTACTCACAATCACCCCTGGATTTCAGCAATATCTGAGCTCTTCTGCTTACCTGAGTTAGTGCTTTTAATATCTGATTGCAACTTTAGAACCTTGGACATGGGTCAATTCTTAAGCTTACATTTCTGCTATTTTTCTATCGTCTTTATATTTTCTTATTGTATTATATACTGTTTCTATGCATTTTCTGATAAAAATTTTGTCCAGGGTTTCATAATTGTCCAATATTTATTAAGCAAACTAAGTCTTTTTATAAGGAAACATATTTCAGGAATTTTTTTTTTTTCACTCTACCAAAAGATCAAAGTTTTCTTAGCAGCGTTCTTATAATATTGGAAAGTGTTTCATAATCTATGTGTGATGCTTCATTTTCCTTTCGTGTTTATGCATCAAAAATCATTCGGGTAGCGAACCGGTTGTTAACTTATTTGAATCCCACCACTGGTTTTAACTTCCCACGTCACGAGGGAAATGTTAATAAAGAATTTCTTTTGAAAACAATAGAATACTAAGTTGTCATAATAAAATATTAATCATTAGTTTTCTAATGATATAGTTTGTTTTTTGCATGGGTGGAGAGGGTACTGGCAACAGAGAGGGGAAGGGGAACTGCACTCCCTTCCTAAGTGTTTGAAATTATATGAATTTTTGTCAGTTTTGGCTAATTTCAATCATTTGACACCTTTTAATGGAAATCCTGACTACTCTCATGAGGGCCCTCTAAAAAGGAGGACCCGAGACAGCTGCCCCGCAAGCCCTTGCATAAGTCGGGCCCTGAAAGTGCCCATAAAGCAATCTCATTATTTGCAAGAGTGGACATGTAACAATAATTAATATGAGATGATAATCTATCTGGTTGACAATGATTTGTAGATAGATTGCAGTTTTTGTGGTGTGCTCTACAATTGCCACTGGTCTCTTAGCATTCTAAAGTATTGGCCCTAATTAAAGAAACCTTTTGGAAAAATTAATGTTCACTCTAGATAGAAAAAGGGCAGGGTGCTACTCTCTAAAAAGGGCACTACTGCAGCAGAAAAGGACACTATTGCAAGAGAAAATTTATTATTGTCTTTAGTTTAAAAAAAAAAAGTGGGAAAATATGTAATTTTTAGGTTTGATAAATAAAGTAACAATTATTTTGAATGATTTTATGATATAAAAATAAAAAATACAATTAAATTACAACATGATTGATTAATTTCCTGTTTTCGTTTTTCCCAAAGAAATGAGAAAATTCTATCATTTTTTTCAAATTCTTGGGCACACTGATTTAAAAATAATATGGAATGGAGAAAATTTTCATTAGAAATCTCTGGGTATAACTAGTAGTGCATTTTACTACTTTTAAAAAGGGCAGGGTGCTGCACCCTTCAAAAATGGCCTAGAATGAACAATAATTTTTTTTCTTTTTAAAGTTTGATAGTTCATAATACTGTAGGCACCCTCAAATCCGCACAACCAGGGACCAGAGGTCGTGCGGATTTTTTAATTTTGCAGATTTCTGGTCATTGCTTTGTTTAAATTTTTTAAACAGCAATTTGAATGTAATAATGCATTCGAAATTATAATGAATGCTTGCAGTATTCATTATATATATTAAATATTATTGTATATATTAAAATAAGTAAAGTAATAAATTGAAATAATAAAAAGTAAGATAATTTGAAAAATGAATAATTTGTTAAAAGTAAAGGTCAATTAAATAATTAATAATGTATAATTAAAAATGCATAATAAAGATGAGATGCATTTTCCTTGAATTATTCAATGAAACTTTCCTCATAAAGATACTCTATTAATTCACATCAAAATCCATAAAGTAAGGAAGTTTTATTCCACGTTTAGCTAGTCTTAATAACCAAAAAAGCTTGAGTAATACATAAATATACTTCGCAAAAAGATTGTGATTACCAGTAATATCAGCATTATCTTGATTTTATTTCAGAAATAAATTTAAACTTCATTCATAAAAACCACAAGTTCAGTCATATTATCGAGAAATGCACATTAAAATACACATGGAATGATATAAAACTAAAAAAATCTGTCTTAAAGTTTCTTTGTTTACATCTGTGAGGATGTGCGGATTTTAGGCATTTACCTTAGGCGTCGTTCGGTCCGCAAATTTCGTCATTTGGTCGCAGTGAAAATATCGTAAATTTCGTCATTCGGTCGCGGTGAAAATATTGTAAATTTTGTCATTTGGTCGCAGGAAAAATATCACGAAATGCGAAAATTGGTCGTGAGAAAAATATTGCGGAATTCTTCAATAGGTCGCATGCAAAAATCTCGAAATTTGTTTGTCTGTCACGGGCAAAAATTGCAAAATTTTTCCGTCAGACATTGAAAAAATGTGAATAAGGTCAATCTGTCGCAAGAAGAAAAAACCCCCACGAAATTCCCCAATCGGTCAGGAAAATATCGCGAAATTTGATAATCAATCGCAGAAAAAAATTGTAAATTTTGTCATTAAGTCGCGAGAAAAATATCACGAATTTCGTGATTTTGTTGCTGGGGAAATAACGAATAATTCGACAATCGGCTACGGGAACATATCGCGAAATTTGTCAATCGATCGTATGAATTGAGAAATTCGTCAGTGGGTTTCAGGAAGAAAATCGTAAAATTATTCCGTCGATCTTTAGAAAAAATCGCGAAATTAGTTCTTCGGTCTCATGAAAAAAATTACGAAATTCAACAGTCGGCCGCAAGAAAAAAAATCGCGAAATTTATACAACAGTTGCGAGGTAAACTCACATAATTCGCTCCTCAGTTCCCTGAAAAAGAAAATCACGAAATTCGTCAGTCTGTCGCGAAATTAGACTAACGGTTGCGATTTTTTATGCGAATGTTTGGCAAATTTTGGAATTACGCCCCCCCCCACCCCCCACCCATAGAAAATTAAACAAAAACATCAAATATTAGCCGACAATGTGAAAAAGATCCTGGGAACCCTCTCTCCAAAGAATCCTGAAAAAATCTCTATCTTCTAGATGAATCAAGATTTATCTACTAAATATTTTTTCTATATCTACGCGTACAACAATAGGCAAAGTTCTAAATCTTAAAAGAATTGGATAAAGTGCCTGTTGTATATTTTGTCCGACCATTAGAATATCATTCAAAGACACACTTGAGGTAGATTTAGTAGAGGCGTAAAAAATAACTCTTAATTTTGTTGTCATATTTGATTTACGAATTACCGATGACAAGATAAATAACAAACAAATGGAGGAACCCTTTCCGATTTGGATATACATTTCATATGATCCGAGCTCGAATATTCCTTCATGAACTCGATAGTTTTCTCAATATTATAGTTTTTCTTCCATAGTTTTCGATAGTTTTCATAAATAGACTGTTGTTTTGAAAGCCTGCGTTCAAAAGGACGAAACCTCTTCCTGGCCAGTTCCTTAATATCGCCTAACCACGGTGGAGAATCTTTAAATGGACGTTTGACAACACATTCTTGTTCTTCCTTAGAAATTCAAACTAGTTCAGGAATGGAATCCAAAGACTAAAACTTTTGAACTAAAGCCATTTAGTTGTAATGGATATTATTGACAGAAAATGTACGTTTACTTGTAAAAGGAAGTACAGCTCATATTCAAAATATTAGAATAATTGAGAAAAAGTAATAAGAAAAAATTATTTTTCATTTATTAATTTTTGATACTAAGTAAATGCAATTAAATTTCCTATAAATTAAATCTGGAATGTGTAGATAAGATTTTAACATTTACAAAATATAAAATACAGTACAATAAATTAGGTATTTCATATATTTAGGTATTAGGTATTACAGCTTTCTGAAACACATCAAAATATTTGAATAAAATTTAGATTGGTTTAAAATATTAGAATATTTTATTTTACCTTATGAATATGAAGTAAGTGGTAGTTAATATTTTATAGCATCCCCTTTAGCTTTCATAACAGCATACAATCGATCTTGCATACTATATACAAGGTGTTTACAAACATTTCTATCAATATTAGCCCAAATAGACTTTATACGGGCCACTAACTCAGTTTTACTTGAAAGAGGATTTTCTTGGAGTTTTTTCTTCATTATACACCATAAGTTTTTGATGGGATTAAGGTCTGGCGAGTTTGGTGGCCAAGAATGCACCTTAATGTTGCGTTAGCGGAATCAGTTCTTAATTGACACCGCAGTATGCGTTGACGCTGATTCTTGTTAAAAGATGAAATCGTCTTCAAATAAATCTTCTGATGATTGAATCATGTAATATTCCAAAATTTCTTGATATATGTGAGAGTTAACCTTTTCATAGACGATGCATAACTTTCCAGGTCCTTCTGCACTCATGCAACCCCAAACCATGACACTAACAACAATTTTTACGGAACGTTTAAGGCATTCTTTATCAAATATGCTTCTTGCTTCATTCTCCAAATTCGAATACCTTGATTACCACATGAAATACTAAACGCACTTTCATCATTAAATAATATATTTTTCCAATCTTCTTCGCTCCATAAATGTCTTGATTTACACCAATTCATATACGCTTATGTTTTGCAGTCATGAGAGGTTTTGTTTTCGGTACACGAGATTCAAACTTAAATTTATCGAGATGTCTTAATGTTGTCGATGTAGAAACTTCAACTCCTTTTTCTTTCCATTTTCGGTACAACAATCGCATACTTTTAAAACGGTTTTTCTTAACTATACGCTTCAGTTTCCTGTCATATCTAGGAGAAGTTTTTGGTTTTCGGCCGCCATTTCGGCGATTATTTTGAAAATTTCCATTTTTTTAATATTATGTTAATAATTTACTAACGCTTGATTGCGAACAATGCAAATAATTTGCTATATAACATTGATTTTTACCATGCCGATACAAATCAACCATACAAAGTTTAATAGATTCAGGAATATCACTCACACAACCCATTTTAAGACGAAAAAGCAAACAAACTGCAAAAATAATACTGATTTTAAATAAAATAGTCTGAATTTAATCAATGATGCCACCAGTTATGAATTGGTGTTAATTAAAGGAGAATTAATGTGAAATATTCTAATATTTTGAAACACTTGAATAAATATTCTAATGTTTTGACTTTTCAAAATAATTATTTTTTCAATTAATCCTTCCAAAAGTGATATTAATTTTAAGATAATAAATAAATTTAATCAACAATAAGTTCTTAATAAAAATATCGTTTGCACATTTGCATTAAACTACATTACATTGCCAAACGATATTTTTAATTTGTAAAAAAAAAAGTACTTATTCTAATATTTTGAATGTGAGATGTAGTTCCTGTAGTAATCCATCTAAGTCTAGAACATACAGCGAAGGGCAGAATTTGACTGCACCTCAATTTATTTTTGAGATATTTTTGTTTTTGCTTTTACCGCCATTTGTTTAACGTTGGCAACTGAAGTACTCCATTTCTGTAGAAAATAAAGGAAAAATAGTTGGAAAATAGTAATTATATCTTTTTGTTGCCATTTTCCCATAAAAACTGAAAAAAAAGTTATTGAAATACGTGTTATTTTGAAAGAATATAAATGAATGATTTCTGATGAAACATGGAGCTATTATAAACTATATTTAATTTTAAGTATCTGTAGTAATGTTGCAAATAAATGAAGGCATATGAATCATTAGATAGCTGATATTTTTTTCGACTTTCTTGAATGACGACATTGCTTTTTGCAGGATTTGTGTAAGCGATAGTGACGTCATATGCATACATTACTGTAGATGTTGTTTATCATTGGATCGTATATGTGGAATTCTTCAGTTGATGTGAATGACGTCATTTTATATAAAATAAAAGCGTGTGTTTTAAGTCTTAAAACTGAAATATGTTTTGTATTGTTCTATCTGTATTTATATACACATATATATTTATCAGAGCGACACTAAATTCTGAAAAAGCAGAATTCCTGTTTTCTAGTAATTGATATTTTGTAAAATTTACCAGATATTTTGTTTGCCATCAGGATCCATTCGCACTAAAACCAGTTAAGAAGGAACCCACCGTATTAGCCATTTCATCAATAATAATAGATTTATCTATGCTTCAGTTAAGGGAAAATGGTATACACATTTGAGGTTTTAAACTGACTTGTATAGTTATGCGGCATTCTTTTAATCTATTCTGCTTTTTTCATCAAAATTATAAAAGCAAAATTTTGTTCAAAAATTTTGGTAAAAATCTAAATTAAGTATAAAAAAAATATATCCGGCCGCTTTTCAAGGATTTAAATAAAGCGTGTTTTTGAAAGAAAAATGATTATTATAAGTTTTAAATTATATTTTTGTTACAGGGCCAATCAACGATCCTGAATACATAGCAGCTGTCTTCAAGCGATTATTATATGAAGTACTTATTCCACAAACATTTAAGGTATTTATAATTTTCGACATTTGCTCAAATTTTTAAAAATTTCATTTCAGCTTTATGATCAGATTCTGAATCGAATTATTTTGCTTCTTGTCCAGAGTATGCAACAAGATATTTATTTTCTCTGAGTTTTTACAATGGATCACATATTGGAGAGAGGCTTTAGCCCTGAGATTGAGATTAAGAATTCAGTAAAGGAATAGAAATTCTGAATGCGATTGCGTAACTTCATTTTTAAAGAATCATAGCAGATGAGATTTTCACAATTCTGATAATCAAGACTTTATGACTTTCTTAACGAAATGACTGAAATGTAGTGTTTTGATAAACAGAAATGAAAACTCATAATTTCTGAGTTTAAAGGAAAAAAAAAAAAAAAAAAGAATATGCGCTACACTTATCTTTTTTAAAGCATGGAAAAACCTTATTTTTGTCAAATATGCAATAAAGGATTTTTGCACAAGGGAACTTTGAAAGATCATATAAATATTCATTCAGCTATAAAACCATATGTATGCGAAGTATGCAGTAAGGGATTTTCTCAGTATAAAACTTTAAAGGTGCATCGTCGTATACATACAAAGGAGAGACCTTATGTTTGTGAAACATGCAATAAAAGGTTTTCTGAAAATTCTCATTTAAATAGGCATATTCGTATACATACAAAAGAAAAACCATATGTTTGTGAAATATGTAATAAAGGATTTAGCCAAAAATATTCTTTGGATAGGCATTTTCGAATTCATTCTGGAGAAAGACCTTATGTGTGTGATATATGTAGCAAAAGTTTTACTTATAGTAGTGTCTTAACTGTGCATCGTCGCATCCATACTGAAGAAAGACCTTATGTTTGTGAAGTTTGCAAAAAAAGGTTTTATGCTAAAACATCTTTAACAAAGCACTTACGTTTGCATACAGGTGAAAGACCCTATGTTTGTGATGTTTGTGGCAAAAGATTTCATGCAAAACGAACGTTAAATTCACACTTACTTTCACATACAAAAGAAAAACCTTATGTTTGCGAGATATGTTCTAAAGGATTTGCTCTAAGCGGTGCTTATAAACTGCACATGCGTACACATACTGGAGAAAAGCCCCACAAATGTGAAATATGTAATAAAGCATTTACTCAAATCAATACCTTAGTTTGTCATCGTAGAATTCACACTAATGAAAAACCTTTTGCTTGTGATACTTGCAGCTACCGATTTAGTGAAAAGCGTCAATTGACTAGACATCAGCTCACCCATACCAAAGAAAAAAATTACTTTTGTCAGACCTGTAATAAGGCATTTGCTAGAAAAGATGGCTTAAATAAACATATACTTGTTCATACAAAGGTGAAACTTGCCAGTTTGGAAACATGATAAAAGATGGAAAATATAAATCCTGTAACACTACTTAACTTTCTTTAGCAAGAAAAATAAATTCGTCTAGCAGTGAAATTTGTTAGCAAGAAAATTTTTGCTGGAGTTGTCTTGGCCACTCATTTGTAATTATAATTCAATCTTCCGTAATCTAGCCGATCAAATTAACGGATTTTTACAGTCTGAACGGGGGTCGGCGAGCGTAGCTCGTAGGGAGCAGAGCCCCCTAGTATTATAAAATATTCCTTTTGTTGGAAACGTGACATTTTTTGCTTAAGAAATAAATTCGTCATGCACAAGATCCATTTTATCAGTTTTCACTTTAATTTTAAAACAGTGTATTAAACATTCATGCAATTAAAGATTATGTTAAAGAATATTGAAAAGTATAATTGTAATAACAGATGATTACCACACTTACATACCATTTCCTGTCTTACAACTTTTTCTGGTTTATTACAGATCTTTCTTTTACAAATATTTATAAAAGTGATGTGAGAATTTAAAATTTATTTTTTCGATTTTCACAAATTTTCAAAATTAATATACTGCTCTTATTGATATACTGTCTACTGTATATATTACATAAGCTTACAGGTCACCAAGCAGTTTTCACATACTGTACGTCACTCCGAGTCCTTTGGAAAGTGATAGATCGATGAGTGGTGATAGATTTTTACACGGCACTCGGAGTATGCACATCTATATCGCTTTTTATGTGATATCACTTCTTTTTATAACTGACGTTTTAGACTTGTGGCTTGACGGGATCGTTTACAACAAGTTGTTTTTCATGATGTATCACTCCTGTTTAGCCCCCGGAACGGTATGCTATTTCTTTCTCTCAGGTTATTTTGTCTCCAAAAAATAACGTTACCTTACAGAAGCTAGCAATAAACAAAGCAGATGTATCATTGTACAATTAAATGCTCTATAGCAATTTTTTTAATTTCTAAGCATCGCACATTTTCAATGTTTATACCGTCGTATTGGGGAAAAAAAGTACTTTTAAATGCAAATTGTTTGAAAACTGTATCTCCATTTATTTTTGAAATATTATTTTTTTTGTAATTTTTAGCACCATTTGTTTAATTTTGGCAACTCGAGTAGTCCATATATAGAAAGTAAAGGGAAAATAGTTGAAAAATAGCAATTATATCTTTTTGTTGCCATTTTCTCATAACAACCGAAAGAAAATTTAATTAAAATACGTGCTATTTTGAAAAAAAAAATATATAAACGAATAATTTCTACGAATAATAAAACATGGAGCTATTATAAACTATATTTAATTTTAAGTATCTGTAGACCCTTTCAGTGTGACGTCAGTCATGACGTTTTGGTTAGAAACTGACTCCAAACAAACGGTTGCTATGCGTCATTTCTTTTTAAATATAAATCGTGAAAAATGATTCCAGTACATATCAAGTATTAAAACACTTAGATGTGAGATATAGATATAAGGTATAGCTGCAACACAAAACAAAATAGAAAATACAACATAGCAACCGTTTGTTTGGAGTCAGTTTCCAACGAAAACGTCATGACTGACGTCACGACTGAAATCGTCTATATTAATGTTACAAACAAATAAATGAATGCCTATGAATCATTAGATAGCCGTTTTTTTTTTGTCCAGTTTCTTTAATGATGGAATCTTTTTGCTGCATTTGTGTATTATTTTGAGATAGTGACATCTTATGCATGCTTTTCTGTAGATGTTTAAGAGTGGATCGTAAATGTGGAATTCTTAAACGGATGCGAATGACGTCATGCGAATGACGTTTGTGCTTTAATTCTTAAAATTGAAATATGTTTTGTACTATTTATATAGTATACATATATTTTTTTTTCATCGGGGGGCGACACTAAATTCTGAAAAAGTAGAATTCCTGTTTTCTAGTTGTAAGGTATTTCATTTGCATTATACATATTCCATTTTAATTCAGAAAAGAAAAGATAAAAGTAAGATGACACAGGCAAAAAAAAAAAAAAAAAAAAAAAAAAAATTAATAGTGATGCTATAAACTTTTTCAGATTTGTAATATGTCTAATAAGACATAGTAATGGACTATTTTAAAATACAGTAGAACCTCTTTTATCCGAAACTCTCGATTAACCGAAATCCATTTTTAAAGCTTTTTATACTATCACATTTTTTGTGTGCAAAATCCATTTTGAAAGGTTTTGTTCCTTTTTTTAAATATCATATACCTTGAGTACAAGCAGTCCTTTCCGAACTACGAGTACATATAAATATTTTTCATCCCCTTTCTTAAGAGTTCCGTTGAATTTAACTTGAGCTCTTGTAAGCTGCGGAGTGGAACGAAGAAAATGAACAAATTAGCAATTCTGGAGCTTTTGAATGTTTTTCAAAAGGTTTGGCATGGCTGGAGCAACAGAAAGTCTGTGATACTGGTGAACTAATAATATTAAAAAACTCCGTGATAGCGCTTCAAAGCAAAGGCAATCAAAACTGCTACAAACAAAACATTTTTTTCAAACCCTTGTGATATATGCAAAAGGAACTTAATTTCAAGATTAAAATTCAGGTAATTTATTCTTGTTTCTACTTTGCTATTGCTTTATTTTTATTAATCACTTGTTACCATAATATGAAATATTTCATATATTTCTCCTTAATCTTAAAATTGAAGCATTCTCGATTATCCGAAAATTTCGATTTTCCGAAAGAGGGTCCGTCCCAATTACTTCGGATAATCGAGGTTCTACTGTAATTCAAAACCATTTCATCGATTCTTACACACCTTAGAAGAACTCATTTATTTTTTAGAAATGATAAAATGTGATGAACAAAACAGAAATATTTTTTGCTGTTCTTTTATAAGCTATAGCGTGATTCATTAATTAACGCAGCAAGGATTTTATCCTTATAACTTTTGAAACAAAGTCTTTCCATTTTCAAAATTCATATCAATTTATACAAAACATTTAAAGACTTAAAAACAGACTGAATAATGAGCATTTGTTTTAGTAGTGGGCGGGTTTGATGTAATTTTTAGATAAAATTAGTTTTTTCTCCCAGGAAATCCAACGTCCCTCCGATAAGCGCGGCAGAAACGATGATTAGTATCTCATTAAGCTTCTTTTCTTCTTCTTTTTAAATGTTTGTATAACACTTGTTGGATTTTCTAAATTTTCAATGTGTGTACTTTCTAAATTCCTAATTGTTTTTAACGTGGCTGACAGGGATACTGAGCCATATACCTTCCAAATATTTTCTCACGTAATTCGGATAATTCATTGGATAAATTATAATTCATTTGAATAAAGATTCGGAATTCAATTGTTAATCGTTATAAAATGATTTTCCCTAATTTCGGTGATATTTGAAAAATTTTAAAGCACTAACATAATTAAAAATGAACTAAAAGAGATTTATGGCATATCAATTTCACTCTTTAATTAACAAGTGCAAAATAATAGAGTCGATTAGTTTTAACTCTTTTTTTTTTTAATAATCTTTTTAAATGAAAACTTAACAAAAAATTCTAATAAAACTGCAAAAATTTATTTGATGTAAACGGAGGGAATCAAAGAGTTATTTAATAAAAAACCTTGCTGACTATATTACCTTTGTACAATGGCTTAAATTGATTAAATTGCGAAGTTTGGACTGTCGAAAAAAGTATTTGAATATATGTGCAGCATACATATCGAAAGATAGACAGAAAAAAATATACATGTAAAGCATGTATGAAAAAAAAATAAGTTTAAAAGTAAAAGAAATAAATTATAATTTATCCAACACGAGTATTTCAACATGAATTGGAATTAACCATTACTCCAGTTATTCCAGTATGACAACCTCTAACCAATGTACAGTCGTGGAAAAAAAAAAAAAGTAAACACCCCCTACTAACTCCTCAACAAATTATCGTAGACGAAAGTTACTGGTAACGAACGATTGGAAATAAAGTCTACTTTTAAATGATGTATATAAAATTTGCTTAGGGGGGCATCTACAATATTAAAACGAATCCAAACTTCATTTTTTTTCAATGGCAATACCCAATTTTAATGAGATATTTCAAATCTTCGGTTCAAACTATGCCTAGACACCAAATCTCAAGTCATTTGAATAATAAGTTTTTGAATTATAAACATTCAAAATTTAGTGCTTTTAATGTTAAATTACATTTTCATATTTTTATTTATATCTCCTGAAATTATGCTCCTAATGTGCTAATATTTTGTGTAGCAATAATAATAATAGACCTAAACATAAATGCACTGGATTTGCAATTTTCATAATTTTATGATATGAATTATGCATTATGAAATTAATATTCGAAAAAATTATGTATTGCAACCTACAAATTTTTTGATGGATTTAGATTTATTAAGTCCTGCTTTATGTAAATCCAAAATTTCACATTTTTCTACCAAGTAGTTTTCAAATTATGCTTAAAAAACGGCAAAATGACGGTTTAAGGGGCTGTCTATGATAGAAGTGAGTAGATATTTCGAAATTTATTCCGCAGTCCGGTAATCTAACAGGCTTCATTGACTCCTTGAGTAACGCTTAAGGTGCCTTGATCAAGAACGCGGCTCTCTCGGTTAACAACCGAGTACAGAACTTCAATTTGGATACAGCCCTTAAAATACGCTCGTTTTAAAATAATTAATTTATCGGAAACTTAAGGTACGAATTGCATAAAAATTTGTTTTTAGGCTAATTGAAGGGTGTAGAGTTCATTTATGCTGTCAGAATTGTGTACTGCAATTGAAAAAACAAAGTTATGGTTCGTTTTAATATGTATATAGCCCCCTAAGCAAATTTTATATACATCATTTAAAAGTAGACTTTATTTCCAATCATTCGGTACCAGTAAATTTCTTCTACGATAATTTGTTGAGGAGTTAGTAGGGGGTGTTTACTTTTTTTTTTTTTTCCACGACTGTACATATCTGTACTTTGGAACAAAAAGGGCCAATGTCTATTTTTCTCAGTTGACAGGAAACCCAATTTAAGTTTGAGGAATTTTAAGAATCTTGCTACGATTTCTGTACTATTATTTTTCAAAGTTGTACCTTTCAATTCAGTAACGTTTTTCTCACCACAATCTAATATTACATTTACATTGATTTATTTATTTTTTACATCTTAAATTGGCCCTTTTTACATTAACAGTAAGTAACATTGGCCTCGACAAAATATTTTGTTTTCAATGATCTAATATTGGGAGGACTTTGACCCATTTAACAATTACTTTATATCGCATCCTGAATACATTCGTGCATTTAACTCAAATTTCTCAATTTTGGATATTTTCCCTTTTTGTTCCAAGGTACAGATATATTTGTTTATATGCATTTCTTTAATACCGAATAAATAAAATGCTGAATCTTTACTAAAATTTTCAAGCATTTTAGTGTAAAATCAATATGGAAGATAACTTTTTCCCACTTATTTCAGTATGATAAACAGTAATCCTAAAGTTCTGACGGATTGTTTTCCTAGCTGTTAGTACTCTGTGATTCATTAACCTCTTTATGGTTGCATTAAATTACAGTTTAAAAATTCAAATTGTTTAATGGCACCACTTTTCTGAAAAAGAAATATTCACCTTATTTAATGACAGGTAAAATGATACCATAATGAAGCTAATTACACTATTTTAAGATACTGGTGGGAATCAAACAAATCTGAATAAATCTTAAAAAAGACACAGCGCGTGAATATGACGGGAGCGAGAATTAAGGGGTTAAAGTGATTACATTATCTTTTGAGCATGTTTTGTGGTTTCTTTGTAGTCGGTGTTTTCTTGAAATTTTTCCATTATCGAGATCCACTGGCAGATTTCTATGATCTAGTTTCTCCTGGAATATGAGCTGGACATTCCGCGCTGATTATTGTCTGCAGTACCTTCATCAAAAATCATTGCGATTTCATGCAAAATACAATTTAATTGTTATCTAAAAAAAAATTGCATTCAAAAATCCATATAGTATTTTTAAAAGGGTGCGTGCTGAAATCTAGAAGTATTATATATATATATAATGACACAAAGTGTATAACGCTTCCGGGGTTGAACTCATCCAACTCATCCGGATTCCACTTCGCTTTATCGTATTCCATTTGGCCATTTTTATTGAAAATTATTTTTTCGAATTAAACTTCATAAAGGTTACATTTTTAGAAAGATTATTCAAAATAAATTAACATTTGAGAGATGATTTACATTTAATTATGTACATATTCTGAGATAACTTCAGTTGAAATTAGTTTGCCCCTCTCCCTCCATAAATAAACATTCATTTGTATCGCATTCATTGTGAACTTTGAGCTTTGCTGGCGCCATCTATCGATAGTTAAACTAAAGAAGAAGTTTCTTTTGAAATTCTTTGAACTCTGAAGACATTGGGGGAAAAAATGAATAGTATTTCTTACAAAATATAACTAGACTATAAGGGATACTTAATGCCGTGTAGAATATATATATATATATATATATATAACAATGGAAATAAAATTTTGCATTTTTGTATTTTGTAGGGAAAATAAATTTGTAATTTAATAAAAGAATTTGAAAAAAAAAAAAAATGTTAATGCAATTAATAGTTACAATTTACTTAAATGATAAAGGATCATTTTTAAGGATCAACATTTATTATAGGTTTCTTTATGCAGGTTTAAAAAAAATGAGGATTTAATCTGAGTTAAACTTTTTAAAATTTAAGTTATATAACTATTATTTTGGCGTCAGCTATCGGCAATTAATCCGCGAAGGACTCTTTTTAAATTTTTTTTTATTATTATTATTCTGATTTATAAGAAATTGAAGGTTATTGATTTTTTTAAAGCAATGAACGAAGACGAAAGTTTATTGACAATATATTTTAAAATAGCATTAATAATTCTAATTTGCATGTTTTTGTGAAGGTAGTTCTTTAAATTTTGTGAGTGAAGTTCTTTCTTGCAAATTAAGTTTCAATTATAAATGGGCTGTTTTTATAACTATTTTATTCCCACCTGATATTAGTCAGATAAGATAAAATTTATTACTTCATAATTCTTTTTATAATGCAATGCTATATCAGTCTTTTGAAAATGCAAACACGTCATTCTGACGGGCTATCTTCTAGTCTTTAATAAAGTGGATAATAAGAACATTGTTCATAAAGCGGAAACGTAGATATACGAGATTTCAGATGAACAAACTGAATTAATATTCATTTTTCAAGTAACATAATAAAACTTTATAGAGATCGAAATAGTATGAAGTCATTAAAATACATGTCATTCAGTAAATATCCATAGGTTGTTAATGTAATCAGTAGAGAGCTTAATTGGTTTAAATGAATCAATATCGTGTATGTAACCTTTATGACAAAAGCTAGGCTATTTAGTATTGTTTACCCTCTATGTTAAGTATAAGAATCCAATATTTTGAACCGACGTAAATCAAAACTAATCGATATTTTTGTCTGAAATTTTAAAAGTTTGAACTGCTTTTAAAACAAATAAAATACACCAAACCTCTGAAAAATCCAATAATTACGCATCTATGTAGCCCTATCAAAAGATTTATTCAGTGACCCTGTAAACGAAACAAAAACACTATAATTCTGTTTTACAATTGGAAGCTTACTTGGGTCGACTGTAGTAATATATCTTAATATCATGTACATACGACCATTTTGACAAGAGGTTTACCATTTAATATATTTTTGCTTTGCTCTATATTAAGTATGGGAATCACTTAAATCAAAATCTAATTAATATTTTTACATGAAATTTTAAGGATATGAACTGCTTATAAAAACAAATAAAATGCAGCAAGCCGCATTAAAAATCGTATAATTACACTGGTCTGTAGCCCTATCAAAAGACCTTTTGAGTGACCCTGTAAATGAAACAAAAACTCCAATTCTGTTTTACAATAGGAAGCTTACTTGGGTCAACTGTAGTAATATATCTTAATATCATGTACATACAACCAGTGGTGGGATTCAGCCGGTTCGCACCGGTTCGGTAGAACCGGTTGTTAATTTGTGTTGAGT
Organism: Maratus speciosus; assembly: GCA_963932465.1. Classification (NCBI taxonomy): domain Eukaryota; kingdom Metazoa; phylum Arthropoda; class Arachnida; order Araneae; family Salticidae; genus Maratus; species Maratus speciosus. The sequence continues at coordinate 195,374,260 of OZ010799.1, forward strand.
TCGGCGAACCGGTTAAAATGATACTTCAAATGCGAAAATCGCATTTACATTAATCTGCTTTCTTTAAATGTTTATCTGCACAAGATTGTTTTGTAGACATTACCCTGTGATAAGACCTGATTAATTTCATTTAATAAAATATGTCATTTGGAACAATATATATTTTTCTTCATCTATCCTGTAAGAGAAAATTCAACTTAGAAAAACGAAATTTTGAAGAATTTTGGTAACTAAATTGACAGTCCTAGGCTAATCCCAGTTACATGGTAAGGTTATTAAAAATTACACTAACTACTTATCTATATTAATAACAAAAGTTTTGCTCTGTCTGTGTGTCTCTGTGTGTGGGATGGCTAGCAAAATCTACGGCACGTACGAGACTGAAAACTTCTGATCTAGCTCAAAATGTCTCCTGATGCACCCGAGATACAGAATTTTAAAATTCTAATAATTAGTTGAGTTAATTAAAAATCGCAACTCACTCTCATTAAAAACTCAACTCTGTCCTTGTGAGAAAGAGAAAACTCTGGCGTACGCACAGTAGCCATATTTACGCATCAGTTGAAAATGAAGAACGAACAGAAGAAATTACGGGGTATTTTGTCATTAACTTACATCGGCCAAACCGCTTAGTAACATTAAAAATGAAAGACATATGCTGAAAGATCTACGTCTCAAATGCCGCAATCAATTTAAAAATATATCCCAGTTAACCACTTGAAAAACAATTTTCAAAAAGAGTCGTTTTTCCGAGAAACTTTTTCTCCCTTATTACAATGCCCCTCCAGGGCGCAATTTTAGAGGTACCGACAAACCAAAAATATGTTCTTAAAGTGAAACCCTCATCTAATCGGTGGTGCAATTGATTTAAAACAAATATGAATTTTAACCCTTTCAAATACACCGTAAGCGCGGGTCACTTCGCACCTCACGAAGACGATATTTTTTCTACGCTAAAAATAACTAAACGACCGTATTCTGTTTAGAGTACCTCAGTGAATAGACCAGATTTACATCACCTACAAAAATTTTGAAACGTTCGAACGGGTAGAAATATTTCTTACAAAATAAAATGTGTGAAAATTTCGACGAAATAAGCAAAAATCTGAGTGTTTCGTTGGATTTTCGCTCCTTCAGGGCGGAATTTTAGAGGACTGACAAACAAATAATATGTTCATAAATCTGAAACCACCTTCTTATCGATGGAACAATCAGTTTAAAAAAATGGGAATTTTAACCCTTGTAAATACACCGACAAATGCAGGTCATTTCACGCCCGAAGGAGACGATATTTTTCTACGCTAAAAGTAATTAAAAGACCGCGTTTGAACAGTCTTTTAAGAGTATCTCAAATTCAGATGTTTTGAGATCCTCAATAGATCAGATTTACAACATCTACAAAAATTTTGAAACATTCGGACGGGTAGAAATATTTTTTAGAAAATAAAATGTGCGAAATTTCGACGATATCAATGAAAACCTGAGTGTTTCTTCGCGGTTTCGCTCGATTTCGGTGCACATAGACTCCACAAATCAAACTGCGCAGAAAGTAAAGTACCAAATAGCATATACTTTCAATTCAATATTTTTTTATTTAAAAATATAAATTCAGATAAAATAGATTTAAAGATAAAAATCATATACAAATTTTAGGTTAATTTAAGGGTCAGTAAATAAATAGAAATGCTTAATTCATCTTTAAAAGTTAAAGTTAAACTTTCACTAAGTGCAAAATTACTTAAAAGATGACACAGTATTTAAAAATGTTAAATTATTTTAATACCTTAGCATACTTTCAACAATAACTGTTGTATTTCTTATATTCCTCCGAAGAAGACCATGTTTTATAGCTGAAAGTATACTAAGGTATTAAAATAATTTAACATTTTTAAATACTATGTCATCTTTTAAGTAATTTTGCACTTAGTGTAAGTTTAACTTTAAGGGTCATTCATCGGGGGCCCAGGCAGTATTATTATTCGAATAAACGGTACTTTGCTTTGGCACTGAATGTTCCCTGTTATCGCTGATCTATAGCTAATACTTAAATCGTCAGATTTAGATATATACTTCCAACTGCACATTTTTTTTTAAATATTGTTCTTCATATCGTAGAAGTTTTTAAAATGAAAGTAGTTATTTTCGTAAATGTAAGAAATCCAAAATTTTTATAAGTTCCTCTAGTCTTAATATTTTTCCAGCTCTAACAAATGAAACGACATTGTATGATCTAAACTTGTCGAATCATGATACTTTTTATTTTACGAATTTCCAGCGTTGTCTGGTCTTTTTTGTCGTTGTTTTTTTCACTAAGAAATGGTAAAAATTCCTAAAATCTCTAAATGTCATGGCTCGAGAAGTTTAGGTCGTGCAAAAATTTGTCTCACTAGCTACAGCATGGATAATATTTTTCTAAATATGTTATATACATCTTTAGGTCATGAACATGGGTTAATTCTTAAACTTACATTTCCGCTATTTTTATATTATATTGTTTATTGTTTTGGTGCATTTCCTGATAGAAATTATGATCAGGGTTTCATAAATGCTGAATATTTATTAACGTCCTTATGTTTCAGAATTTTTTCCACTGTACCAAAGGATCAAAGTTTTTTTTTAACAATGTTCTTACAATATTGGAAAGTTTCATAATCTATGTGTGATGCATCATTTTTCTTTCATTTTTGTATATCAAAAATCATTCGGGCAGCGAACCGGTTGTTAAATTATTTGAATCCCACCACTGCATACAACCATTTTGACAAGAGGTTTACGATTTAATATATTTTTGCTTTACTGTATATTAAGTATGGGAATCAATTACTTCACACTCATATAAATCAAAAACTAATTAATATTTTTACATGAAATTTTAAGGATATGAATTGCTTATAAAAACAAATAAAATACAGCAAGCCGCATTAAAAATCGTATAATTACACGGGTCTGTAGCCCTATCAAAAGATCTTTTGAGTGACCCTGTAAATGAAACAAAAACTCCAATTCTGTTTTACAATAGGAAGCTTACTTGGGTCAACTGTAGTAATATATCTTAATATCATGTACATACGACCATTTTGACAAGAGATTTACCATTTAATATATTTTTGCTTTACTGTATATTAAGTATGGGAATCAATTACTTCACACTCATATAAATCAAAAACTAATTAATATTTTTACATGAAATTTTAAGGATATGAACTGCTTATAAAAACAAATAAAATACAGCAAGCCGCATTAAAAATTGTATAATTACACGGGTCTGTAGCCCTATCAAAAGATCTTTTGAGTGACCCTGTAAATGAAACAAAAACTCCAATTCTGTTTTACAATAGTAAGCTTACTTGGGTCAATTGTAGTAATATATCTTAATATCATGTACATGCGACCATTTTGACAGGAGGTTTACCATTTAATATATTTTTGCTTTACTGTATATTAAGTATGGGAATCAATTAAATAAAAAACTAATTAATATTTTTACATGAAATTTTAAGGATATGAACTGCTTATAAAAACAAAATACAGCAAGCCGCATTAAAAATCGTATAATTACACGGGTCTGTAGCCCTATCAAAAGATCTTTTGAGTGACCCTGTAAATGAAACAAAAACTCCAATTCTGTTTTACAATAGGAAGCTTACTTGGGTCAACTGTAGTAATATATCTTAATATCATGTACATGCGACCATTTTGACAAGAGGTTTACCATTTAATATATTTTTGCTTTAGTGTATATTAAGTATGGGAATCAATTACTTCACACTCATATAAATCAAAAACTAATTAATATTTTTACATGAAATTTTAAGGATATGAACTGCTTATAAAAACAAATAAAATACAGAAAGCCGCATTAAAAATTGTATAATTACACGGGTCTGTAGCCCTATCAAAAGATCTTTTGAGTGACCCTGTAAATGAAACAAAAACTCCAATTCTGTTTTACAATAGTAAGCTTACTTGGGTCAACTGTAGTAATATATCTTAATATCATGTACATGCGACCATTTTGACAGGAGGTTTACCATTTAATATATTTTTGCTTTACTGTATATTAAGTATGGGAATCAATTACTTCACACTCATATAAATAAAAAACTAATTAATATTTTTACATGAAATTTTAAGGATATGAACTGCTTATAAGAACAAAATACAGCAAGCCGCATTAAAAATCGTATAATTACACGGGTCTGTAGCCCTATCAAAAGATCTTTTGAGTGACCCTGTAAATGAAACAAAAACTCCAATTCTGTTTTACAATAGGAAGCTTACTTGGGTCAACTGTAGTAATATATCTTAATATCATGTACATGCGACCATTTTGACAAGAGGTTTACCATTTAATATATTTTTGCTTTACTGTATATTAAGTATGGGAATCAATTACTTCACACTCATATAAATCAAAAACTAATTAATATTTTTACATGAAATTTTAAGGATATGAACTGCTTATAAAAACAAATAAAATACAGCAAGCCGCATTAAAAATCGTATAATTACACAGGTCTGTAGCCCTATCAAAAGATCTTTTGAGTGACCCTGTAAATGAAACAAAAACTCCAATTCTGTTTTACAATAGGAAGCTTACTTGGGTCAACTGTAGTAATATATCTTAATATCATGTACATGCGACCATTTTGACAAGAGGTTTACCATTTAATATATTTTTGCTTTACTGTATATTAAGTATGGGAATCAATTACTTCACACTCATATAAATCAAAAACTAATTAATATTTTTACATGAAATTTTAAGGATATGAACTGCTTATAAAAACAAAGAAAATACAGCAAGCCGCATTAAAAATCGTATAATTACACGGGTCTGTAGCCCTATCAAAAGATCTTTTGAGTGACCCTATAAATGAAACAAAAACTCCAATTCTGTTTTACAATAGGAAGCTTACTTGGGTCAACTGTAGTAATATATCTTAATATCATGTACATGCGACCATTTTGACAAGAGGTTTACCATTTAATATATTTTTGCTTTGCTGTATATTAAGTATGGGAATCAATTACTTCACACTCATATAAATCAAAAACTAATTAATATTTTTACATGAAATTTTAAGGATATGAACTGCTTATAAAAACAAAGAAAATACAGCAAGCCGCATTAAAAATCGTATAATTACACGGGTCTGTAGCCCTATCAAAAGATCTTTTGAGTGACCCTATAAATGAAACAAAAACTCCAATTCTGTTTTACAATAGGAAGCTTACTTGGGTCAACTGTAGTAATATATCTTAATATCATGTACATGCGACCATTTTGACAAGAGGTTTACCATTTAATATATTTTTGCTTTAGTGTATATTAAGTATGGGAATCAATTACTTCACACTCATATAAATCAAAAACTAATTAATATTTTTACATGAAATTTTAAGGATATGAACTGCTTATAAAAACAAATAAAATACAGAAAGCCGCATTAAAAATTGTATAATTACACGGGTCTGTAGCCCTATCAAAAGATCTTTTGAGTGACCCTGTAAATGAAACAAAAACTCCAATTCTGTTTTACAATAGTAAGCTTACTTGGGTCAACTGTAGTAATATATCTTAATATCATGTACATGCGACCATTTTGACAGGAGGTTTACCATTTAATATATTTTTGCTTTACTGTATATTAAGTATGGGAATCAATTACTTCACACTCATATAAATAAAAAACTAATTAATATTTTTACATGAAATTTTAAGGATATGAACTGCTTATAAGAACAAAATACAGCAAGCCGCATTAAAAATCGTATAATTACACGGGTCTGTAGCCCTATCAAAAGATCTTTTGAGTGACCCTGTAAATGAAACAAAAACTCCAATTCTGTTTTACAATAGGAAGCTTACTTGGGTCAACTGTAGTAATATATCTTAATATCATGTACATGCGACCATTTTGACAAGAGGTTTACCATTTAATATATTTTTGCTTTACTGTATATTAAGTATGGGAATCAATTACTTCACACTCATATAAATCAAAAACTAATTAATATTTTTACATGAAATTTTAAGGATATGAACTGCTTATAAAAACAAATAAAATACAGCAAGCCGCATTAAAAATCGTATAATTACACAGGTCTGTAGCCCTATCAAAAGATCTTTTGAGTGACCCTGTAAATGAAACAAAAACTCCAATTCTGTTTTACAATAGGAAGCTTACTTGGGTCAACTGTAGTAATATATCTTAATATCATGTACATGCGACCATTTTGACAAGAGGTTTACCATTTAATATATTTTTGCTTTACTGTATATTAAGTATGGGAATCAATTACTTCACACTCATATAAATCAAAAACTAATTAATATTTTTACATGAAATTTTAAGGATATGAACTGCTTATAAAAACAAAGAAAATACAGCAAGCCGCATTAAAAATCGTATAATTACACGGGTCTGTAGCCCTATCAAAAGATCTTTTGAGTGACCCTATAAATGAAACAAAAACTCCAATTCTGTTTTACAATAGGAAGCTTACTTGGGTCAACTGTAGTAATATATCTTAATATCATGTACATGCGACCATTTTGACAAGAGGTTTACCATTTAATATATTTTTGCTTTGCTGTATATTAAGTATGGGAATCAATTACTTCACACTCATATAAATCAAAAACTAATTAATATTTTTACATGAAATTTTAAGGATATGAACTGCTTATAAAAACAAATAAAATACAGCAAGCCGCATTAAAAATCGTATAATTACACGGGTCTGTAGCCCTATCAAAAGATCTTTTGAGTGACCCTGTAACTGAACCGTAATTGCTATATTTGTGTTTTGCAATAGGAAGCTTAATTGGGTCGACTGTTGTAACATATCCTAATATCATGTATATACAACGATTTTGACAAGAGTTAGGTCATTTAATTTTTTATTTTTTTTTCTTTTGCTGTATGTGAAGTATAGGAATCAATTACTTTAAACTGGTATAAATCAAAAACTAATTAATATTTTTATATGAAACTTTCATAGGTTTAAACAACCCATAAAAACAATTCAAATACTGCAAACTGCGTAAACATCCGATAAGGAGGAATTTTCACGTTTTCTAATTTTATCTTTATACAACAGAACACGAAAAGATATGAAGAACAGTGTATATATTTTTTTTATTTCGAGTAATAATTACAGATTTATAACGGTTTTTACACCGCACTATTTATCGTATGGCCAAAATGACACTTTTCTTATGCCGGTCTTGTGACGTCAGTGTTTATGACAACAAATTGTTGATACGCATTCGAAGCGACTATCTATACTAATAAAAGAACAAATCGCTCTGTCTGTCTGCCCGTCTGTCTGTCTGTGTGCGATGGCTAGCAAAACCTACAAAACGTACGAGGCTCAAAATTTTTTTGAAGCTAGCCCAAAGTGTCTCATAATGCACCATAGCTTCAGAATTTTAATATTCTAATTAACAGCTGAGTTATTAATTATCAACCGTCACTCACTTTGATTAAAAATCCATTTCGAAAGGGAAAATGTCTGACACATGCGCTGAAGGCGCTGATACGCAAATGAAGAACGGAAAGAAATATTTTGGCGGTATTTTGTCATTATTTATTGACTAACATCGTCCAAACAGCTTAGTAAAGTTTAAAACGGAAGACATATTCTGAAAGATTGTGCTCTTATGTCTCAAATGCTGCGATCAATTAAAAAATATATCGCAATTAACCCCTTGAAAAAAAAGTTAAAAAAGGATCGTTTTTCTGAAAAATGTTTTTCTCCCTTATTACAACACCTCCCCAGGATGCAATTTTAAAGGTACTGACAAGTCAAATATATGATTATAAAGCTGAATCGTTCTTCAAAACGATGGTGCAATTGGTTTTTAAAAATTTTAATTTTAACCCTTTCAAATAGACCACCAAATGCAGGTCACTTTCCGCCTCATAAAGATGATTTGCATTTCGGTTAAATGTTTATCCTCTAAAATATGCAATTTTTTTTATGAAATTTTAAAAAGGGCTTGGTTTTAGTAATATTTACGATCCATTAAAATTTCAGAGAATTCGGACAACAATAATCATTTATTTTATTATGCTCATGAAACTGACGCGACACGGAAAAAAATAAAGGCAAAAACTATTTACGCTCCGATACGGAACGTTAATTTAGTAAACTTTTCGTAGCATTTGTGGCGTAGTGGCTTAACCCCTTGGTTTTCTGTACGATCTGACCCGGGTTCGAAGCTAGATAGGTCAAATTTGAATTAGTAGTTTTTTTTCTATTTTAAGGATCCTTCCAAAGCGAAGTTCCCTGTTTCGATACTCGGAACTACCAAAGATAAAATGTTGTTTTAGGGAGATTCTCAAAAGGTGGGATCATTAAACGTTAACTATATGTAATTTTTAAAATTTTCAAATTTAAGGCCAATTTTTTTTTAATAGTATAGTATTTTGTCTATAAATATAATATATAAATATTTTATAATAGTATGTCTACAAAATTATACACAAACAGCAACTATTCTGGAAAATTAATGATTAAAGCATTTAATTAGCAGTTACGTACGTTACAAATTTTGGACACTCTTTCGCACGTATGTTACAGATTTTGGACGTTGCTCTTAGTATTTAAAAAATTCTTAAGACTAAGAATGTAGTAAATGTGTCTGTATACATATATATATGTATAATTAACTTTTTGTAATCCAGTAATAATAATAATAAAATCAAATACTTTGTTACATATGTTACTTTCGGACATAACAAAACACAGAAAAATTCTTTATAGAAAAGTCCTTCTATCTCCAAAAAAGCAATAAATCACCCTGCCATCTCTTAACGAAATTATCAAAAAAACATCCGTTTCCTTTATGCATTCGTTGTTTACCATTAGAACCACCTGAAAAAAAGTTAAAACTCTTTTTCTTGGTTCTGTCTCCGAATAGAATTAAAAACTCAGTGTAAAAAAAAATAAAAATAAAGTCAATGATAATTAAAGTTATGTTTGAAAGGCTTAAAGTTATGACTTGTATCCTGTGCCCACCTTTTGAGAATCGCCCTTTAATAAAAGAAATTTCATTTTTTATTCTGATATTTTATGAATTTCATTTATATGCAAGCTCATTTTAATACATAAGAAATCTGAAAGGATTGCGTAAATTTCTTATAACAATAACAGTAACTATGAAATGCTTAGTGCTGTCATCTATTATTATAAAATTAAACTAATTGCAACCTTTTTCTGGAGTTTTTGAAATTTTACTACGGTTTTTTTTTTTTTTTTTTTTTAAGTTTTTAAACTCTTTTATTTGTGTTCGAAGAAATTTAAAATGATTTAAAAAACTTAAAATACAATTTTTTTTTTATCTACTACAAAACTTATTCTAAATTAAGTACATTAAACAAAATTAAAACTAATTCAATTTAATACTAATATAAACTTAAAATTAAATTTGACTACATAAAATAGAAAATTATTTAGGATGAATTATAACATTTAAAAGAAACAAAAAGCCGGCCCCATCATTTTTCAAAAATCGTAATTTTTAAGAACTCAAAAAAATTCAGTATTTCAGTTTAGAAATAGAGCAATTTTAATTAATACCAGAATAGGAAACTTAATGCTTAGTTCTGCCATCTATTATGGTAAAATGAAACCAATTGCAACTTTTTCTGGAGTTTTTGAAATTTTACAAAGGATTTTTTTTTAAAGTTTTTAAACACTTTTATTTGTGTTTGAAGATATTTAAAATGATTTAAAAAATTTAAAATACAAAAATTTTTAAAATATACTACAAAAATTATTCTAAATTAAGTAAATTAAACAAAATTAAAACTAATTCAATTTAATACTAATATAAACTAAAAATTAAATTTGACTAAATAAAATAGAAAAATATGTAGGATGAATTATAAAATTTAAAAGAAACTAAAAGCCAATGGCCCCATCATTTTTTCGAAAATAGTAATTTTCAAGAATTAAAAAAAAAAAAATCAATATTTAAGTTTAGAAAGAGAGCAATTTAAATATAAGATTAATACTAGAATAGAAACCTTATGCTTAGTGCTGCCATCTATTGTGGTAAAATGAAACTAACTGCAACTTTTTCTAAGGTTTTTGAAATTTCACTACGGTTTTTCTTTTCTTTTGAAAGTTTTGAATTTGGTGTCCTTTCTTAGGGACACCGCGCCGGAAAGTGTTTTAAAGGGTTATTCATCACGGGCCCGGGCATCGCCGGGCTTATCAGCTAGTACGTTGAATACTGCGCTTGATATATCAGCTTTCTTTTTTTCTCGTTATAAAATTCATGTTTATTACGCTACTTATTTTTTCTGACATTACGCAGTCATTATAACATGCATTATTTAATGAAAAATTAATAACATTTATTCTTATAAAATGATTTAAAACAATTAAATATCAAAGGAAGAGGAACTAAGTATTTTTCGCTCCTGAACTGCATGTGGAAAATAATTTGCAATGGCGGATCTAAGGGGGGGGGGGGGGGGGGGCGAAGGGGCGATCGCCCCCCCCCCCTTGGGCTAATAAAGGGTTTGTAAAACGACATTATGCATCCTCACGGGAAATGACTTGGGGCGGAGCTCGCGTCCGGCGCGGCGCGACCCGGGTTGGGTCGCGCCAGTTTAAAACCACGAGACTCGGGCTGGGTCAGGTCATTTCTCTTTTAGAGTTGGGGCGTGCCCTGATCTTACTTTTTTGTGCAGATTCGGGTCGGGCCAGACTTCTTTTTCCTCCAGATCGAGCCTGGTCTGGACATTTTTCCTAAAGGTCTGCAATAGCCAAAATTTCCAGGTCGTGGCTCGGCCCGGAATAAAAGCTAAACATTCGATCCGTGTCAGCCCGTATGATAAGCATTATTGACCCGATCACGACCCGTGCACTCCTCTAAATTCTTCCTCCCGATCCCAAGTTGGTCCGACCCGACCCGGATCGCACCAGTTTAAATCCACGAGACTCAGGCTGAGTCAGGTCTTTTCTCTTTTAGAGTCGGGCCATGCCCTGATCTTAATTTTTCCTGCAGATGCGGGTCGGGCCAGACTTCTTTTTCCTCCAGATCGAGTCTGGCCTGGACTTCATTTTTCCTAAAGGTCTGCAATGGCCAAAATTTCCAGGTCGGGGCTTGGTCCGGAATAAAAGCTAAACATTCGGTCCGTGTCAGCCCGTATGATAAGCATTATTGGCCCGACCACGACCCGTGCACTCCTCTAAATTCTTCCTCCCGAGCCCAAGTTTGTCTGACATTTTACTTATTTGTCATTCGTAAAAATTACATTTGTGTTGTACATTTGTTTAGCGAAATCTTTAGAAATGTAATTTGATTTGATAGGTTAGAGAGATGCATTTTCTAAATTTTACTTTTTTTCTTTGTAGAGCTTTAAGGTATCCGCACACTTTCGGAAGTGATTTTTTGAAATTTTTAAAATTTTCTCTTGTTACCCATTTTTTATGACATTTACTTTAAAACTTTGAAAAAAAATATAAAAATTTTAGCAACTACCCAGAAATAAAATTTTTTAAGTGAAAAACAGTCAAAATTATGTCAGAAATTGACACATTTCCGCAAAACGTGATAACTCAAAAATGAAACAATGTATTGACATTTTGTAAATTGCATAATAAACAGAATAACTTTCTCTAGGACTTAGACTACACCACATTATAATCGCATCTCTATCTCAGATGATATGGCAGTTAAAGCACTAATGTAATGAAAAATTCACAAAATTTATCTCAAATTTGTCATTTATACCAGTGTAAATGTAAAACTATTTAATATATTATCATGAGTGTAGTCTATTCCCTCAAAAGACATTTGTAAAAGAAGTACAGAAAATTTCGTGATATTTCATGCATAATTTTTACTTTCTTCTATCTTTACAAGAAGAAAGTATTGGATTCGTGAAAAATTTCGACTTCCGGTTTTCGACGGATTTATACGTTTTAGAATGTCCTGAACACGATTTGATAGTTTTTAGAAAATGTCTGTCTGTGAGTCTGTCTGTCACTCTGTCACTCTGTCTGTGAGTCTGTATGTGACAAAAATTTTGTGGGCGCTCTATCTGGAGAACTAATGCACGGAATTTCACAAAACTTCATATTTAGTTAGACCTTGATATAATCTGGACTTGATTAGTTTTTGGTGAAAATCGCCCAACAGGTGGCGCTGCTATGCGGCATTTTTCACGATTTCTACAATAGCTATATCTCAAGAACTACTGCACGGATTTTCATAAAACTTCAGATTCAATTAGTCCAGGATATAGTTTGGTGCTGATTATTTTTTTGTGAAAATCACCCAACAGGTGGCGCTGCTATGCTGCATTATTCATGATTATCGCAATTGCTCTAACTCAAGAAAAAATGCACGAATTTTCATCAAACTTCGGATTTAGATAGTCCCTGATATAAATTAGTGCTGTTTAATTTTTGGTGTAAATCGCCCAACAGGTGGCGCTGCTGCGCTGCATTTTCACGATTTTCGCAAGAGCTGTATCTCAAGAACTATTGCACGGATTTTCATCAAACTTCAGATTTAGTTAGTCCTTGACATGAATTGACGTATAAATTAGTGCTGTTTAATTTTTGGTGTAAATATTTCCCACAGGTGGCGCTGCTATGCTGTATTTTTTGCGATTTCCGCAATAGCTTTATCTCAAGAACTAACGCTTAGATTTTCAACAAACTTCAGATTCAGGTATACCTTGATATCATTTAGTGCTGTTTATTTTTGGTGTAAATCGCTCAACAGGTGGCGTTGCTATGCTACATTTTTCAGAATTTCCGCTATAGCTCTATCTCAAGAACTAATGCACGAATTTTCATCCAACTTCAAATTCAGATGTACTTTGATATGAATTGGTGCTAAATTCATGTCATTTCTTTTACTATTTAAATGATTTAATTGACGTGATTTATATAGAAGAAAGTTTTGTGATGGCCACAACATACTAGTTTGTTTTAGGATGTTTTGCGCATAGTAAAAATTTGAAAAACTTCATTTTGAGAAAAAGCTAAAAATAACTTTTGAACACAATTCAAAAGCTGTAACATCTGTAGCTTTAAACGGCTGTTACTCGAGTTCTATTTTAGATACAGACAAAATTCAAGCAGATTTCGATAGATAAAAGATCTAATTTTAATATTATTGTAAAAATAAAAAAATAGATATTTTGATCGAAAATTACGTTTTAAAGGTGTTCGGATACCTTAAAAATATAATTTTCTTTTATCAACCGTTTCTTTCATTCTAAACTGATTATCTTACTGAATTTTTATTTGAATGTAATTGTCAAAGTCAAATTTTTAACGTAGCGTTTACGTACATAATTGCCTAAATAGTCATTTTTATAGTCATTAATGTTGTTTTTCTGTATATTCATGAATTTCGAACATAATCTGAAAATAAAATAGGAGCATAAGCAAGTGTGCTTTATGAATAATTTTAATTGCAAAATGCAGGCAGGGCTGGAGTTGATTTTTTAGCTTTATACTGGGCGGGGCCAATAGTTTTTTTTTTATGTGGGTTCGACCTGGGCTTGGGCCTGATAACTTCAGCCCAGGTAAACCTCTAATTGACATATCGAAGCCAACTTATTTTTTTTTTTAAATGCTTTTTTCAGCCATCATCCCATAGCTACTGAGTATACCGGGTGTCCTAAAATGGACTGACTGATTTTAAAATTCAATAAATTGCAAATGGTGACAGATATTAAAAAAATACTTGCAGGAGGTTTATGTAAGATGTCAGGAACAGGGGTGATTATGTTCCGAATTTTCCGAAAATTTAACCCTTTCGCTGCGCAACCCGCGATTTCCACGGCCAACGCAAAAGTGGCAAAATTTGCGCAACCCAGCAAATCTTTATTTTATGATCTAATTCTATTAAAAAAAAAAAAATAAAAAAAAAAACCTGTTCCACAAAGATTTTGAACATATTTTACTCTAAAATGTGTGCAGATTTGAAATGTGTAATAAAAGATATGCGCAATTTTTGAACCTATTTTGATAAATAATAATAATAATAATAATAATAATAATAATACGCAGCACCAGGGTTAAGGCATTCGGTTCCAAAAATTTTGAAAATTCACCTATCGAAAATTCGGACATACAAATAATCGCAATTTTGATAAATGGTCTCCATAAAAAATCTATTTCTTCAATCATTCGCAGACAATAACTTCAATTTCGTCGAATGATCACTGAAAAAGCGCGAATTTGGTCAGGGAGCCACGGATAACATGCGAAATTCTTCAAATGATCGCGGGAAATGCAAATTTCTTCAAAAGGCAGCGGAAAAGAACTCGAATTTCGTTAAAGAATCGCGGAGAAAACGCAAATTTTGTCAAATAGCCGCGAATAAAAACGCAAATTTCGTCAAAGGATCGTGGAGGAAACAAGAATTCCTTGATAGAATCGTGGAGAAAAACGAATTTAGTCAAAGAATTGCTTTAAAAATGCGAATTTAGTCAAAGGATCGCTGAAAAAATGCGAATTTGGTGAAAGGGTCACGGAAAAAAACGCAAATTTTATCAAAGGTCTGAAAAATTACGCTAATTTCGTCAAAGGGTTGCGGAAGAAACGCAAATTTCATCAAAGGGTCGAAGAAGTGCGAATTTCCTCAAAGAGTCGTGGAAAAAATGCAGTGGTCTATTTAAAGAACAGCACACATACATACGTTTATTATTATAGATATGATTTTTAACTTCAAATATTATACTGAACTAATTTTTGAAAAAAAAAAACAGGTTAACCCAAACCCAGCTTACAGGAATCTCTACTCAGCCTGAAATCGATCCGAATCCAAAATAACTCACCCGACCTGCAACAAAAATAATTAGTGCCAGAAGGGAATCCCTGCTGTAACCTTTCAGAAAATTTTCTTTGAATTTCAGATTTTTTTTTACTCTACACCTGATAATTTTTTTAACTGCGATTCTTGATTTTAGTTTAAAATAGCAACGATAGATGGTGCTGGAAGCAATAGGCGCTAAATCGGCTCTCGGAGGAGGTAGGCTTTACGACCATCGTTTACGGCGCCATCTACCGTTGCTATTATACAGTAAAATCAAGAATCGCAGTAAAAAATCTCCTGACATCTTACATAACCCTTCTGCAAGATTTTTTTAAATAGCTGTCACCATTCGAAAAGTACTAAATTTTAAAATCCCTTTTAGAACACCCGGTATGTTTTTTAATAAGTTTCAGAGCATTCTTTACTGAATTACAACTGATCTTAGATATGAAGAGGCAAGCAGTCTTATACCAAATTAGTATTTTTCACATAATTCTGGGGGTTAAAAAGTATTCCTAAATAATTATTTGGACATGTCCGTTATGGAGATTTTACTGCATATAGTTTTTATCTTCAAAAATACTTAGACTTTCTTTTTAAAAAGAACGGGTCAACCCGAACCTTCTCGCAAGTCGCAGTAGTGAAAACCCAATCCAAAACTGACCCAAACCTGATATAATGTATGTCAATCTGCTCCAAACCCAACGCGCTTGGCGCAGCTAAAAAGTAAAAGTCAACCCGACCTGTAGCAGAAAAGTAGAAGTCAACCGGGCCCAAACCCGACCCGCATAAAAAAGTAGAAGTTAACCCGGCCCATAGCAAAAAAGTAGAAGTTTACCCGACCCACAGCAAAAAATAGAAATCAACCAGACCCAAACGCGACCCACAGAAAAAAAGTATAAGTTAATCCAACCAGCAGCAAAAAATAGAAGTCAACCGGACCCAAACCCGACCCACGGCAAAAAGCAGTAAGTAACATGACCCGCAGTGAAAAAATTAGCCCCGACCCGCGCATCAGATTGGAGTTTCCAAATTTCTAAAATCGCCCCCGCCTTGAGGACTCTCCAGATCCGCCCTTGATAATTTGACTTATTTTTTTTATATTCATGTGGTAAAAAAATATTCTAAGTAGGGGTGGAGCACTTTTTATGAAATTCAATCTTTCATTTTGGGAAAAAAAAGTGGTAGAAGCTTATTTTTGAATTTTTAATGCATCATTTATTTATGCTGATACGTTAAAACTTTTCTAACACGAACTGTTCTGGAAAATCCTCTTAGTAGTTTTTAAATTAGTATATTTCATGCTTATAGTCTCCATTAGGACAATTTATTCAGACTGTTTTCTTTCTGATACATTTTTTATTTCAATTTTATTCGCAAGTACACGACATTCGCCGGTGCTCTTATTCAGAAACGATATAAACGAATAATCTTTTTGATAAAAGCAGGAAATGTTATTAAATTGATGTTTTGAAATGAATTTCCAGACGTTACAATGCAGGAGAAGAAAAAAAAACTGTTGTAATGAGACAACAATCACTTATAACTTAAGATTTAAATAATTTGAAGAAAAATTAAAAAATGTTCAGTTATAAATCACTTCAATAATCATGCCTGAAATTATTATACTTTTAAAACGAAAAATGAGTCACAAAGGTCCGCGTTATTGAATGGGAATTTTTTTTTCTTTTTTCGAGATAATCCTTACAAAAAGAAGACAAAAATAAGTTTTCAGCAGGTTACTGGAAATTTGATCCGAAATCTTGCACGTCTCTGGAATTTGATCTCTGGACTCATGGAGGTTTGCATAAAATTACTTCAACATGCTACAATGTACAAGTATGCTGGGAAGGGAGGGGGGGGGGTGTTGTTCAGGGAGAAAACAGCACAGCAGGGAGAAAACGGCACAGACTTGATTTTTGGAATTCCTTGTCAAGTAGTTGCACAATGGATTCAAAAGTTATTGTTGTACCCAGTGTTTGTCTTCTGATAATGTTTACTTCTGACTTCTTTTAAAACATTCTTTGATTTTGTGTTCAAACTTATTTGGCCCAGAAGCCAGGTTATTTTGCATAAAAGTGTACTTTTAAATTTGAGTTTCTTTTAAAATTTCACTCTCTAGGAAATATAAAAAATAGGTTTGAAACAAAAACGTAATATATATTCGTAAGTTCAAATATACAGAAAAAAAAATTACAAAGCCATACATAGGAATCAGGGTTGCCACAGGCGTTTCTTTATTGACAAGTAACTACTATTTCCAAACAATAACCTTTCTAGTAGAAATTTACCACGAAGGTTATTTTAAAACAGGAGTAGGAAATGTAACCAAAAGAAAACTAGTATGTTGTGGCCACCAAAAAACTTTCTTCTATATAAATCTCGTCAATTAAATCATTTAAATAGTACAAGAAATCACATCAATTTATCTGCAATTCATGTCAAAGTATATCTGAATTTGAACTTGGATGAAAATTCGTGCATTAGTTATTGAATGGAAATAGTGCAAACTCTGAAAATGCAGCATAGCAGCGTCACCTATAGAGCGATTTGCACACTGAAAAAAATGAAGCAATCAAAAATGAGTAAATCGATGTACTCATATCGAATTGAGTATGTTTGGATAAAAAATGAACCTATGCTTTCTCAATTTTGATACATCACATGTTATCAAATCCAAATGAAACGATAATTTTGCACGGAAAAAAACTGTTTTGTTGAAATGACTAAATTTTGATTCATATAGCTCCATCCAAATATTTTGGTTGGAATGACCAAATTTTGTGTGGACTAACCAAACGATTTGTTGAATTAACAAAATAATTTGGTTAATCTAACGAAAATTTAATCATTCCAACCAAAATATTTAGATGGAGCTATATGAACCAAAATTTAGTCATTTCAACAAAACAGTTTTTTCCGTGAGTACTTGGTAGTGGTTTATTTCATTCATGGCGGCTTAAAAGATGTTCTTTAATCGGAAAACAAAGTAATATACTGTGGAAATCAGAGGTTTAATATTACATTTTCATTCCTCTAAAGGAACTGTAGGCCGTGTCTTCTTTATAACGCGTAAGGTTACACTGTGTTGTTGTTGTTATCAGCGCTTCGTAGATTCGGTCTGGTCTGTGTGCTAAGTGAAATGGATTTGTTTGTAAAAATAAAAATTAGGAAAATGGGATTATCATTATTTCGCCGCCGAATACTTTGAAAGTAAGTGCTCTCTGTTAAATATTCAATACATTTTTTTTCTTGTTTAATGTAATCTGCTGTACCTTCTGCAAATACAGACCTGCTAACTGCTACGAAAAAATCGTAGTTGCTACGATTTGGACTTATAAACTACGATGCTACGAAAATCGGTCTTAAACTACGATTTAAAAAAAAAAAAAGAAAAAAAAAAACTCATTTTTTGCTTCTAGTTGCGATTTTTATCCTGCGCAGCATATTTTTCAAGAGTGATTCTGTTTCGAAATTTCCAAAATTTCAAAGTATTCATTTCCGAAAGTTTTAAAAAATGAGCCATTAGTCCGAAAATTCGGACATTAAAAAATGCTCATGGGGGAAAAATAAAATCTGGGCTGCAAAACAAACTTTTTAACATAAAACACTATGCATGTATATTAACCAAGAGTGAATCGTGTTTCTGTAAATTTTTATACAGGAATGCCTTCCCTTAGGAACAAAGGTGACATTTTAAGAATTTCTGGAGGGGGGGGGGGGATGTCTTTGAGAGGGAAGGTTTGAAACAGTGTGCAAATTCGCACGATTTGCGATAAACTGTCGCGAATTTCGACAAATGATCGTGTAAAAAAAAATCTATTTCATCAATTGGTCACAATGAAAATAAATTTCGTCAAAGAATCGTGGTAAAAATGTGAATTTTGTCAAAATATCGCAGAAAGAAAATGGTAGTTTCGTGAAAAGATCGGTAAGAAAATGCAAATTTCATCGAAAGATCAGTCAGAAAAGCAAATTTCACCGAAAGATCGCAGAAAGAAAACACTAATTTCACCGACATATTGCAGAAAGAAAACACTAATTTCGTCAAAGGATCGAGGTAAAATATACGAATTTCGTCAAAGGATCGAGGTAAAATATAAGAATTTCGTCAAAAGTTCGTGGTAAAAAGTACGGATTTCACCAAAGAATCGTGATAGAAAAATGTGAATTACGATTGTGGGGAAAAAAAATGTGAATATCCTGAAATGATCGCGGGAAAAAAATCGCGAACTTCGTCAAAATTTACTGCACTGGGCTAAAAAAATTGGAACCAGGCTCCTTTTACAAATGTAAAAAAACGCTGCGAAACGAGAAGAAACTCTAAAAATCGTATAAAAATTTTAAGAGCAAAAAATTTACTATATTGAGTTGAAAGACTGAAATCTTATTCCTTTTAAGAATGTCAAAAGATGAGTGCGAAACACGTAAAACCAACCAACCAACCAACCTCAGATTAATTTTAATTTTGTGTGCTACGATTTCTCATTTTCAAAGGTTGGCAGGTCTGGCAAATATTATATTAATGTAAATATCAAATTATGCACAGTATTTTAAAATGATTTAAAAGTGCTTGGAAACAATGCTCTTGTCGTAAAAGTAATTGTTTAGCGTATCTTGATAATACTTTCGTTTTATTTTCTTAGTAAATAATCAATTAAATGTTTCTTGTTAATAATTTTCAGCGGGAAATAAATGTCAGAACATTTTACTTTAATTTGTAGCAAAGTCTCGGGGGGGGGGGGGGGGGGGGAACTCCTTTGACGAGAAAATTATTTTTTCCATTTAACTTATTTTAGTTTTCAAAGTATTTTATAAAATGTGTGTCTTTTACCACAGTATCTTATTTTGGGTTGCACATGGTTACTAATCGGCCATCTTGGACGCCATCTTGTTTTACTTCTTATTTTTGTAACAGAATCGTTATTTTCAAACACTTTTAAATTATTTTAAAATGCTGTGCATAATTTAATATTTGCATTAATGTAATATTTACTGAAAGTACAACTGATAGCATACAATAAGAAAAAAATGTATTGAATATTTAACAGAAAGCAATTACTTTCAAGTTCTTATTTGAATACATACATGGGATCAAAAATGAGTACATAAACACTTCATATTTGAATACATACATAAGATAAAAAATGAGTACATATCGGTTCATATTTGAACACATCCATGGAATCAAAAATGAGTACATGTGTTTCTCAATTTTGAGTACATTTAAATCGGAGCTATTTTGAGTATGTGACGTATTTAAAAATGAGTACTTTTTACTCAATTTTGAGAACCCATTTTTTTCAGTGCACCAAAACATAAACAAAACTAATTCATATCAAGGTGTATCTGAATCTGAAGTTTGTCGAAAATCCAAGCATTAGTTCTTGCGATAGATCTATTGCAAAAATGCAGCATACAGCACCACCTGGTGAGCGATTTACACCAAAATGTATAAAACGCCAATTCATGTCAGGGACTAATGGACCTTATGCACGCGACCTGAGGTTGAGGCTAAAATTCGTCTGCTGGCGGTATTTACTGGCGGTGTTTAGCATAGCAGTCTATGGAGTGTGAGTTATTAATGCTTGTTTGTTAAAAATACCGCAAAAGAATTCTTTGATGCACCAGCATATACTTAATATATTGTAACCTAAATTCAAAATGTTGTTCTTTATGCGAGAAAATTCCCTAAGTTTGCAAATTTTCAGTAAAAACGTATGCATTCAACCTGGGTCAAGGCTAAAATCGTCTGCTAGCGGTGTTTGCGCCTGCGCATACTGGTATTCTGCCGGTGCAGTAACTAGAGTAACAGATTATCATACCGCCAGCTCTGGCGTCTGACGTCACCTGAATAGGGTCCATTGAATCTGAAGTTTGGTGAAAATCCGTGCATTAGTTCTGGAGATTGAGCTATTGTGGAAATCGTGAAAAATTCTGCATAGCAGCGCCACCTCTTCAGCGATTTACACCAAAACTTAAAAATCATTAATTGATATCAAGGTATATCTGAATCTGAAGTTTGATGAAAGTTCGTGCATTAGTTATTGAGATAGAGCTATAGTGGAAATTCTGAAAAATGCATCATGGCAGTGCCACCTGTTGAGCAATTTACACCAAAACATAAACAGCACTAATTCACATCCAGGTATACCTGAATCTGAAGTTTGTTGAAAATGCAAGTATTAGTTCTTGAGATAGAGCTATTGCGGAAATCGCAGAAAATGCAGCATAGCAGTGCCACTTGTTGGAGCGATTTACACGAAAATGTATAAAACGCCAATTCATGTCAAGGACTAACTGAATCTGAAGTTTGATGAAAATCCGTGCATTAGTTCTGGAGATTGAGCTATTGTGGAAATCGTGAAAAATGCTGCATAGCAGCGCCACCTGTTGAGCGATTTACACCAAAAACTAATCAGCACCAATTTATATCAGGGACTAACTGAATATAAATTTTTATTAAATTCCGTGCATTAGTTCTTGAAATAGAGCGCCCGCAAGTCACACACATACAGACAGACAGAGTCACAGACTCACAGAGACATTTTGTAAAAACATGATTTTCGGAATCTGATTCATAAAACGTGTAAATCCGTCGAAAACCGAAAGTCGAAAATTTTCACGAATCCAATACTTTCTTCTTGTAAAGACGGAAGAATGTAAAAAAAATGTCGTTTGTGGCAATCCTGAGAATGAAATGTTTTAAAGCAATTTATGCAAAGTAACAAAATCTTATATATATATTTTAAATAGGATAGGCCTTCTCAAAACTGTAACATTAAAAATGCTTTACCTAATACTTTACAAGGAGAATTTATGTTTTTAATTTGTTGAAAAGAAACTAATGTAGCTATTTTTTTTTTATCGAAACTTTTCTTTAACACTGGAAATAATGCCATTTTATTTCCATTATACAGCGAGATTAATGAAATGTAATAAAGATCAAAGATAAAATAAATTTGGATGTAAAGAAAATTTCAAAATGATATCCAAACACAGGCTTATAGAACCAAAACGCCGCTTGCTTGCTCTGTGCCGCCTGCTAACAAAATGTAAACATTGGCATATCATGAACAGTGACGTCACAGCCAATCACGCAGCGTTTTCTAGTCGCGTGGTTTTCTCTTAATTTAAGCTTAATTTAAAAATCATTGGTCCATTTTTTAAAATTTTTGAGGGAATTTTCGGAATGTATGAATCTGAAATTATCATAAAAACATGTAGTTGTCCGATTTCCCCATGTGTGCAAATTCCTCATTACACATCGCTGTAGCCCTGTCAACTGTTTTTGGTCTGAACAAGAATTTAAAAAGTGGAGAAAACAGCACTTTTAAAATCACATTTACTGAAAACCTCTTCGTCGGATTTCGCTTTTCTTTTATTTCCTTAGTCATTTGACGCGTCCTATTCGATAGAAACAAGAATTTTGTTTCTATGATAAATAGAACGCGAGATATAGAGGTGTCAAAATCCTGTTTTGGCCAGTCCCCAAATATAAACTAGACAGAGTACTAAAAATTTTTTGCAAAATCGTTTGGCATCAGTTGGCGAAAATTACTTTCATTTACAGTTCGTTGCATTGTTGTTTCTTTTGCTTGGCAGGAAACTGTCGAGTTTCTATGAAATATTATCCACTGGCAATCTTTTTCTATGTATATTTCAATTACATAATACTTATTTTCAGACTTAGACTTTAATATTCTATTTTCAAGTTTTTTTTTCATGTTAATTTTTATACGACTCTATCAGCGATGCCCTCGGTCTGATTTTTGGTATAAAAAGGCTGTAACAAAATTTAAGTGTATATCATTGAAGTATTTTAAAGTATCTTCTTTTTTCTCTTTCTTTGTTTTTTTTTATATTTATTATATTTCTGTATATTTTTTTTTATATTTACAGGGGCTACAAAGATTTTGAATGCACTGCTGTCTGTTTGTTATTATTGTTTGAAGCTCTCTTATTTGAAGTTCATTTAAGCTGTTTATAATTTTAAAAATTAGCTTGAATTTTTTTTAATTGACTGTTAGGCTTAGTGATAGCGAGTGAGTTTGCCTTGTACTTTTAAAAACTTTATTACAAGATTTGTTATTATTGTTTGAAGCTCTCTTATTTGAAGTTCATTTAAGCTGTTTATAATTTTAGAAATTAGCTTGAATTTTTTTTAATTGACTGTTAGGCTTAGTGATAGCGAGTGAGTTTGCCTTGTACTTTTTAAAACTTTATTACAAGATCTACGGAGGTTAATAGTTACTTTTCCTCCTTCATTTGAATGGATCATCTTTTGGCATATATTAATGTGACCTAAACTTAAGGAGATTGCGTAAGAAATCTGTAAAGAACTAGAAATTCTGGCTATGATCGTGTAAATTCATTTACAAAAGTCACCATATACGTAATCGTCTGATAATCAATAATACATAACTTCCTCAACAGAATACTATAAATATAATCTTGGAAGACATTTATAGGAACAGTTATTTTTATTGAGTTATTAAAAAAAGGCTTAAATCTCTTAAACAACTAACATTTTTTTTATAAAATGGAAAAATCTAATCTTTGTGAAATATGTGATATAGTATTTTCAAATAAAAATAATTTAAACAAACATCTTAAATATCATTCAAAAGAAAAGCCTTATGTTTGTGAAATATGTAATATGAAATTTTGTCATCAGAGAAATTTAAGGATACATTGTCGCACTCATACTAAAGAGAAACCGTACGTTTGTGAAACATGCAATAGAGCTTTTTCCCAAAAGACTATGCTAGATGTACATATTCGAACTCATACTAAAGAAAAGCCATATGTTTGCAAGATATGCTGTAAAGAATTTCCCAAAAAGTATTCTTTAGACAGGCATTTTCTAATCCATTCTGGAGTAAGACCTTATGTTTGTGATATATGCAGTAAGAATTTTACATACAAAAGTGTCCTGACTGTGCATCGACGGGTGCATACCAAAGAAAAACCATACATATGTGAAGTTTGTCATAAAGCATTTTACGAAAAGACCGCTTTGACAAAGCATTTACGTATCCACACAGGTGAAAAACCTTATAATTGTGACATTTGCAGCAAAAGATTTCGTACAGATGGGAGTTTAAAGTCACATTTACGAATGCATACACAAGAAAAGTCTTATGTTTGTGAGATTTGTAGTAAAGCTTTTGCTTATATTTCGTCATATACTACTCATCTGCGTATTCATTCTGGAGAAAAGCGGTACAAGTGCGAAGTATGTGATAAAGAATTTTTTCATAGAACTAGCATAGTTTTCCATCGTAAAACACACACCGGTGAAAAACCTTTTGCTTGTGACAGTTGCAGTTACAGATGTAGTGAAAAGCGTCATCTTATTACTCATCAACTCACTCATACTAAAGAAAAAAATTACTTTTGTCAGACCTGTAATAAAGCATTTGCTAGAAAAAGTACCTTAAATGATCACTACCGGATCCACACTGGAGAGAAACCCTATAGTTGTAGAACATGTCATAAAGAATTTGCTCATAAATGTTCTTTAGTCAAACATTTGCGTACTCATGCAAAAGAAAAACCCTACGACTGTAAAGTTTGCAGTAAGACATTTCGCGAAAAGTCAAGTTTAAGTGTTCACCTTCGAATCCATACAAACGAACGACCTTATGTTTGTGAAATTTGCTTTAAAAGGTTTAGTCAATTAGGTAATTTAACTAGCCATCTTCGAACTCATACAAATGAAAAACCATATGTGTGTGAGATTTGCTATAAAGGATTTGCTAGAAAATCTACTTTAAATGTCCATCTTCGATCTCATGCAAAAGAAAAACCCTACGACTGTAAAGTTTGTAGTAAGACATTTCGCGAAAAATCAAGTTTAAGTGTTCACCTTCGAATCCATACAAACGAACGACCTTATGTTTGTGAAATTTGCTTTAAAAGGTTTAGTCAATTAGGTAGTTTAACTAGCCATCTTCGAACTCATACAAATGAAAAACCATATGTGTGTGAGATTTGCTATAAAGGATTTGCTAGAAAATCTACTTTAAATGTCCATCTTCGATCTCATAAAAAATGAAACCCATTTGTTTTTGTGACATTTGCTATAAAGGATTTCGTTACAAAAGTTATATAAATGCTCATTTTCAGTCACATCATGAGTTATGGATATTATGCTTATTTAAGTATGCTATCTGTCATTTCCATGAAAGACAATAATAATATACATTTGGAGTTTCAAATTATGTTTCTTAAAGGATAATTTTCTTAACCCTTTGGGACTGAACAACTCCGATTTGAAAAATATGTATTCAGATGTTAGAATGCATCATTTTAAGCATGTTAAAAATAATTAAAAAAGTAAGGACACACACACACACACACACGCAAAAAAAATGGACTACAAGGTACTTTTTTACATCTATAATAAACAAAAAATTACATACTTCTCATAAAATTGTCAATTTTCTAGTACAAAATTGTAAAGTATGGAAAATTACCTTTAAAAAAAGACCTTTCTTTTTGTTGTTTTCATGTTTTTAATTTGATAAAATTTACAAAGTTCATTTTAGTAATAACAATGTGAAACTGCTCAAAAGAGAAATAAAACTTTGGCATAAGAAATTAACTCCACATCGAGATCTGTTAAAAAAATCTGTGAACAATTTGTATTAATTGCTGTGTTGGAAGATTGCAGCAATAAATAAAATCATCCTTTAAAGTCCAATTTATAAGTAACATTGACTTTTGGGTATATTGCAGACATGCAACAAGATGATACAAAGTATTAAAATTATTATTGACATAGCATACTCTACAATCAATTGGCGTTTCAAATGAACAAAATGTTTTTTAAGAGGTTATATTCATCTTTTGAACGATAACGAAAAAGAAACATCAACATTGCATATGAGTACCATTTCCGCTCCTGATTTTTCTAGTGAAAATGAGTTATTACTGAACTGGAACACAAAAGAAGGAAAAGATTTATGATGAATTGTCTCGAAGTAGTTCATTAACCAACCATTTGCAATCATAGAAAAGCCTTACAGTTGTAAAGATTTCAGCATGAAATTTCCTCAAAAGTAAGCCTTACAGTTATAAAGATTTCAGCATGAAATTTCCTCAAAAGTTCGTATTATATGTCATCGAATTTATACAAATGTAAGGCCTTCTATTTATGAAATTTGCGTTAAAGGATTCTATAATGAATGCAGGGCTCAATTTTCAACGAAAAAAAAAGTACCGGGTCCTACAGTTACGTAGTACTAACAACTATAGCAAATCCCTCGTACCTTTCACCCACACATATGTATTTCATACATTATTTGCAAAATTTAAAGCATAATTTTTCTACAGCAAACGAAAAATTTAAATATATTTATATGCATATTAATAGCTGTCAGCTATTCCATTTTTTTTGTTACAACTAATTCCGAATAGATATTTTCGCATAATCTTGATGTGATATAATCTCAGAATTTTGCAATTAAGGTCAATAGTGCTGTCCGTAAATATTGGTAAGATAAAAAAGGAATAGTTGGCTGCAATGTCATGAGTATATATATATATGTATAATAAAATCTTATTCAAGTGGATAATATTCAAAATCGCGAATTTCGTTGGTCGGAAACGGAAAAATTGCGAATTTGGTCGATGAGGCGCGAAAAAAATCGCGAATTTCGCCTATCCGGCACGGAAAAAGTGCGAGATTTGTCGATCGAGGTCGGAAAAATCGTGCATTTCGTTAATCGGGCCCGGAAAAATCGTGAATTTCGTCAATCAGGGACGGAAGAATCGTGAATTTCGTCAATCAGGGGTGGAAAAATTGCAAATTTCGTCGATCTTGTGTGGAAAAGTAGCAAATTTCGTCAATGAGGTTCGAAAAAATCGCGAATTTCGTCGATCGGATTCGGAAAAATCGCGAATTTTGTAGATCAGTCGCGGAAAAATGACGAATTTTGACGATCGGCTTCGAAAAAATTGCGAATTTTATCGATCAGATTCGGAAAAATCTCAAATTTCGATGATCGGGAGCGGAAAAATCCCCCCCCCCCCTTCGTTCATAAAGTTCACATTTTTTTCGACACTGGTACTTTCATGCCTACGTTTGTTTTTTAGCACTTTTAATCCCCACCTGAAGAAAGTCAAGGAATATTATCACTCCTTGAAAATAATTCTTGCTATATCTCTGTTATAAATACAACTGTAAACTGTTGATATATATTCTTGCCAACTGAATTGGATATGTTGACTGGTTGGGAGAACTTAGAGGGGTACACCCCCCACCCCCGCCTTCTGAAAAAAAAAATTTTTTTTAATCTGATTATAGGCCACAGATCACCTCCCCGAAATAGAATTCTCTCCATGTTACTGATGTGGCCCTCGACAACCCAGACATTTTTGGAAGTGGTCCTTCTCTTAAAAAGGTTGTGCACCCCTAGGCTAGAAGCACTTTAGATACTCATCTTTTAACCGATGCAAATGAAGGGTGCATTTGTAAAATGAAAAAAGATTTTCTCAAATAGGATATTTAAATGTTACTTGTCGATCTAATGTGTTTTGATGGTATGATTTATTTAAATAACATACTATACCAATTTCCTGAAAATATTCTTATGTAGATTATATTTTCCTTATGTAATTCTCTGGTTAATCTAGATTGCAGCAATAGATGATATGTCGTACGGCAGTGATAATTTGGAGAAAGAAACCTTTTGGCTATAAGCACTTTAGATACTCATCTTTTAACCGATACAAATGAAGGATGCATTTGTAAAAAGAGAAAAGATTTTCTCAAATAGTATATTTAAATGTTACTTGTCGATCTAATGTGTTTTGATGGTATGCTTTATTTAAATAACATACTATACCAATTTCTTGAAAATATCCTTATGTAGATTATATTTTCCTTATGTACTTCTCTGGTTAATCTAGAACCAAAACCATTTGTGTTTTAAGCAAGATTCAATCAATTTTCCCTGGAGTTTATTTAGACACTGAAACTGGAAACTAAAAATATTGAGCATGCGAGCATAATTTATTTAAATTATTGTTTCAATGAAAGAAAAGGGTTATAAGAACATCGGTTTGGAAAAAGAAAAAGGTCTCATTTTAATAAGTAAAAAGAAAAAAATTAATGTTATTTGACTTTATAATAAAGTGTGTCAATCCATAAAAAAATACATGTAACTGAAAGCTTAATAAAAATGTAATTTAATGTTCTTTTTTAAAATAAAATAATTTTACTTAATTAAGACTATATCTTGTAATTCATTTTCAGCCCCCGGTGTGCTATTTCTTTCTTCCAGCTATTAATATGTCGTCTCCAAAAAATAACGTTCCGTTGTATAAGCCAGCCGTAAAACAAAGCAGATGTATCATTGTACGGAATAATCTTTACTGCAATTTTTTTAACTTCTAAGCATCGCAAATTTTCAATTTTTATACCGTCGTATTGAAAAAAAAAAAAAAAAAAAAACTTAAATGCAATTTGCTTGAAAACTGCATCTCCATTTATTTTTGAGATATTAATTTTTTTATAGTTTTTAGCGCCATATGTATAATTTTGGCAGCTCAGGTACTCCATTTCTGTAGAAAGTAAAGGAAAAATAGTTGGAAAATAGCAATTATATCTTTTTGTTGCCATTTTCTCATAAAAACTGAAACAAAATGTAATTAAAATACGAGCTATTTTGAAAAAATATAAATGAATGATTTCTGATAAAACGTGGAGCTATTATAAACTAAATTTAATTTTAAATATCTATATTAATATTACAAACAAATGAAGGAATATGAATCATGAGATAGCTGATTTTTTTTGCCCAGTTTCTTCAATGACGAAATCTCTTTTTTTTTGGATTTGTGTATTATTCAGCGATAATCACGTCCTATGCATATTTTACTGTAGATGTTTTAGACTGGATCGTAAATGAAGAATTCTTCAGTTGATACGGATGACGTCATTGTATATAAAATAAAAGCGCATGTTTTAAGTCTTAAAACTGAACTGTCTGTAATTGTATATATATATATATATATATATATATATATATATATATATATATATATATATATATATATATATGTATGTAACGAATTTGCCGCTAATCCCGTTGTTTCTCCTCTGTTTCGGGGTAGCTCGTGCCGATGGGTGCCGGGGCGCGGACAACCGACCCGTCCGTGCCGACGTAGGATCGCTCCCTCTGAGCTGCCATCGTTAGGTAGTCGCCGTGAGTGGTCTCCGAGAATTAATGAAAGTTTATGTGCGTCTCTGCTTAAAGAAAGACACAGTGTTTTCGGGGACCTGATTTATTAATCCTTTATACATCCTTTTGAGAAATCAGGCCCCTTTTGGCTTGAGAGCTGTTCAGTTACTTCTTTATGGACAGGGGAACTTAGGTGGATCGCAAGGCGATCCCTGGAGAGCCGAGTGACGTGGAGTTAGTGCATTCTTTCGATGGTAAGAAACTCTGTCCGGGGACCCGTGCATTGGTATAAATATGCTGTATTTCCCATTATTCCTGCTAGGGGCCGTTGAAGTCAAAGGAGGCGTCTTTAAACTATAATTGGTCGTTAGCTGAATGATTGACTGCCCGGGATAAAGGCTGTGGTTTGAGTTAGGCCGATCGAATGCAGCAAGACTTACAGATTGCAGTTATTCAGCAAAAGTATTCTTATGAGATGTGCAAAAACGATCTTTGAAAGTAATAAAATGCGATGCGGGAAAACTGACTTAACAGGGGCAACTTCATTCAATCAATTGAGACACAATTACAAAAGCATTTTAAAGTTTTAATTTTAATTTCTAAATTTAACTTTAAAAAAAGGGGATTTTAAAAAGGGGCTTAGCTTTTATCGTTTCATATCCCCCCCCCCCCCCCCCCCCCACTAAAACAAGAGCCACAGGGCTCGCCTGCAAGACCTGTGGGTCTTATCTCGTAAATTTTACCCAGGTTTTTTTTTTTATCGGTTTCAGATTCTTATTTTCTCCAGCTACCTCTCAAGTCAATTGGACCTATTTTTACAAAAATATTGTTTACATAAAAATATTGGTTACATTAAAGCATTGGAATTCTTTAGTGGTGCTGCAGCAAAATAATAAGGGGACAGTCTCGAGACATGGGACCTTTAATTACACCAAACTGTCTCTAAAGTAAGTCTTTTGGATGTTTTTTGTAAATGTCTCTGGGTATTGTCCATTGAGAAACATCCTTTTTTGGTGTAAAATTGTAACATTAACATATACAGTATACCAAAATACTCAAAGATAAACATACTGCTACCTATACAACATATTCAAATGCAGAAAATATTTACACATACAAAATATTCAAAAATATAAAATGTTCAATAATACACAATATTCAAAAATATAAACTATTCAATACTACAAAATGTGCAAAACTATAAAATATTCAATAATACAAAATGTTCAAAAATATAAAATATTCAATAAAAATGTTCAAAAATATAAAATATGCACTAATACTATCGACACAAATATATGATCTACTAAAATGCAATTTGGAAAGTTTGCATTTCGAAAAATACTGAATTTTCACACTGAGATTAAATAAAAGTAAAATACACTATAATACTAATAACAACAAACACATTCCTTCTTATTCTACCTTTCTGTTTCGGTAGGGACTTTACTACTTTTTGATGCAGCCAAGGGTTATCTTTATGAAAAACAAACTAAGTTGTCTTAAAAAAAGGAAAACTATAGCTAAAAATTATAGATATACGCTTGCTATAATTTTCACCATGCCCAGGGTCAGTGTGACATGGGTTTTAATACTCTGAGGTGAATATCATCCCAAAAAATGTGCCTCTTGCACGACCGAAAAAGGTGGGTAATCGATATTCACCGGCAGAGGGGAAGCGAAGCAGTTTTGCCAGATTCTCCGTTCAACCTGGAAAGAGAATCTGGGAAAACTGTCCGGCTAAAGATGGGTGGCCACGGAGCGGAGGACCCCTTCATATGTCATAAAATTATCATAATAATATAGTTATAAAAAAACAAAAATTCTAACAGTACTTTTAAACTGTCACCATCATTCTACGCCGCTGGGGAGTTGGGTTACACGCCCAGCTGGGTCCTCGTCCAAATGCTACGAGCAAGGGGGACGACAGGAAAGCAAAAATAAAAAATTGAAAGATGAAAGAGATAGATGGGGTTTATTCATGGTTGAGTGTAAGGTTTTGCGGATGGTGATAGTATCTTAACTTGGATGAATGGACAATTTCGAAATTTCTCTTAAAATGTGGACTGGGTTTATCAATTTCAAAGGATACCTCAGAAAGTTGTTTTAAAATGGTGTATGGGCCAGAATATGGCGAAGTCAGTTTACGGGTATTAGGATAATGAAATTCTTCATACATTACAATGTCACCAACTTTAAACTTTACAGGAAGGAACCGAGCATCATAACGGACTTTGTTCTTTTTATGGTAAGCAATTGTTCTCTCTTTAGCCAATTTTCTAGCTTCCTCCACAGGGAGATAATAACTATTATTTGGCAAAGGAGGATCATATGGCAATTTTCCTAACAATAAATAACTAGGGGTGAATTGGGTTACAGAATGAGGAGTATTATTATACTCATATAAGACTTCATCTAAAAGCTTAGTTCAGGGTATTTTCTTGGATGTGGAATTGACTTTACATTTTAATCTAGTGACAATAGTCTGATTTAGGCGTTCAATTTTTCCATTCGTTTCTGGGTGATGGCTGCTCGTCAATCTGTGTTTTACATTGTAAGTACGAAGAAATCTTTTAAACCTGGAAGCTGTAAATGCTCCATTTCTGTCAGTTAACAATCTATCTGGTACTTGTATCTGAAATAATTGTTTCAAAATGTTTGCATAAGTTTCGGTAGTTACACTTTTTGAAGGAAAACCCCACACATAGGGAGTTGCATGGTCAACGACTAAATGCAAATATTTTTTTTGTAGAATTGTAATAATTAATCCGCCAACACAATCTACTGCTAAACATTCAAAAGATATACCTGTTGGGGGCATTAATTGCAATAAGTCAAATCTTTTTTGCCTACATTTTTTGTTTATCTGACAAGTGTGACAGTGTTTTACAAAATTTTCAATGTCCTGATTAATGTTAGGCCAATAATACTGCGGAGAAATTAAATTTATCATCTTATAAATTCCAGGATGGCCAAATTGTGTGTGGGTTTTTTCTAACAGGGGTAGACGTAAAGACATGGGGACCACAATCTTATACAAACTTTTCTTTTTAATTACAACAACATCATGTATCTCAGTGTACTTTTTACCATCAACTGTTACATTTTCTTTTTTCTGATTGTCTCTTACTTCATTCAAGTCAAGGAGATGTATAATATGGGGTAAATTTTCTGAAACAGGCTGTCTAGAGAGCATATCAGCTTCAACATTAGTGGAGCCTTTTTGGTATTTAATTTCATAGTCAAACATACTAAGTTTTAGGGACCAGCGGAAAAGACGTCCTCTTAAATTTTTAACACTTTTGAGCCAGGTAAGTGCCGCATGGTGTGTATGTATAACAAATTTTTGACCGTGTAAATAATGATAAAATTTATCTAAAGCATCCACAATCGCCAAACATTCTAACTCAGTAATTGCATAATTTTTTTTCATAATCGCGAAGATTTCTAGAGTGATATGCTATAGGATGTAATGTTCCTTTTTCATCAACTTGTTTCACAACACATCCCACTCCATGACTTGATGCATCTACAAACAAATGACAAGGTGTTTTGGGATCAAACAACTTTAATATAGGTTTTTCAATTAAAGCATTTTTTAACTTTTCGAAAGTATTTTGACAATTTTGGTCCCATACATAGGGGACATTTTTCTTCAACAAATTGTTGAGAGGGTATCGAATGTTAGCATATTTTGGAATAAATTTGTGATAAACATTTATAGATCCCCAAAAACGTTGTAATTCCTTTACATTCGTAGGTGGTGTTAATTTCTTAATTGTCTCTATATTAGGGTTGTCAGGTGTGATACAACCATTCGAGACTTCATATCCTAGAAAATTAATTTTGGATTTAACAAAATTACACTTGGGCAATTTGAGTTTAAGGTTTTCTTGGACGCAGATATTAAATAAGGTCTCTAAATGACACAAATGTTCTTCTTCATTCTGGGAGAATACAATAACATCATCAAAGTAACTACAGGCAAAGGCAATTTTGTATTTATTAAGGATTCTTCTGAGGGTACGGTTAAACCAAGCAGGCGCGTTTTTCCATGGTAAACGATTCCACTCATATAATCCAAAGGTGGTGGCAAATGACAGTTTCTCAGTGTCTCGCGGGTGGATAGGAATGTGCCAATATCCACTGACCAAATCAAGAGTGGAAAAAACTTTAGCATGCGCCAATTTATCTAACAGGGTGTCTATTCTAGGTAAGGGTTCTGCATCTGTTTTTGTAATGGCATTTAATTTCCGAAAGTCAATACATAACCGGGTTTTCTTCCCTTCTTCACGTTTATACACCAAAGTTACGGGTGGTGAATAAGGGGAATAACTTTCTTTAATGATACCGGCTCGCAATAAATTTTGAATTTGGTCTTTAATTTCCTCCTCTTCCTTAGGGGAAGTGCGATATGCTCTTAAAGAAACGGGGAGGTCTGATGTTAACTGTATTCTCTGGGGTTCAATGTTTACACAGCCTACATCATATTTATCTTTAGCGAAAATACAGACATATTTGGCTAGAAGAGCAGGTAATTGTTGCTTGACAGTCTGAACATTTGGCACATGTTCAGTGGTCTCGAACAACTCCGGCTCAAAATTTTCTTCGAATATCTCTGCATTTTCAACTGTATTTTCCATTTCTGGCTGGTTATTATATGCTTCTGATAAATGTAAAGTATGGTGAGATGAATTTGTTGAAATATTGTCCATGAGAGCTACTTTCTTATTCTCTTGAGTGATTTGCATTTTAACACAGTCAATATTTAATTTAAACAGTTTACAGTGGGGTAGCCCAATCAAAGCATAAGGTAACTGATTATTAATTACAAAAAGTTCAACATTCTTAGAGATACGTCCTAATTTCAAACTAACAAGGCATTTTTCTTTCAAAGCTAGAACACCTTGTGTTTGGGTGACCGATATACTCTGCTGAACGTTACATATTTTTAGGTTAAGTTTGTGGGCTAAATGACCAGGAATCACACTGATTGAACTCCCTGTATCAATCAAACAAAGTAGTGAGCCTTCACTTTTTACATCAGCAATTTTTTGACAATTTCTATTTGATTTTTTATAGCTAGCTTTTTCTTTTTGTATATGTCCGGACATAAGAAACCGTCATTGATTACTAGATATATTTTCGGATGACTCATTAGCTCTATGATCTGGGTTGGAGTTCGCAAAATTCATATTGGGACTAGGGGTTGGAACTACTAAGACTTGTTGTCGAAAAGGGCAGTCTCCCACCCAATGATACGCATTTGGTATTCCTATATTAAGGCAAACTTTGCATGGGGAGGGTGGCAAAGTGGTCTGGTGATGTACATTCGGCCTCGGTTGAATATTTGACGTCGGTCTAAATGTATTTTGAGGATTTCGTGTTTGGTTAGATGCAAAAGGTCGAATGTTGGGTGTTTGATAGGGAACTCTGTAGTTCCACTGTCTGTTAAAATTCTGTCCTGTCTCATATGGCGGTCGAAATGGTCGCCATTGTCGGTATTGATTTGGGTTTTGCGGGCTTGCGTCAACTTTGCTCTCATTTCCTTTTCTGTCCAGTTGCAGTTTGCAAATTCTAAATACTAATTCACGCCATGAATGTGTAGTGGAGGGGTGGCTTGCAATAACTAACTTTTGCGTTTCTAACGGCAAGCCCTCCGTTAGTCCTTCCAAGATAAGCTTCTGGTCTAACCCTAAGGTTCTCCCTATTTTAGTCTTTTTCTGATAGTATTCGTTCAGGTCCTGTCCAATTTTGTATCTAATACGGGAAAAATCAGTCAAAGAAAGAGTGTCAGGAATTTCGTATTGTTCATTGAACAAAGTGACAAATTCGGGCCAATGCAGCACATTTAAACAATTATTAATGTACAACGTAAGTGCACTGTCTTTTAAGTATTTTTGTATGTGCCTAATTTTCCAGAAGTCGTCTTTTTCCTGTTCTATACAAACACTCTCGAAATAGGCCAGCTAAGCTGCCCAATCCATATCCGAATTAGGCGAAAACGCAATGATATCAGGTTCTATTGACATTTTCGGGCTAGCGGTTATTGAATTGTGACCAGACCCAGCTAGAGCTGACATGATCTGTTCACCTAATGTTATTACATTATGTGTCTGTGTGGCAACCCCGGACTTCTGACTATCTTTCTCTTCAGTTTTAAGACCTGAACTCCCATCGTTACTCAGCTGCTGAATTTTCTCTTTATCTGATTTGTTTTCTAAGTCATTCACTTCATTAGGAGAGGTTGGGGTACTCATGTTGAAATACAAAATATCACAAGATTACACAAAAATATAAGGCACAATTTAAACACATAAGAATAAAAATGGAATATTTTTCAAAAATTGCAACACAAGATTTGTAAAAAATGGGCTTAAATCTAAATGAAATTCAAATTTGATACATAATTTTTTTTCAAATTAAGATTTAAAAAAAAAAACGAACTTTGAAATAAAATTTTAAAATTCCAAAGATTTAAATACTGTCTAAATTTCAGTAAATTACTCTTATAACAAAAAACAAATAAAATAACCTTTCTTCTTCCATTTTTTTGCTATTAAAATAACAACCAATTAAAAAAAAATTTACCTTTTTAAAACTCTAACTCTTTTCTTTTTCTCTTTTTTAATTCAAAAATAGATTTGTCTTACCTCCATAAATCCATTTAAGCACAGCTTTACATACATACCCACAAACAAAACAACAACAAAAAAATGATCTTCATAAAAATTTCAACGAATTCAGAATTAAATTTTACTCTCTGAAAAAAGAAATCATTTTCTCTCTTTTCTTCTTAACACAAGTCAATGAGTTATCTGCCGGTAGAAAAATTTGGTTCTTCACTGTCTTCTTTTTTATTTTTCTACTCCTTTAGAAACCGAAACTAAACACAGCTGTTCACTTTGATCTAGATAAGACCTCTCTTGGATAAATCACTGAACTTGACCTAATTTCTCAGCTGATAGCATTTCTTCTTTTTCTTTCTTGAAAGGACTGCTTTAAAGTTTTCATCGACGCTTGTTGGTTGGAAAAAAGGATTTGTTTTCAGAATACAGATAGATCGTTTTTTCTGATTTATCACTAGAGCAAATGTTTTTTCCGTTTCTTTTCTTTTCTTTTTTAATGACCAGAGTTTTTTTCTTCTTAATTAATCGCTAGGGAAAGACTGTTTCGTTCTTTTCTCTGAGTGATTACGTTTGAATTTCCTGCTCGTCAGATAAAATAATTAAAAGAAGAATGCATAATTTTCTGTCTGTCGTCGAAAACATAGGTTTTTCTTTTTTAGAGACTTTTCTTTTCATCATTTGTTACACACCTCCTGAGTTTTGCTGGAATTAATTGTTGGAACTCTGGGATTTGACCCGCGTAAATGCACCGTCGTGCCGACTTTTAAATGTAACGAATTTGCAGCTAATCCCGTTGTTTCTCCTCTGTTTCGGGGTAGCTCGTGCCGATGGGTGCCGGGGCGCGGACAACCGACCCGTCCGTGCCGACATCATCGTTAGGTAGTCGCCGTGAGTGGTATCCGAGAATTAATGAAAGTTTATGTGAGTCTCTACTTAAGGGGACGGTGGAGCTTAAATCCTTAAAAATAATTTTTTTTTATTTTTGTAAATTTCAACTTAAATATTATTCAAGGGTACATTATATACATTATAACATGCATTTATCCCCAAAAAAATTAAAAAAAAATTTATTTTTGAGAAAAAAATGGAATTTTATGCGTCGTCTTAGAAATCTTCGAAACGCCCCATGCGTCTTCAATATCAATGAAAATCCCCAATATTTTTTATAAAAGTTTGGTTTATATATAGAAATAAAATAGAGCATCGAATTTTATATATTTGAATTTAAAGGTAAAAAAAAAAAATTCAAAATTTCAAAATTTTTTCGAAAAAATTTCAAAATTTTTCAAAAAAAATTTTTTTTTTAACCTTTAAATTCAAATATGTGAAATTCGATGCTCTATTTTATTTCTATATATAAATCAAACTTTTATAAAAAATATTGGGGATTTTCATTGATATGGAACGCGCAGGGGGCGCTTCGAAGATTTCAAAATTCCATTTTTTTCTCAAAAATAAATTTTTTTTTTGTGATAAATGCATGCTATAATGCATATAATGTACCCTTGAATAATATTTAAGATAAAATTTACAAAAAATAAAAAAAAAATTGAAAAAATTTGAAATTTTGAAAATTTTTCGAAAAAATTTCAAATTTTTTCAATTTTTTTTTTTAACCTTTAAATTCAAATATGTAAAATTCGATGCTCTATTTAATTTCTATATATAAACCAAACTTTTATAAAAAATATTGGGGATTTTCATTGATATTGAAGACGCATGGGGCGTTTCGAAGATTTCCAACACGACGCGTAAAATTCAATTTCTTTCTCAAAAATAAAATTAAAAAAAATTTTTTTTGGGATAAATGCATGTTATAATGTATATAATGTACTCTTGAATAATATTTAAGTTGAAATTTACAAAAATAAAAAAAAATATTTTTAAGGATTTTAAGCTCCACCGTCCCCTTAAAGAAAGACACAGTGTTTTCGGGGACCTGATTTATTAATCCTTTATACATCCTTTTGAGAAATCAGGCCCCTTTTGGCTTGAGAGCTGTTCAGTTACTTCTTTATGGACAGGGGAACTTAGGTGGATCGCAAGGCAATCCCTGGAGAGCCGAGTGACGTGGAGTTAGTGCATTCTTTCGATGGTAAGAAACTCTGTCCGGGGACCCGTGCATTGGTATAAATATGCTGTATTTCGCATTATTCCTGCTAGGGGCCGTTGAAGTCAAAGGAGGCGGTCTTTAAACTATAATTGGTCGTTAGCTGAATGATTGACTGCCCGGGATAAAGGCTGTGGTTTGAGTTAGGCCGATCGAATGCAGCAAGACTTACAGATTGCACTTATTCAGCAAAAGTATTCTTATGAGATGTGCAAAAACGATCTTTGAAAGTAATAAAATGCGATGCGGGAAAACTGACTTAACAGGGGCAACTTCATTCAATCAATTGAGACACAATTACAAAAGCATTTTAAAGTTTTAATTTTAATTTCTAAATTTAACTTTTAAAAAAAGGACAAAAAAGGGGATTTTAAAAAGGGGCTTAGCTTTTATCGTTTCATATATATATATATATTTTTTTTTCATCGGGGGCAACACTTAATTCTGAAAAACCAGAATTCCTGTTTTCTAGTTTATTGTGGTACACTACAACAGGCCTATCCAACCTTTCAGTAAACAGGGGAACACTTCACTTGGTTGTTATTTTCAAACAAGGAAGGGCGCCATTACAGTAAAATCTCGTTACAACGAATTTCTAGAGACTGTCGATTACGTTCGTTATTCTGAAAAATTTGTTAATGTGAAATTCCAATGAGGTGGATTTAAAAAGTAAATTTGGATACACATTGAATAAAATTATGTATTATCATTAAAGTTATATTAAATTTCTGCAGACATGTCAATAAAGAAAAATATGCAGTATATTTTTATGAAACTATTTGTTTCGCGCAATACTTATTTATTTCCAGTGTCACTTCTCAATGTTAATTTAACATAGAAAGCCTTGGGAGCTCATAACTTTTTCATTTTTTTCTTCCCACCTTTTTGTCCCTGATGCCACTCATTTTTTTATTCTTTGCTAATTCTAATGACATTATAAATTTAAAGTGTGAAAATGTTTGCCTGACGTGAAGGTCAAAACAGATGATAAAATGTCTTTGTATATGGGTGAACTATAACCCAGAGAGTAACATGGGCTAATTTTTATTTACATTTTCAAACATTTTCCTTAATAATTCCAAATTTCGCTTTTTTCATTGAGAATCAACGGACATTTTTCCAATAAATTTAACTTTTTTTATTGTTGCCAATAATTCAAAAGCCGTAATAATAATTTGTCTATTTTTAGTTGAATGATTTTCACGTGAAAAATTACTGAAATAGTTTTCTTTAAGAATTAAAAAGAAGTTGAATATAGCGTCATAGTAGAAAATGAAAATGACATTTTCAAACAGATTTTTTACGTTCAGACTGGAAGTTTTTGCCCAAAGTACAGCAACTTGCATTACTGCACTGGTGAAACATTTTGAATTATACATACACTGTTAAAACACTATTCTTAAAAATAAGCAAATTGTACTAATTATTGAGCACTTCCCGATCTTAAAATAGCTCCGAGTACTTAACTCTTAAATTTGAAAAACTCATGTACTCATTTTTTTGAGTACATACAGGGACTCGAAAATAAGCATGTATAGAAACACACATACATAATAAGAAAAAAAAAGCGAAATTACAGAGAACCGACAAATTACCCTTTTTAATTACGGTAATTTTGAATTACGAAGAACTACAATCTTTGGAGTAAAGAACAACGAATTTACTATTTTAATTCTTCAAATTTTGTGTATGATCCGCCCCGTGATTTGAACCCGGGCCCTCTAGGTGGGAGATGAGTATTGTACTGACTGTACTATAAGAGCAGTTACCAGCTGCTTCCAAATGACACCTTTTATGAATCAGCGACGGTAAATCGCTAACAGCAGAGATGAATTTTTCCTTTCTTAAATGTTCTAATTTCTAATAAAACAATTTTTAAACTAATTTTTTTTCTTTAACATTTCTAATAAAATTGTAAATAAATTTGAAAAGTGTTTATTATAAATTAAAAATTATAACAAAGACAATATATTTTATGAAATTATAACGATCTTTAAATAAAAGCTTGGAAATCCCTACTGTCAATTCGGTATAAGAAAAGGGTTTATCAGAAAACTCATATTTTTGAGCACATGGGATTTAAACGTGAATATTAAGACTTTAAAATACAAAATATAAGTATTCATTTCTGCATACATTTATAAATCAAGTATAAGTATACACAACTTCAAAATATCATGTACTCGTTTCTGAATTAATTGTACTTAAAAAAATCGAGTACAAAGAAATTTTCATTTTTAAGTAGATCAATGCTCCTTTTTGAAGCAGTTGTAACTAAAAAATATGAGTACGTAGAAATGTTCATTTTTAAGTAGTTATTAAGAATATTAAGACTTTAAAATACAAAATATAAGTATTCATTTCTGCATACATTTATAAATCAAGTATAAGTATACACAACTTCAAAATATCATGTACTCGTTTCTGAATTAATTGTACTTAAAAAAATCGAGTACAAAGAAATTTTCATTTTTAAGTAGATCAATGCTCCTTTTTGAAGCAGTTGTAACTAAAAAATATGAGTAAGTAGAAATGTTCATTTTTAAGTAGATTATTTTTAACAATGTACTTCTTTTTGAAACAATTGTACCTAAAAAAATACGAGTACATGGAAGTTCTCATTTTTAAGTAAATTATTTTTGAGAGTGTAGGTAAATTGCATCACAAATTGTGATACGATACTGCATGAAGCAAAGCCTGAGGATGGTACCCTCCATTAATTTTGAAATGTGTTCGTCTGAATGCAGTAGTTATTAAAAAACTTGGCATATTAAACAAAAACCTAATTTGAAGAACAAATTAAAAAAACAAAATTTATTTTCTACATTGTTTAAGCCCGAGAAGGGGTACATATTAAGATATTTCATTCAATTCGTTCTACAAAATTTTTGTAACAAATAAGTTAAACCAATTGAACATTAAAAAATAAAAATAAAATTCATACAACATGATACTTTAAACACCCTAAAAAC
The DNA here is from genome assembly GCA_963932465.1 of Maratus speciosus. Taxonomy (NCBI): domain Eukaryota; kingdom Metazoa; phylum Arthropoda; class Arachnida; order Araneae; family Salticidae; genus Maratus; species Maratus speciosus. The sequence goes on from OZ010799.1 coordinate 195,414,966, forward strand.
TTAGATTCCGTTCAAATGAAATCGAAATAGATCTTAGACTTTTTTAAAGTTTTGTATTTTGCATGTATCTTATCGTTTTATGTACAGTCATCATAAAAATAATACAAAATCTGCAATACAAATTGAACGGAATCTAGGTTTTTAGGGTGTTTAAAGTATCATGTTGTATGAATGTTATTTTTATTTTTTAATGTTCAATTGCTTTAACTTATTTGTTACAAAAATTTAACATTAAATGTAGAACGAATTGAATGAAATATCTTAATATCTGCCCCTTCTCGGGCTTAAACAATGTAGGAAATAAATTTTGTTTTTTTGAATTTGTTCTTCAAATTATGTTTTTGTTTAATTTTTTTTTCATCGGGGGCAACACTTAATCACTTAATTCTGAAAAACCAGAATTCCAGTTTTCTAGTTTATGGTTTATTGTGGTACACTACAACAGGCCTGTCCAGCCTTTCAGTAAACAGGGGCGCACTTCTCTTGGTTGTTGTTTGCAAACAAACAAGGGCGATATTACAGTAAAATCTCGTTACAACGAATTTCTCGGAACTGCCGATTACGTTCGTTATTCTGAAAAATTTGTTAATGTGAAATTCCAATGCGGTGGATTTAAAAAGTAAATTTGGTTACACTTTGAATAAAATTATATATCATCATTAAAGTTACATTAAATTTCTGCAAACATATCAATAAAGAAAGATATGCAGTATATTTTTATGAAACTATTTGTTTGTTATAAGATAATTATTAAATTTATTAACTTTCAAGTCTTTGAACGTAATTATAAAGAAATTGTTACTTACCTTGCATACCTGGGAGATGAAAAATGCATAATTATGTGATATAAGGTTAGTTGGGGCAACTGGGCCATGATTTTACAATGTGACTCTGGAGCTTCTGACAATTCAGCTTCAAGAAGCTGATGTTCATTTGAATTAAAGTCTGAACTTCTGTAAATGCGTTCAGTTAGGTTCCCTCTATTCAGGGTTAGTAAATATCATGATATTTTGATATGTATCCGATATTTTCGATATATATCCGATATTTTCAAAAACGTCAACTTACTGCTGATAATAAATATTTTCAAGCATAATATAAATTAGAAGAAGCTAAAAAATATTGCACTTAATCAAACAATATTCTAAAAATGCATTTCCCTTTTCCTTTTCTTTTTCCTGCTAAAAACAAAATTGAAGATCAACAAATTGAAAACCGATACAATATGCTTTATACACTTATATAAACTATAGGATTTGTATCCTCTCAAGTTTCAAGAAAGTTTTATATTTTATAAAGCAAAATACTAAATACAAAATAGTTTTTTTTTTTAAATTGAAGAATTTTAACATAAATGTAAGCTTGTTTTATTTTTTATTCCCTAATTTGTTGTACAGTTTAGGCTCAACTAAACGAAAATCAGAAAAGATTCTTTTCTAAAGAAGCTGTAATATAAATGATTACTTAAATTACAGTTTATCTTCAAATGGCTGTTTTGAATTAATTATCTGACATAACTATTAGTTACTATACATTTAAAAATAAAAGTTTCAAACATGAAGCTTGGAAAAGATATTTTTCTCCTTTGCCTTAAAAAATTACCTGCCAGAGACAAAAGTTGTTTATATACAGAATGACACAGTCAATAATAGTTGAAAATTTCATTTACACTTGTTTTGACTGAAGAAAATATCAAGATTATTTTGAACTATGATATTTTGAAAATAAATATCAAATGTACAAAATATAAAACATCTTGATATTTTGAAAATAAATATCAAGAATTTGAAAATATCGAAAATATCAAAAATCTTGATATTTTAAAAATAATTATTGGATATATATCAAGATATATATCATGATATATATCCATTGATATATATCAACGAACCCTGCGCTCTGTCAGACAGAAATGCTCAAAATTACATTTTAATATTTAAAAATATAAAAATATGCATATTTCATCTTTTCTTTCCTCATGGGTCCAGTTAGCCCATAAAAATGGGGTAAGTGGACCAGGAGGGTCTAGGTTTCAAGCGCGTTTATTTTTTTTTCATATGAGATATCAGGTCCTGTTTGAAAAAGTGTAAACAACTTAAAAATATTTAAATCAGGCAGATCATGTAAATTATATATCAACTAAAGAGCGTTGTAAGGGAAAACTTCGCTGTCAGTGTGTCTAAAAAAGCACTAATAGTGAAAATATTAGATTTATTTATACCAAAAACATATTAATTAAGTACTTATGTACTTTAGTATAGGTAATAAGTATAAAAGTCACCTGGGTATTTTAAGGAAAAAAATAGAAAGATAAATCTATGAACAAACGGCTACGTAAGTACTTATGTGCTGTGACGTCTTTACTCCAATAACGACCACTACAGCTAATATAAATGTTGAATTAATACGGAATCCAATATCACAATGGAACACTTTTAATAAAACAACACTGTATTTACACATGTACACGGAAAATAATCTATACAGCTATCTTCACTGGAGTTTACACACCACATCCAGACTTATTCTTTTAAATCCCGATCAGAACGTTCTTATCACAATAACAAAAGCAATTCAGCTCACACCGAGCTCCAAGCGCACGGCTCCCCTCGCCGCTTTCCGCGCCGTCTCTCTCTTCATTTCTTTTCTCTCCGTCGACATTCGATTGAAGAAAATAACTGCTACTTCGCAGGACGATGCATTCGATTAAGTTGTTTTTCCCTCTCGACATTCGATGAAAAAAAAAGTACTTCAACTTTTCAACTTCGCCGGACGCTATTACAGCTCCTTCCCCCTAAAAAAATTTTCATACGGTGCATGCACCTATGAAAATGTAGAGCTGAAACACGGCATTGAGCCCCTCATTCCCAACACACTAAATCTGAGAGGTCACAACACCTAAGCACATGAAAATCTAATATATTTTAAAATTTCTATGCAAGAGGTTCATACAACGCACGCGTACTCAGTTTTAAAATACTTATCATCATCCTAAATTTTACTTTTAAATTCTAAATTTAAACAATGAAAACTAAATTCACTAAAAAAGATGAGATATTCACATAAGCTCACAAATGGCACAGTGCGATCCTTGAACAAGCAATACAAAAAAAATTCTATACAATACTGAATGATACAAAATATATACAATTGCACACACACACACAAAAAAAAACAATATACGTAAATAAGAGAAACCAATGACTGAAACTTAATATTTACAGAACACCACTACTCAGTTCTACTCACTGGGGGACATCTTTCCTACCTCATGACCTAAAAAACTCACACTATCCCGTTCAAACTTACACTTTGTAGGTTTCACTATTAAGCCGACCTCTAACAACGGCTTCCAAATCTTAGGAATATCTTTCATGCGACACTCGTATGCAAGTAAAAATAGCAGAGTATCATCAATGTAAGGCCAGGCAAACAATTCCAGACCACCCAAAACTCTGCGCCTACCAGCACACTTTCGGATTTCATTAACAGTAAAATTAGCACTTGACTTTCTCATTCCCTGCCCATCTTTGTCTTTAGCTAAAACAGGTTTCACAAAACTTTGTTCTCGCAAACATTTTAAATTGAAACCTTCTACTTTCATTTCGTCATCAAAGCACTCTTCAAAACGATCACGATTAAACTTTTCCTTACCCCAAAACATTCTGCGTCCTTCAGTTTCTTTATCTGGCAAGCAATCCTCTGTATCATGCTTGCGCTCTTTAACTAGTTTCTTCCAACGTAAGATAAGATACCAGAAAGAAGTACCTCCAAAATCAATATGAAAAACTGTATAACAACTTTTACCACCCATGAAACAATACTTTTTAACTTTAAGAAGTTTCATTTCATTTAGTGAATTTATCCATTCAATCTGACCATCTTTTAAATGACGGGACCAGCCAAAATCTATCCAATTAACTTTTCGAACCACAGTCGTACATTCAACAGGATTCTTCAGTCTAGTATGACTGAATTCAAAAACAATGACATTGAGAAAACTATCTCTGTTTGGATTTTCGAAATATCGACACCCGATTTTCATTGTCAATTTAGGATACTTTCGAGTATCGACATCCACAACATTAATAATAGATGTGGAAATCATGTTTTCCACCGAAATAGCATCAGGGGAGCTAGAAGCTCGGCAAATGGAAAAGTATTTATTCTTTTTGCTACTAGTTTGGACGGGACTGATCGCATCCAGATTTATCATGGAAAAGCATCCCGAAATTGTGGGTATCAAACTTAGAGGGACCTTAAACCTATGCCAATTACTACCTACATTTTGATTATCGAAAGTTTGAACATGCTTTTCAATATGGCGATAATCATTTGGCGAAGAGTAACACCTAAGGACTGTCTCCTTTGACTTAGTCGCACCTAACTGTCCTGACACCTGCTCATGACACAATGGTAACACTTCTCTACAATAATTTTCCGGCATACATAACTGAACTTTCTCATCCCCTCTCCTTGACTTCGACACCCGCACAAGCTTACCTCCTCGAACGCAAAATTCGTTATCATTAGAGTTTTTGGATTTCTCCCACAACTCCTTAAGCAAAGGGCAATCTTTCTGCTCTTCCTTAAATTTCTCCGCAGATACGTTCACCAAACCTGACTCCATCTCCAACTTTTCAGGTATAACTATCCCTTCCTCTTCTCTAAACTCCACTTCCTCCTGATATCCAGCCTCCGAACCAATTTCACTCTCAACTTCAACCGCAGATATCTCCCTTTCATGTTCCCGCTTCTGACTGCGCGTTATTACAGCATTCACCGATACAGGCTTATCTTTTGATTTCTCAATAAGTTCAGCAGTTTTATTTCCCAGCAAATAATAACCTTGTTCCAACTTAATAGGTATCACAGCAGCCTTGGTAACCACCTTTCCAAAATCTCCCTTAATTGTAACTCTCGCCAATGGCAAACATTTACACTCATTATCCAGGGGTTGTTTTATCCACGTTACGTCACCAATTAAATCCTCATTATCAATCCAACTACGGTCGCAAAGGTCAATCCCAGATCCTGTATCCCGTAAATAATTTCGTTCTATCCCATTAATTTCTGCCTTTTTGAAATACGGTGCAAAATACTCTCCTAAACTTACATCTACATTCAAGTGACCAACTATTTCTCCAGAACTCTTACGTTTTAAATCCGGACAATCTGGTCGGATGTGCCCTGCTCGATTGCACTGGAAACAGATAATAGGCTTTTTTCTATCAAATTTATCTTTATCCCAAAAATTTCTACGCACATGATCTTTTTTATCATCCCCACCTGATTTAATTGCCTGTTCACCTTTACTTCTAGCACTATCCTGTCCATTCCTGTCTCTAAAATATGGTTTATTATTCCAGATTTTGTTATCCGATTTCCTAACATTCCCCCTCACACTTTCGTATTTATCACATATTTCTGCTAAACACGACGCTTTCTTAATCTCGTCCCATTCATCTAAGAATTTATCTTTAATTTCAAAAGGTACTCTTCGTTTCACCTGCTCTGTGAGCATAAGTTCTTTGAGTGATTCAAAATCATTTACTTCCACGGTTTCTAACCAGTATTCTAAATACCCTCTCAACTCATAAACAAGCTCAGACCAAAGTGCACCCGCCTTTCTTTGATGAGTCTCAAATTTTGTTCTCAAGGCCCCTGCTCCTAATCTAAACCTTTTCAACAAAACGCTCTTGATATGCTGATAATCATCCCTTTTTTCTAGGGGCTCTTTTACAATAATCTCAGCTACTAACAGGTAACAAAGGTATAAGTTGAGATACATATTTTGATTCTTCTAAATTCTCTTTTGAGGCCTGACTCTCAAAAATCATAAAAAACAAGGTAATATCAATCGATTTAGGGTCAAATTTTGGAACTAAATCCTTTAAACTTACTTTTTTATCTTTATTTTCAGCCATCACAGACACAGTGGAAGCTAGAGAGCTAGTATCTACACTGTACTGTAATCTCACCTTCTCTAATTCCAATTGTCTATCTTTCTCCCTTTCTAAACTTTCCTGCTCTTCGCGCTTTAATCTATCTAATCTTTCCTGTTCCGCTATTTTATCTAATTTTTCCTGTTCTGCTACTTTTTCTCTCTCCTCTATAATTCCTTCTAACATATCTTTTGCCATTTGCTCATCATAATCAGAAGCATTCAAAATTGCCGTAATTATTGGCACTTTTTTATCGTCAGCGGATACTTCTGTATCAAACTCTGCCGCGAGCAAAAGCAATACATTTTTATTTTGCCTATTCAAGAAAGTAGCCATATTTGAACTCAGAAAATATCTCACTACAAATAATACAAATACAAAATATAACCGTAATTTTCCCGAGCACAATTAGCACTTAAATTACCAAAGAAAATCAAGGATGCGATTTTTTTTTTCTTCAAAACTGAGTAACTCCCTTCACAAAGCCCAATCAAAAAAAATAATGCATAATAAAAAACTGTACATTAATTTACTTTACTGAGTCACTTTGCTTTAATGCACTACGAAAATTTCAAATAAAATTCCTCTCCACTAGGAACATCAATTATAAATAAAAAAAAATTCAAAGAAATAATTTCAGTAAATTCAATTTTCTAATTCAATAACCTTTACACTGTAACTTATACAGTTAAGTTGCATTACCGCATTACACATGCAATGAAAATCAATTTACTCTTTATAAAAATTACTAACAAATTACACATAAAATACCTATACTCCAGTTCTACATTTAATATTTATTTGAGAACAAAATAGCAAACCAATTACCAAACAATATATAAAAATATAACAAATAGATAACCCTTATGCATGAACTTTGCAAAAACAAAAAACCCTATTTTTATTTTCTTAGCAAACAATATTAATACTAAATTTAACACTGGAACCTCCCAAAATTTAGCATGAAAGAGAAATAGGGACTTACCGTTCGATGCTTGAATTATACAGGGCTTATCATCACATTCGTCGAGACATATTTTTATAATCGCTGGCACAGAAACAAGTCACAGCAATAGACGACAAAGTTCTCAGTCCGCACCACTTTTTAACACATAATAATAGCTAGACTGCTTTTCTCAAAATATTTATAGAAGTATCTGTGAGTTCGCGGAACTAATTCATTTAGTTCCTATGTCACACCGCTTGCCACCAAAAATATATATAGCTGTGACGTCTTTACTCCAATAACGACCACTACAGCTAATATAAATGTTGAATTAATACGGAATCCAATATCACAATGGAACACTTTTAATAAAACAACACTGTATTTACATATGTACACGGAAAATAATCTATACAGCTATATTCACTGGAGTTTACACACCACATCCAGACTTATTCTTTGAAATCCCGATCAGAACGTTCTTATCACAATAACAAAAGCAATTCAGCTCACACCGAGCTCCAAGCGCACGGCTCCCCTCGCCGCTTTCCGCGCCGTCTCTCTCTTCATTTCTTTTCTCTCCGTCGACATTCGATTGAAGAAAATAACTGCTACTTCGCAGGACGATGCATTCGATTAAGTTGTTTTTCCCTCTCGACATTCGATGAAAAAAAAAGTACTTCAACTTTTCAACTTCGCCGGACGCTATTACAGTGCTTTATCTGTATCCAGGAGTCGCATTATATAGGAAAAATTTTATTGTTCCTACCAGAACCCTTAATGAGTTACCTTCATGATCATTTTATTTAACATACTCTAAAGAAAGGTGCGATGAAGATATTATTTTCAAAATTGTGGTAGGAACAATAAATATTCCCTATAGAATGCGACCCCTGTGTATCGTACAATTTTAAGGTTTGGCTATCTCGCTTTCAGGGGCAAAGTACTTGCATTCGTAAAATGTTGAAATAATGTAATGACACCAGTATTTACAAGAGAATCTATTTGTAAACAAGTAAAATTATATTTTCGCGTACTTAATAAAAGGGAAATTTTCATTATAAAATTCCGGTGCCAATATGGCAGTTAGGGATTACAATTATGTGATGGCATCACCGCCTCTCAAGGGGTCAAGAAATTTAGTTTGATACCACTCAATACGCTTTTTTTAATTTTATTACGTAATTTTAATAAGGTATTCTATAATTTTTTTTATTGTGAGCAAAAAACAATGGAGAAATTTATTTCCCGTAGTAAGAGAAACTCAAAAAAGTTATTTATAACTATTGGGGTAACTGGATTCAGCATGGTCCAGTTACCCTAGATACATGTCCCAGTTACCCCATTCTTGAAAAATTTATGGGGTGACTGGGACATCGGGCTTACATTTGAAACATGAAGTAAATATGTATAGATACCTAATAATATGAATGTAGTTATATGCCTAATCCTTAAAAAAAAGATTGTTTAATAAAAATACTTACAGTATTTTAATAAAAAGCCGAGGAAGTTCAACCATATTGACGTAGTTTTTTAAAAAAAGAAACGTATATTTTTGACAACCTATCACAGCAAAGTGAGAGTTATGATTGAGTTGACGCACGTTGTTTTAGGAAGTAGAGATTAAGGTGCATTGTTCACAAAAGCTAAAACTTAAAAAACATCAACAGTTTTTCATGATCAAGGAACATCTGCTAGAAAATTGGCTTCACAGTTTAATTGCAACAAGAATCAAATGAACAATATTGTTAAAAACAAAGAGAACTTACTAAAAGAATATGCAATTTTAAAAATCGCGGGTTTAAAAGAAAGAGAAATGAAAAATTTACCAATTTTCAATGGAACGGCAGGTGGCCCTTACAGAGAGGTTTAACTGTAACTTATTAAATTCTCAACAAATACGTGTTATTCTTGCTTCGACATGTGGGTGAACGCCAAACCACAGAGTGCAAGTAGAAATCCCCGTCAATGGACCTCTCGTGACGCATGTAACTAAGTTGAAACCAGTTTTCAGCCCGATGTCGAGGGTTACGCCTCAGATGGGGGATTCTGCAACCTTTGTGAAAGAAAACTCCAACAATGTGAGTTTTTAAAATATCAGAACGGCTTACTCCAGAATTTGTGTAACATTACACAACGAAACCATGGTAAACTTACTCAACTGTTTTACAGTGAGGCTACGGACCCGTTTGTAGAACTTTTCGTAGATTAATACATACAAATTGTATATGAAAAAGCAGGGAAGCTTGCGTCTCAGATGTGTTAAACTGAAATGATCCTCCATCACTTGAAAAATAAATAAAATGGTAGACCAATAAATAAATGAATAAGGGAAATAATAGAAGTGCGCATTTAAAAAATTGAAGGAATGATGTTAAATTAATACTCTAACATGAAATTCTAAGTTTGGATAAAAAAAAGCCAGTAATAAAGTAATTCACTTATATGAAAATATAAAAGAGAAAATATTTCAAAATATTTAGTTTTGGGGATCTAGATGCTATCTATTTATTTCAAAAACTAATATCACTGGGGAATTCATGGAAAAATATTTTTCTTTCCTGATTATTATTGTTATTATTTATTTACGTAACGGAATACAACAGTAAACCTTATTGGTTTTTACAGTAAAATAAGATCATGCTGTCAAAACACATCTAGAACATATCAAAATTAAAATATTAACAACTCTCATTTGAAAAATACAAACAGCATACTGCAAAGAAAATGAAAAATCGCATATGAAAAACAAATTAAAAAATAGTCCTGTTACTAACGGTAGATGACGCTAGTATAGCAGGCTAACCAAGTGGTTTCTAACCACGTGTATGATCGTCAAAGGACTTTTAATGATTGCCAGGTGTGAGTCTTGACATAAGATTTCGTGGATAAACTTTTGTTAAAATGCATGGGTAGTCTTGAATTATAAAAGTCAGAAAGCACTCTGATCTCTGGTATTCAATTAAATTTCTATATAAATATTGGTTTACTCAGTGGATTCTGGTTATAGTTTTTCTCCCTTCCTCATTTTTGAGGTATTCTTCAAAACAATTTCATACAAAATATTTATAGATCCATAACTCATCAGTAAAAATAAGGGATTTCTTAACACGTTGAGTGCAACGGTGACTGACACTGAAGCTGAAAAATTTACAATGTTTCAAGTAACTAGGGGGCTCTGCCCCCTACGAGCTACGCTCGTCAACCCCCGTTCAGGCACCGCAGACTCTAAAAGTACGCTAATTTGATCGGCTTTAAAAAGATTTCGGAAGACTGAATTATAATTTAAAAAACAGTGGCGATCTCCCTATAAACGGATTTCTATTCATTTTTCTTTGACTGGGGAATTTTAAAGCCAAATCCGCTGCGGTACTACTTGATTAACCCGTCGACCAATTTCGCCAAATTATATAAATCGCCAAAGCACTCGCCATATTATACAAATTGACATCATTTTTATTTTAAATAACGAAAGAACAAATAAATTAGTGCAACAATAATAAAAATAGAAATAAAACGTTGAAATAAAAATAATTTGATGACGTAGACACGTGTAACTTGCTTAAAGTCAAGTTAATGTGACATTTACGATCAACCATTATTGGCATTTAATCTTATAGTTTGGCGAATGATAGATTTTTGGTCGACCGGATAACTAAGTAGTACCAAAAATACACATGTCAATCGCTGTTTTCGTCTTTGATTAAGTAAAATAAGTTAAACATTTCAAAATAAGCTAATATAAAAGGGATTAAGTAAACAGAATCTTTGTCTCCCGGTATTTTTTAACAAAGCGAAAAGAAAGTTCTTTTAAATTAATCGTTTTTAATCTGACGTAATTTTGACCAAACTATTCTTTCTCTTTTTAATATTCACGTGAAAATACTTGTGTTAGAAATGAAATATTATTTGCGCTTTCCTAACAAAAATAGTTGAATAGTATCCTCTCAAAATATCAAATAAATGTCTAGTTTGGTATGTCTAGTAAGCAAATGTCTAGTATGTGTAAATAAATTTTTAATTTATTTACATGCATAAATATTTTTATTTATTTTTTTTTTTTTTTTTGAAGCAAACATTATTGTTTCCGCTGTTTATACAGTTGGCAACAGTTTAAATTAATATCACTTTCTAAAATCTGTAAAAAATATCTCTAGAAATGCTGAAAATTTGAATTTAAAATAGAAATAAAACCTCAAAAAATTAGTCAAATTAAAAAAAGAAATACAGTCTGCACACCGGGAACATCAAACGTATAAAATGATCTAAAAGTTATTAAATTCCCATGTGTAGTTTTTGCTCCTATAAAACTTTTTTAGTGGAACGATTTTGTTCAACTTTAGCATTAAATATCTCTTAAAATAATTCTTCGATTTGAAAACTGTCTACATCAGCGTGTTTATCAAACATTTCTGTATAATACTACCGATTTTCATATTTTTGTATGCATTTTTTTTTCTTAATATTAACGAAGAAAGACCTCCGGTCTCAAAAAATTCAAAACCGGCGGCGGCGGTGACAGCGGTAGTTACTTTTTTTTAGAATAGAGAGATTTTAAGAAAGTATAATCCTATAATCTCTCTATTCTAAAAAAAGTAACTACCGCTGTCACCGCCGCCGGTTTTGAATTTTTTGTCACCGGAGGTTTTTCTTAGTTAATATTAAGAAAAAAATATTGCATATAAAAATATGAAAATCGGTGGTATAATAGAGAAATGTTTGATAAACACGCTGATGCAGACAGCTTTCAAATCGAAGAATTATTTTAAGAGATATTTAATGCTAAAGTTGGACAAAATCGTTCCATTAAAAAGTTTTATAGGAGCAAAAACTATACATGGGAATTTAATCATTTTTAGATCATTTTATACGTTGGAAGTTCTTGGTGTGCAGACTGTATTTATTTTTTTTAATTTGACTCATTTTTTGAGGTTTTATTTCTATCTTAAATTCAAATTTTCAGCATTTAGAGAGATATTTTTTACAGATTTTAGAAAGTGATATTAATTTAAACTGTTGCCAACTGTATAAACAGCGGAAACAATAACGTTTGCTTCAAAAAAAAAAAAAAAAAAAAAAAAAAAAAAAAAAAAAAAAAAAAAATATATATATATATATATATATATATTTACGCATGTAAATAAATTAAAAAATTATTTACACGTGACTATTATAAACAGAAAAAAACATTTGGAATCTCTCTCTCTATTCTTAAAAAAAGTAACTACCGCTGTCACCGCCGCCGCCGGTTTTGAATTTTTTGAGACCGGAGGTCTTTCTTCGTTAATATTAAGAAAAAAAATGCATACAAAAATATGAAAATCGGTAGTATTATACAGAAATGTTTGATTTAGGTATTAATTTAAACTGTTTGATGTAGGTATTAATTTAAACTGTTGCCAACTGTATAAACAGTGCAAACAATAATGTTTGCTTCGAATTAAAAATTTACACGTGACTATTATAAACAGAAAACAACCTTTCAAATTAGAATTAAATAATTACGTATAAAAAGCAGGAACTTATTAAAAATTAAGCCATAAAAACTGTATTTACACGTGAATTTCAAAAGAAAAGGGATATTATAAAATAATAAAGTCATTAACGTGCGTTAGAAGTCTTAAATAGGAGAAATTACGTCACATTATAGTTATTACATAAAACGAACAAAAAATAATATCGCAAAACAGTTTAAATTTAGAAATTGCGCGAGATATTTATTTGATTTATTTATTTATTGAACAACAAACATAGGACTTGTGTGCTTGACATCAGAGCCCGCTTGTAAGTCAGAGACAAGATAGCACTAGGAAATATTACAACACAAGAGAAATACATCCTGGGAGTTCCACACAAAGAGTGTGTGCAATGGACCAGCGGGATTCGAACCCACAATCTCCTACGCTCGCAAGCGATTAGCAGCGTGGTGCTTTGACCACTCGGCCACGGAGACCGCGTGATTTATTTGATATTTTGAGATGATATTTCCAACTATTTTGCTTAGGACAGCGCAAATAATATTTCATTTCTAACAAAAGTATTTTCACGTGAATATTAGAAACAGAAAGAATAGTTTGGTAAAAATTACGTCAGATTAAAAACGATACATTTAAAATGTCTTATTTAAAAGACCTTTCTTTTCGCTTTGTTTAAAAATACTGGGAGACAAAGACTCTGTTTACTTAATTCATTTTATATTAGCTAGTGTTTAACTGATTTTATTTAACCAAAGACGAAAACAGCCATTGTATCTTTTAACAGCAGCTGATTTGGCCTTAAAATTCCCCGATCAAAGAGAAATGAATAGAAACCCGTGTATACGGAGATCGCCACTGTTTTTTAAATTATAATTCAATTTTCCGAAATCTTTTTAAAGCCGATCAAATCAGCGTGCTTTTAGAGTCTGCGGTGTCTGAACGGAGGTTGGCGAGTGTAGCACGTAGGGTTGCAGAGCCCCCTAGTAAAAAAAAAAGTAAGTAAATTTTAAATAAATTTTCAGCAATTACTTAAAACAATGTATATATATATTTAGTTTTATATCATATTTTAGACCGTCAGTCATCGGAGAATGACGCGTTCTAAAAGGAAAGTGCGGTGTCAGTCACAGGTGACTGACGTGGCGCTTAATGTGTTAACGATTAAATATGGTATGAAGATAAACTGTTGTACGTACTGTATTTAAAATGATTTTTGAAAGATTTATAGAAGAGTTGCCAAAAAACATGCTAATAAATAGCTATCTGTAGTTATTTGTTGAATTGAAAATACGTCATCATCTGCTGGCATTTTTTTCTACGTGCGTTTCAACTATCTATATTATAAAGGACAAACATATCTGTGCGTAACGCATACGTCATACTGCGAATGGCAACACTTTGAAATTTGAATTAAAATTTCGGTTTTGCAATTATATCTACGGCAAATTTTTAAACTTCTAAACATCGCACATTTTAAATTTTAACACCATAGTATAAGGAAAAAAATGCTCTTTTAAATGCAATTTGTTTGAAAGCTGTAACTCAATTTATTTTTGAGATATTAATTTTTTTGTAGTTTTTAATACAAATTTTGTAATTGTGGCATCCGAAGTACTCCATTTATATTGAAAGTAAAGGGAAAATAGTCATGGTTTATTATTTTTATTTATTATACTAGGGGGCTCGGCCCCCTACGAGCTACGCTCGCCAACCCCCGTCCAGACACCGCAGACTCTAAATGCACGCTAATTTGATCGGCTTTAAAAAAGATTCCGAAAGATTGAATTATAATTTAAAAAACAGTGGCGATCTCCCTATAAACGAATTTCTATTCATTTCTCTTTGATTGGGGAATTTTAACGCCAAATCCGCTGCGGTACTATTTGATTATCCTGTCGACCAATTTCGCCAAATTATATAAATCGCCAAACCACTCGCCAAATTATACAAATTGATATAATTTTTATTTTAAATAACGAAAGAACAAATAAATTCGTACAACATTAATAAAAACACAAATAAAACGTCGAAATAAAAATAACTTGATGACGTATACACGTGTAACAACATTTCAAAATAAGCTAATATAAAAGGAATTAAGTAGAGAGAGTCTTTGTCTCTTGGTATTTTTTAACAAAGCGAAAAGAAAGTTCTTTTAAATGAGACATTTTAAATTAATTCTCAAATTATCAAATAAATGTCTAGCGCAATTTCTAAATTTAAAATTTTTTGCAATATTATTTTGTGTTCATTTTATGTAATAACTATAATGTGACGTAAATATGACGTAATTTCTCCTAAGACTTCTAACGCATGTTAATAAATTTATTATTTTACAATATCCTTTCTCTTTTAAAATTCACGTGTATACTTTTTATGACGTAATTTTTAATAAGTTCCTGCTTTTTATGCGTAATTATTTAATTCTAATTTGAAAGTTTTTTTCCTGTTTATAATAGTCACGTGTAAATAAATTTTTAATTTGAAGCAAACATTATTGCTTGCGCTTTTTATACAGTTGGCAACAGTTTAAATTAGTACAATTTTCTGAAATCTGTAAAAAATATCTCTAGAAATGCTGAAAATTTGAATTTAAAATAGAAATAAAACCTGAAAAAATGAGTCAAAATAAAAAAATTAATGCAATCTGCACTCCGGCAAATTCTAACGCATAAAATGATCTAAAAATGATTACACTGCCATGTATAGTTTTTGCTGCTATAAAACTTTTTTAGTGGAACGATTTTGTCCAACTTTAGCATTAAATAACTCTTAAAATAATTCTTCGATTTGAAAACTGTCTGCATCAGCGTGTTTATCAAACATTTCTGTATAAAACCACCGATTTTCATATTTTTGTATGCATTATCTTTGTTAATATTAACGAAGAAAGGCCTCCGGTCACAAAAAAATCAAAACCGGCGGCGGCGGTGACAGCGGTAGTTACTTTTTTTTAGAATAGAGAGATCCTTATTGATGCCATTTTCACAATACAAATTAAAGTAACTTTTTTATAATTTTTGAACAGAAAATGATGTCAGACATAAAAAAAAAAACACGCATTCTTCTTCATAAATCAGTTACATTTCAATATTTTTACATTACGCTGATACTGAGTTTGCGAGACACTAGGCAAAATGATTCAGTGAGTAAAAATTATGTCATATTTCAAACAAAACAATCATTTTTTTTTTTTTATAAAACTAAATATTTGAGCAATACTAAATGGCCAATACTATGACAAATAAAGGCAAATTTCTGAATTTTTTTTTCGCCGGTACTGACATTAGAACTTAAAGTTTGTGCGAATGTTCACATGAAAAGTTGTATCGGACAAACGTAACTTTAAGTTTAGAAATGCATTCATTAATAATCTATTGCGCGTTAAAATACTTTCAAATTGTGAATTTGAGTGGTGCGTATGTAAATTATGGGAATTGAAAATAACGTACAATTTAGATTTCATGGGGGAAAATTTTATGATGTGACAAAGCGAAATACTTTTTACTGATTTTTCATCCCATAAAAACAAACATAAAAGTCTCAATCGATAAATTCATCATAATTACTCATCTTGATTACGTATTCTAATAGAGTTTAATTTTTCAATAATTTAAGCAGTTGAAGTTTGTGGAAATAATATTTTAGTAATTTTAGGTTAAAAATATTATTTGTTTTAAGAGTGAGACAACCAATGTTATATGATTTTTTTATTGTAATTATTTTTGTAGGTTTATTGTACATTCGATCTGACAGTTCCTTTTTAACATTTTAGTTCGTCGAATTTCGACGGGTTCCAACTCGTATATTTAAAATACAAGGCTATATTTTTAGTCATCTGACCTGAGCTTCCTGGTGAACCAATTTTACTAATGTTTTTTTTTTTTTTTTTTTTTTTTTTTTTTTTTTTTTTTTTTTTTAATGAAAGGTGTTCATTTGCAGATGTGCCCACATTAGCTTTTTGCAAAAAATATTTCCATTTTTATATTTTAATTTTGTTATTAAAGTTTCTTATGGAATTTCTTCAAAATTGTGACAATTGGATTACTTTCGTTGTTGCAGCCAAAAGAGAATCAATGGGGTACATTTAACTTTATTGATTATATCTCTATTGATGCAATTTTCTCATCAATTAAAAAATATCAACAGAAAACGCCGACATACTTTAGAAAACACAAATTTCCCTCATAAATCTGTTACATTTCAAATTTTTTTATTCCCCTGGTACTGAGTTTGTGATCCTAGGCGAAATGCTCCAGTAAGTAAAAATGGCATCATATTTAAAACAAATGATCATTTTCTTTGATAAAACTAAATATTCGAATGCCTCTAAAAGATATAAATTTCTGAAAATTTTACTAGCTCATACTGAGTTTAGAACTCAAGTCAAGAGCGCGAATATTCACATGGAAAGCTGTAGTTGAAAAACGTAACTTAGAGAGTGGAAATATATTAAGAGGGCGAATATTAACATGGAAAGCTGTAGTTGAAAAACGTAACTTAGAGAGTGCAAATATATTTATTAACAACCTGTTGCATGTTAAAATATTTTTTTAAGTGATGAATACGGATATGAGAGATGCTTATGTTAATTTTCAGATGGTGAAAATGACGTTAGGTTTTAGATTACGTGGAAAAGGAAATTGTATGATTGTATCAAAGTGCAACTTTTCCGAATATTCATTCCGTAATACCAAGTATAAGAGCTTCAATTGATTTGATAACTTCATCATAATTACTTATCTTGATTATATGTTAATTTCCAAGTTGGAAATTTACATCTGATATGATTTATTTACCAATTAGAATAATTGTGTTAAAATTAATCAAGTGTAATTACGTATACAGCGATTTCTGGAGTTCCATTACCAGCGATTTATTCTGTTGAGCTGAACCCGATTTCAGGCCAAATGCTATCATCAATAAGGTTAGATGGTTGAAAAAGTTCAAAAGATTCGTCCGGGATAGCTCAGATGGTAGAGCATTGGCGGCTTCAGCCAAGTGCAGGGCCCGACTAGCAAGTTTTTGTGCCCAGGGCATTTTCAATTTTTTGTGCTCCCCCCCCCCCCTAGATTGGTTTATTTACTGACATTTGTTTTCTTTTACATATTCCGCACTTATTCGAAAAGTGTTGGTTTATTTACTGATAGTTGTTTCCTTTTACATATTACGCACTTATTCGAAAAGTAGTATCTCAAAAAATTAAGTTTTCCGAAAAACTGAAAAACGGTTCCAGGAATAAAAATAAAATATTTTTGAAATGTGCTTTTAACCATAAACTGAGTTATATTTTTATCATTTCATCGTATTAATATCTCAAATATCACATTTTTTCACACTTATGATTTTTTAAAATAGAAATTTAGATGAAATTATGAAATATTTGTGCCTCTCATAAATTTCGTGCCCAGGGCACGGGCTCTGGGTGCCCGTGCGATAGTCAGGCCCTGGCCAAGAGATCCCTGGTTCGAATTCTGGTTCGGACATTTTTCGCCTAGTTGGATATTTACATCTGATATAATCAATGTAAGATGGATTAAGATGGATTATTTATTGAATGTTTATTATAAATCAGTCTAACAGTTCCTTTTTAAAGATTCTCTTCCATCGAAATTTTATGAGTTCCACCACGTACTTATTTTAAAACCCAGACAAATTTTATTAATATGCTATTTTAAGGGTTTTTTTTAATTTTAATTTTTATTTTTTGTTCATTTTTATATGACTATCTGCCAGTAATACCCTCACTCTAATTTTTGTTTAAAAAAAGTATTTTTCCAAAATATAAATATATGGAAGTAATTTAAATAATCTTTCTTTCTTTCGTAGTTTTTTATATTTATCATATTTTTTTATATATTTTTTTATTTACAGGTTCAAAAAAGATTTTGAATATATTGCTGTCTGCAGACGGTTAGTGTTTGAAGTTCTCTTATTTGAAGTATATTTAAGCTGTTTATGACAATAAATTAGCTTGATTTGTTTTTTAAATTGATGTTATAGTCAGGTTGATAGTTAGGTTTAGTGATAGCGAGTCAGTTTGCCTTGTACTTTTTATTTTTCCTCCTTCATTTGAATGGATCATTCTTCGGCATGTATGACTTAACCTTGAGAAGGAGATTGCGTAAGAAATTCGTAAAGAACTGCCTGGATGTGATCGAGCAAATTCATTTACAAAAATCATCATACACGTAATCTTCATGGATCTTAAAAATCAAGAATATATAACTTTCTTTACAGAATGACTTGAATATAATCTTGGAAGGCTCTCATAGGAACAGTTACTTTTATTGATAAATTGAAAAAAAAAAACTTTGTATCTGTTAAACGATTAATGTTCCTTTTATAACATGGAAAAAACAAATCTTTGTGAAATATGTGATAAAGTATTTTCTAACAAAAACAATTTATACAAACATCTTAAATATCATTCGAATGAAAGACCTTATGTTTGTGAAATATGCAATATGAAATTTTTTCAACAAAAAACTTTAAAGGAACATTATCGCACTCATACTAAAGAGAAACCGTATGTTTGTGAAACATGCAACAAAGGTTTTTCTCAACAAAGTCAATTAGTGGTACACATTCGAATTCATACTAAAGAAAAGCCGTATGTTTGCAAGATATGTTGCAAAGATTTCCCGAGAAAGTATTCTCTAGACAGACATTTTCTAATTCATTCTGGAGCAAAACCGTATGTGTGTGATATATGCTGTAAGAGTTTTACTTACAAAAGTGTCCTGACTGTGCATCGGCGGTTACATACCAAAGAAAAACCTTACGTATGTGAAGTTTGTCATAAAGCATTTTACGAAAATAGCGCTTTGAGAAAACATTTACGTTTTCATACTGGTGAGAAACCACATGTTTGTGATGTTTGTAGCAAAAGGTTTCACGAAAAACGAAATCTCAATTTACATCTTCTTTCTCATACCCAGGAGAAACCACATGTTTGTGAGATCTGCTCTAAAGGATTTGCTCAAAGTGGAGCTCATAAACGACATATGCTTATACATACTGGAGAAAAGCCCCACAAATGTGAAATATGTGACAAAGTATTTTCTCAAAGATCTAGCTTAATTTCACACCGTAAAATCCACACTAAAGAAAAGCCTTATGCTTGTGATAGTTGCAGTTGCAGATTCAGTGAAAAACGTCCTCTCGTTAGGCATCAACTCACTCATACCAAAGAAAAAAATTACTTTTGTCTGACTTGTAACAAAGCATTTGCAAGGAAGGATTCTTTAATGAAACACAATCTAACTCATACAGGAGTAAAGCCCCATAATTGTAAAATATGTAACAAAGACTTTGCTCGGAAAGGTACCTTAAGTATTCATATGCGTACACATACAAAAGAAATGCCGTACAGTTGTGAAATTTGCAATAAGAAATTTTCTCAAAAAACCACCTTGGATACTCATTATCGAATTCATACAAATGAACGACCTTATGTTTGTGAAATTTGTTTTAAAGGATTTCATCAAGTGGGTAATTTAAGTAGCCATTTTCGATCTCATACAAATTTAAAACCATACATATGTAATATTTGCTGTAAAGCATTTCGTCACAAAAGTAATTTGAATGTTCATCTTCAGTCACATGGAAAATGAAAATATTTTATTCAATTCGCCATATGTCATTTCCATTAAGTATATACACTTAGAGTTTAAAACCATGTTTTTAGTGTTTATACTGCTGATGGTTGATATATATTTACAGGGATAATTTTCTTAATATTATTATTGATATAGCATATTTTACAATTAATTGGTGTGTGAAATGAATAAAATGTTTCCTAAGAATTTGCATTCCTCTTTCGAGCAACAAGAAAAAAATACATAAGCATTGTACACAAATAAAATTTCCGTGTCTGATTTTCTGAGAGCAAAACGAGTTATTAGTAAGTTTATGTTTTAGTAAAAAAATCGTTTTGCAGGAAAAGATTTTATAAAGAATTTTCTCAATGTAGTACATTATCCAACCGTTTGCGTACGCATACAAGAAAAGCCACACAATTGTAAACTTTACAAGAAGTGGCCTTCTCAAAACCACATGATGTTGCATACTCACCAATCAATTAATGTGTTTAATGAATAAATCAAGTTTTGCATATACATCCAAGTTTCCCTTTTGCAACAATATCCCTGCACATCGGCATCATTTTTACCCGACTGCCAAGAAGGGTTATGTGTTTGACGCGTATCTGGGTATACGCGTATGTGGATTTTTTTATACCCTCGAAATATCGCAACGCCTGGATGGACTCTAATGAATGAGGTCTCTATCAATTCGTCTTAACCGTCCGACGGTTATAGGCTAGCTTTTGTTTTCATAAATTCAAAATGGCGGCCATAAAATACAAAATGGCGGTAGAGAGAAAAAAAAATTTACGCACCATATTGAGTAGCATATCATTGGATAGGACTTTCAAAATGAAGACGATGTTTCCTAGACTATTTTACAGTCCGAAGCTCCGTTTAAATATTACACAACCTGGAAGTTGTGTAGGTAGGATCTCTAGCTTTACTGCAACTCTAACTATCATAGACATCTATAGGCCTCATCAAAACAGCGTTTATAGATAGGAACTAACAATTAAACACAACTTAAAAGTCATCAATACAAGTAAAATAAAAAAAAAATAGGTAAGTAATATAAAAAATAGTTTAAAATTGATGAGAAATAATTAATTAGTGTGGGGTTTTTTGATTTTTTTAATTTAATTTTTATTGTCCGATGGGCTGCCCGGTGCACATATACATATGATTCGCGCTTCAGACTAGTTCAAACCAGAACTGTACTCGTAAAAATCCCATAGTGTATTGACACAATGGTCCCCAGCCTTTCGGACCTCACGGACCTCTAAATTCATAATTTAATGTCTCTCTGACCACTTATATTACTTTTTTGAGAAGATAAATATAGTCGAACCTCGATTTAACGAATCGTTCGGGACTCGCAATTTTGTTCGTTAAATCGGGATAATCAAAGGAATATTTTTATACAACAGAAAAAAGCTAAAAAATGGTAATAAATAAGAAGAACAATGCGCACTTACCTTAATAAAGATGTTAAACATTTGTTGCTTTAAGAAAATATATTGCATAAAAATCGATTGTTTTTTTAGGTACTGCTATAAATCACGAGCATTGTAATAAAAAAAAATCTCATTTGTTCAAATTTTATAGATAAATTAAAGATATCTTTTATAGAGGTTCGTTTGCTTTGTTTCGATTTTGTACTTCAAACTTTTTTACCATTTTTTCGTTCTGAAGCTGTGAAAACAGTGTCATGAACATCATGACCCTTCAATTGCCGTTATAAAGTATCCAAACTGCTAACTGCTTCTTTGAACATTGCATGCTTATTAACCATTTGGAAAAATGGTTATTGTTCTCGTCAGGATGGGAAATCAAAAGCATATCTGAAGTTTTTATTGGTTTAATCCGCATTTTATTCGTCTTCTGATTGGTCTATACAGTAGGGTGGTGCGAAAAAAGTCAAGTTGATATTTCCGAGTCGCTATAGTGCGGAAAAGTTGCGATTGGTCAATACAAGAAAAACAACAAAAATTTTTTTTTAATCGGACTTTATCTTCCGATCCCGCAAACCGCCTAAAAATAAAAAAAAAAATGAAAATTTCTGATTTTTTCAGAATTAAAAAAAAAATTACGCATATATATTTTTTATCGCTATAGTGAAAAATATTTGCAGATTGCAATATTTAATAATAATAATAATAATAAACAATTTTCGTTTAAAGAATATCTTCCGATCGCGCAAGCTCAATAAAAATCGGGAAAAATTCAATTTTCAGTGATTTTGATGAATAAAGAAAATAATCCCCAAAGGTCAGTTTGAGTTCCAATGTTACCATTTACATATAAATTGTATAGCTCTTTTAGTCCAAAAGCCGACAGCACAAAAACCTATGTTATCAAGCACAAGAAAAAAACCTTTATTTTATGGAAGAGTAGAAGTAAGGGAATCTAATGTTCCATGTCTGCGGGAAGTGAAGTGGTGCATAAGCCAAAAATTAATACCACCAGTGGTTGACTCGTAGGTTTACCATTGTGTTTGTCCTACAAGCAAAGGTATGAAAACATGGAGGATATTTGTAGGACAAACACAATGATAAACCTACGAGTCAACTACTGGTGGTATTAATTTATGGCTTATGCACAGCTTACCTAATTTGTTATAAGTTATAATAGAGTTAAAACATTGTATTAAAAAACTAGTGTCGTGACAGTATAAGATATATAATTTGATATTTCACGAGTTTAAGTCTGACTTTTAGACGCAACTTTGTACTGCGATTTCGTGGTAATGTCTGGTATCATGGACATTGATTTCCGTGTGGACATGATGAATCTATCTCTTGATTGGGCCCCACATACCTTAAACGATGCTTCCGTTACAAATTTGACGCACCGCTTGTCAGCTTGCGTGTGTCAGGGAAACTTTTCATCATCCCAGCCTGAGATATCACCTGATTGAACGAAGAAATGTATTTCTTCATTGGTTGTTCACCGAAAAACTGGTGGGGATGATAATTTTGCTACATTTCAATCAATGAATTCTGTATAGTCTGCCGCATCGAAGTTTAAAGTACGCGTGATAAAGATTCTGATGCCTTTTCCTTTTGAAACAGTCTGCCTGGCTTTTAACACTCTTCTTATCCCTAGCTCTCTTATGTGCTCCTCTTATAAAATACCATTGCCATCAGTAGGTTTTCCGGGTGAGCAAAGAACGAGTTTCGTTCAATTTCAGAAACTACACTTTCTTCAGGTTGTCGAGCAAGTATCGAAATGTTTCTATTGTTCTGTACAGATGAATAGGCCTGTCTTTAATATACTTACCCCCATTTTATTTCAAACCAAACTGGCAAGTAAGATTTTAAAATAAATGTCAATATGGCTTTTAAGGCATCCAATGGGTTTTCCACGCTCGCGTAAAATCGAAGGAATCTATTTGCAGAAGTGAGCCATCTAGCATGTGAACTTGGGCCGGGGTCATAATTTGATAAGTCATTTGGAAAGTTTTCCACTTTTAATTGCTTGACTTACGTCAAAAAGATATCTTTGTTCCTTGCTCAACAGTTGTCTGCCAACT
The DNA here is from genome assembly GCA_963932465.1 of Maratus speciosus. Taxonomy (NCBI): domain Eukaryota; kingdom Metazoa; phylum Arthropoda; class Arachnida; order Araneae; family Salticidae; genus Maratus; species Maratus speciosus. The sequence continues at coordinate 195,438,455 of OZ010799.1, forward strand.
TCTGGAATTTCACAATCAGTCAATTGAAAATTTATCATCAAGATCTTTTCACAACAATGAGATTCTGCCCAAATGGTCCACTAAATGATCTTGGGTCAGTTGGTTCACCGTCCAAATGTTGAAAAAGATTGTGGAAACGTAATTCAACAAAATGGAATATACAAACAATCCACTGCCAGTGGACGTCCGAGATACACTTCAAGCTGTCTGATAGCACCCCCTTTTCATCCAGTATTGGTATTTGTACCATCACAGCCTACCAAATCTAAATATTCTACTGAAACCCCTTGTTCAGTAAGACATGATACTATGAAAGCTACAATGTCCTTAGCAAATCCGGAGTTTGGAGACACGTGGCTTAAATAAACTGAGCCACGTTCTTTTATGACAGAATAGTGTTCCTTTTTAATAGTTCGACGAACCTGTTTAGATCCAATTCTTTCTATAACTAGGGTATCATCATTTCTTCTATCAAAATATATGCTATGTAGTTCATCTGAATCCAGTTGATTTTGCTGTAAATTTTATGGAGTTAGATGAGATTAGGCGGGAGCGCGTACGCCGACTTCAGCACTGTTTTGAAACGTGGCTAGCGGCAGTTTTGTGAACTACTATACTTTTCAGACCTAGAACGAACTCTTCGTGGTAAGTTCTAGTTGTTTAAAAATGACCTAATATGCTCAATAGTATCAATTAACAATTAAATCTTATCCTGAGACCGCAAACTGACCTCCTTTGATTATATTCTTAATGCATGAAAATCACTCAAAATTCAATTTTTACCGATTTTTATTGAGCTTGCGCGATCGGAAGATATTCTCTAGGCACAATATTTTTTTATTATTATTCTTAAACAATTCAATCTGCAAATATTTTTCACTATAGCGATAAAAAATACATAAACGTAAAAAAAAAAATAATTCTGAAAAAATCGAAAATTTTCAATTTTTTTGAGTTTTTAGGCGGTTTGCGGGATCGGAAGATAAAGTCCGATTTGAATAATTTTTTTTTTGTTTTTCTCGTATTTACCAATCACAACTTTTCCGCACTATAGCGAATCGGAAATATCAACTTGACTTTTTTCGCACCACCCTACTATACAGTAATATGTATTTCCCTTTACTTTCAACAGAGTGTTGCCACTATGATAAAAAAGTAATAAAAACTACAAAAAAGTAATAACTCAGAAACAAATTGAGATACAGCTTTCAAACAAATTGCATTTAAAAGTACATTTTTTTCTCTATACGACGGTGTAAAAACTAATATTGTGGGATGTTTAGAAGTTTAAGAATGAAATTTCATTTAAAATGAGTTGTCAGATTTCTTGGAAATCTGCCCATGGAAAAGCCTTTTCCCGAACAGCCAATGAAATGCTTGGATAATACATAAGTTTTAGGTGGATAATAGGTACGAGTCGCAGGCGATTTCCGTCGCTTGCAATTTTTACGTGTAATAACACTATTAATGTTTAATTCATGGCGTACGTAATGTATGATAAACTCCGTGCTATTTTTTATGTCTTAAATTTTAGTCTTTGAAAAAATCATTTTCCAAATGGTCATTGTAATTTCTTAAATTGCATTTTTTTTATTTATTTCTATTTCATCTTCTTCATGCGATCCTCTACTATTGCTATTAATAACTTTGGTGTTATTTTCCTTTTTTTGAATGTAGATATTTCTGCGTCACAAGATACATATTTATAAAATTAACATACAGAGACAATGAAAATTTTTAATAAATAATGGAAAACTTCTTCAATTTTTCATTTTTTGACATCGAAAGTTATTCGTTAAGGGTGTTCTCAAATCCAAAAGGGCAACTTTCTGACATAAGTTTTAATTCATTTTTGTTCCAAAATGCATGAAATTAGCTGGTGTTGTTGTTCAGAAACTATGTAATTGAGCTGTTTTTTCCATTTTTTTTGCGAATGCAATAGATCTTTCAGAAAATAATGTCAAAGTGGGCGTTTTTAACCGAATTTCCGCGAGAATGAAGAAAATGACTCAAAAACGGGCGAAAAACGTGTTTGTCACGTGATCAAAATTCCTTATAACTCAATCGGTAATTGATTTATCAAAAAATGGAAAAAACAGTTCAATTCCAAATAGCTTCCATGGCCAGGCTTTCCAATTTTGTACCTTTCCGTTAAAAAATGAATTTGTAAATGTGTCAAAACGTTTTGCGCTTGTTGAGCAGAGCAGTTAAGAACAGCCTTAGGCGACCAATGCTCTACCAACTAAGCTACCAACTAAGCCAACTAACTAACTTAGGTCTAGAATGAATATGCTATTCCCCCCCCCCCCCCCTCGTACTAGGTGAGCATTAGGAAATATGTATAGATTTATAGTAAAAAAACACGTTTTTTTGCATACCATGACAATATCTCAAAACAGCTAACTCTGTCGAAAACATTGTCAGTACAAATGTTGTAGGGCTTAAAATTCTAAGTAAAATGAGTACCTACACTTAATATTTTTGTTGAACATTAAGGTCACAATTCTACTTTAAAGTTTTAGACCCGTGCTCAAGGGGTTGAACTAAGAATTAATTTGGAGAAAACTGAAAATTGTTTTAATCCCTTCAGTTTAGGTCTAAAATGAACGTACTATGTTTTCTTCCTCGTACTTGGGTGAATGTTAGAAAATATGTACATATTTATTTTCGAAAAACACGTCTTTTTTAATTACCTTAACAATATCTCAAAACAGCTAACTCTATAAAAAACATTGTCAATACAAATGTTGTAGAGCTTAAAATTCTGAATAAAATGAGTACGATCATTAATATTTTTGTTCAGCATTAAGGTCGCAATTCTATTTCAAAATTTTTCAAATCAAGAGCTTGAAGCCAGGAGAGACCAAGTTAATTTAACAATATCTCAAAATTGCGGCCTTAATATTGAACAAAAATATTAAGTGTAGGTACTCATTTTATTCAGAATTTTTTATTACAACTTTTGTATTGAGAATGTTATTGATGGGGTTAGCTGTTTTGAGATATTATTAAGTTAACTTGGTGTCTCCCGGCTTCAAGCTCTTGATTAGCGATTAAGGCAAAATTTTGAAATAGAATTGCGACCTTAATGTTGAATAAAAATATTAATGATGGTACTCATTTTATTCAGAATTTTAAGCTCTACAACAATGCTTATACAACAATGCTATTATTGACAATGTTTTTATATAGAGTTAGCTGTTTTGAGATATTGTTAAGGTAATTAAAAAAAACGTGTTTTTCGAAAATAAATATGTACATATTTTCTAACATTCACCCAAGTACGAGGAAGAAAACATAGTACGTTCATTTTAGACCTAAACTGAAGGGATTAAAACAATTTTCAGTTTTCTCCAAATTAATTCTGAGTTCAACCCCCTGAGCATGTGTCTAAAATTTTAAAGTAGAATTGTGACCTTAATGTTCAACAAAAATATTAAGTGTAGGTACTCACTTAAATTTTCTTATACCAATATTTCAGCCATTATAGCAGCCATTAGTATAGACACTTTTTTCATATCTGTTTAACATTAATATATAAAGACTCATGACACTTAATTTTCATTAAAAAAAATCTTTTATCTTGCTTTTTGTACATATTAAAATGGAAATTTATAATTTACATTAGCTTTACTCTTCATAAAAAACAAAAACACATTTCGTTATTTAAAAAACATATATTCCGGTAGATCTTTAAAATTATGCTATTTACCAATATATAATGCATTGTCCAATACTCCTTGGCACTTCTCTGAAAAAACGTTTTCATCCCTTCTGGGACTTCAGTTTCAAATGGTGTTTCGCAGTTTCGCTTATGACCTTTTAACTTCTCTCTCTTTCCTCTTTTTCCCTCTTCTCCCTTTCCACTTTCCCCTTCTTTCTAGCATTTTTAGCCAACGAAAGTCAACATTTGCATGTGTAATATCGTTGCATACATTTTGTCTGTCGAGGTTTATCTCTATGGCCTCTCTCATCAGTGTTTTGTGGGGTTATCGTACGTAGCTACCACACAACACACTGATGAGAGAGGCCATAGAGATAAACCTCGACAGACAATTGTATGCAACGATATTACGCATGCAAATGTTGACTCTCGTTGGCTAAAAATGCTAAAAAGAAGGGGAAAGGGAAAAGGGAGAAGAGGGAAAAAGAGGAAAGAGAGAGAAGTTAAAAATTCATAAGCGAAACTGCGAAACACCATTTGAAACTGAAGAAGTCCCAGAAGGGATGAAAACGTTTTTTCAGAGAAGTGCCAAGGAGTATTGGGCAATGCATTATGTATTGGTAAATAGCATAATTTTAAAGATCTACCGGAATATATGTTTTTTTAAATAACGAAATGTGTTTTTATTTTTTATGAAGAGTAAAACGAATGTAAATTATAAATTTCGATTTTAATATGTACAAAAAGCAAGATAAAAGATTTTTTAAAATGGAAATTAAGTGTCATGAGTCTTTATAAAGTGTTTATACTAATGGCTACTATAATGCCTGAAATATTGGTATAAGAAAATTTAAGTGTAATATGGGCATTAAATGCGACAGTGATTCCTGTCAAAAAACACTGGCTAAAAAATGTAATTACTCATTTTACTCAGAATTTTAAGTTCTACAACATTTGTATTACAATGTTTTTGACAGAGTTAGCTGTTTTGAGGTATTGTTATGGTATGCAAAAAAACGTGTTTTTTTACTATAAATCTATACATATTTCCTAACGCTCACTTAAGGGAACCACTTTTGGTGTTGCTCGCACCTAGCATCGAGACTTGGTGCGTTTTGTAGCCCTATACATAAAAGTTAGAGAACCGAAAAAATTTCTCTGTTAAAATAATATTTTATATACTTTTTTATACTTTTATTTTTTTATTATTACATATTTATTTGTTTATTTCACGCCAAAAGTGAGTTAAGTCGCCAAATATGGTGCTAAAATTTTCCCGCCCGCTTTATCCAAAGAGAAAATATACAGAACATATTACTAGAATTATATCAGATTGCGATTTTTTTTTAAATAATTGATAGCATAAGAAACAAATATTAGGTTTTTATTTTATTTTTTCTATGCAGACGATAAATATATAAGTAATAAATATAATTCTATAAAAGCTTCGAAGATCATTGAAAAACTATTTTTTAGTGAAATACAAAATAAGCAAATTACTTTCTTTTGAAATCGAATGAAATAAAGTTTCGAATATTTAAAATGAAATGCTGCTGTATTAAATGGTCCTTCGGTAAAAGTAATCATAAAGTAAATTAATATTGTTACACAATTTAGAAAAATTCTGTGGCGAAATAGGTCCGGACATTGCAATTTCTAGCTATTACAAATTCAGCTATGACATTTGCCTAGGGTTGCCGGAAAGCTCTACTTTTGAAAATAAACGCCAACTGTTTCCACGCCAAAAATATGAATATAAAGTTGCAATTTTTCAAAATCAAATTCGTGGGTTTTTGAAGGAATTTTCAAACTTTTTTCAATATTTTATACTTATTATTAACTAATTTTTATTTTTAAATGCTTTTCTTTAAAAAAAAATTCAATGTTAATAGACCGATAAGTGGTCTCGAAAATTGCATTTTCGCAATTAATTCCAATTGCAATTAATTCCGAATTCAACTCCCTTAACCACTGGGCTATATTCTAATACGAAGTAAATATGCTCAACGCATTGGAAGAAATGTAGTGTAAATCGTATTTAATTCATATTGCGGTCAAAGTATTAAATAAACAAATATCCTATTTCAAAAGTCTTTTTTTATTTTAATATACTTTTATCTGTCATTTTCTCTCCCACCCCTCATTTCCATTTTGTAATTTAAAATGTTTGTGTAGTTACCAATCCTAAATATGTTAATAAACTATGTTAAAATATCATTTTTTAAGGTGTTTGTATTTATTTCTCTATCCTTTTTTTACAGGGAAGACCAAACATCTTGAATACATTGCTGTCTACTGGTGTTTCCTGTTGAAGTCATGATATGTTTAAGCTATTTATATCGATGAAAATTAGCTCGAATTTTTAAAAATTTGATTCTCAGCTATGTTGAGAGATCATTAACTTGCGTCACACTGAGTCTAGCACAAGGTCTAAAAGGAATAATTTTAACTTTTTTACGTTTATTAAAATGAATCCCTGTTCTGCGAAATATGACTTAATTTTCAGAATAACATTGAGGAAGTATCCAGCTTAGAGCTAGAAATTCTGGATAAGGACATTTATATTCCTTTTTCACGAATTCCCACAAGCGAATTGTTTATACTTCTTTTGCATTAAGAGTATATGACTTTTTTTAACCGAATGAAAATCATCCTAATCTTGGAATAAGAAGAAAGGAAACATTATATGAATTGAGTTTAAAGAAAATTATTTGAATCATTTAAACATATAGCATCCTTCTTAAAACATGGAAAAACCTTATTTTTGTGGGATATGTTCTAAAGGATTTACTCAAAAAAAAAATTTAAATGAACATCTTAATTTTCATTTACCGGAAAAGCCTTATGTTTGTGAAATATGTAATATGAGGTTCAATCAAAAAAAAACTTTAAAGATCCATTGCCATACGCATACGAAAGAGAGACCTTATGTTTGTGAAACATGTAATAAAGGTTTTTCCCAGTCGAGTCACTTAAAGATACATATTCGAATTCATACTAAAGAAAAACCACATGTTTGCAAGGTATGCAGCAAACAATTTTCCCAAAAAGGCTCTTTAGATAGACATTTTCGAATCCATTCCGGAGAACGACCATACGTGTGTGATACATGCGGTAAAAGTTTTACCTATGAAAGTGTACTGACTGTGCATCGTCGCATTCATACCGAAGAAAAACCTTTTGTTTGCGAAGTTTGCAAGAAAGCATTTTACGAAAAAAGTGCTTTGACAAAACATCTACGCTTTCACACAGGTGAGAAACCGTATGTTTGTTATGCTTGTAGTAAAAGATTTCGCCTAAAACAACATCTGAATTTACATATTCTTTCTCATACTAAAGAGAAACCAAACGTTTGCAAGGTCTGCAATAAAGGATTTGCTCAAGGTGGAGCCGTTAAACAGCACATGCGTATACATACAGGAGAAAAGCCCCACAAATGTGAATTGTGTGACAAAGCATTTAATCAAAGAGCTAATTTAATATCGCATCTTAAAATCCACAATGAACTTAAACCTTAGATTTGTGAGACTTGCGATTTTCGATTTCATGAAAAACGTTACCTGATGAGACATCAGCGCACACATATGAAAGAAAAAAATTACTTTTGTGAGACTTGTAACAAAGCATTTGCAAAGAAGGATTCTTTCATGAAACACAGTCTAACTCATACTGGAATAAAGCCTCATAATTGTAAACTATGTAACAAACAATTTGCTCAGAAAAGTACCTTAATTATGCATTTGCGTACGCGTTCAAATGAAAAGCCGTACAGTTGTCAAGTTTGCAGTAAGAAATTTCCCCAAAAATCCGCTTTAGATATTCCCCTTCGAATTGTTACAAATGAACGACCTTATGTTTGCGAAATTTGCTTTAGAGGATTTCATCAAATGGGTAATTTAAGTAGCCATCTTCGATGTCATACAAATGAAAGACCATACGTTTATAACATTTGCTGTAAAGGATTTCGTTATAAAAGTAATTTAAATGTCCATATTAAGACACATGGAAAATGAAAATGTACTTATTCGAGTTTGCTGTATATCATGACCATAAAAGATACACTTTGAGAATAAAAATCACGTTTCTTAGTTTTTACGCTCCTAATTGCTGAAATATTTTAATTTAGCATTATTATTGATACAGCGTATTCTACAATCAATTGGTGTTTTAAGTAAAGTGTTTTCTTTTTAAGTTTACATTCAAATTTATATTCTGAGTAACAATAAGAATAAAAAAAAAAATCAACATTCTATGTTAGCATTATTTCTGTTCTTGATTTCCTAAAAGAAAAGAACTTATTACTAAACACCCGTTGTGTAAAAAATATATTGTCTTGCTGGAAAAGGTTTATGGAGAATTTCCTCAAAATTGTAGATCTATTTATTTGTGCAGACATACAAAATAAAAACAGTACATTTGAGAAATTATCTGTTCAAAATCTCTCTCCCCAAACGAAGAAAAAACTATTTGGCACTGCCTTTTGAATTCAATATAAACAGAAAAACCTTATAGAAGGTGTGACCAATAAGTAGGGTGAATGATGAAATAAGTCATACATTGAGTAGGCCTCACATGGAAAAATAAAAAAATAGTCCCCGTCGTATGCTATGTACATCTGACAAAGTGTGTGCAAATCGTCGAAAGCTCTTGAAAATTCCTTCAATTGCACAACTTTCAATTCCTGTGTAACCGCAGCTTGAATGTTCGAAATGTCTGCAAGTCTTCGCCCTTTCATAGTCACTTTAAGTTTAAGTAAAAGGAAAAAGTCCGGTGGTGATAGGTCTAGGGAATACGGTGGGTGGGACTGTTCAATAACCCGATGTTTAGCCAGAAAGCGCTTTACAATCGTTGCGGTATGCGGTCGTGCATTATTGTGCAACAGAAACCAAGAGACAGGTTGCTTCAGATGTGGCATACATGACGAATAGGAACCAAAAATCGTTTGAACGCTTCGCAGTAAAATTTACCTTTGATAGTTTTGACCTGGAGGGAAAAAATCCTTGGGGATATTGCCTTGACAATCAAAAAAGATTATCAACAGTGTCTTGCTTATATTTGTCAGTGTTATCAAGAAGGTTAACAACCCTTGATTTTTCAAAACGAAATTGTTTCCGTTTTGGGGAGTTGGAACCGCACCCCTCCATACCCTGCCTTTTCGTCTCCGGGTTATACTGGAAACACCAGGTTTCATCCCCGGTGACGATGTCTTTCACGAACTGCGCATTACCGTTCGCCGTGTCGATGACTTCCCCGCAACTTTCCTTTCTTTGCTTTTTTTTGTTCCTCCGTTACACGATGAGGAACAAATCGCTAGTAAGTTTTGCGTTTTGTCAAATCCTGTCACGAATTTCCGAACTCTTTCCTGACTGATATCCAATTCGTCCTGATGGCTAACCCCCGCTCTCGTTGCAACAATTCGCATACTCTCCCGATGTCTGTCTCTGTTCTGCTCTCCAATGTTCGTCTTCGACGCTTTTACGGCCTTCACAAAACTATTTAAACCATACGTACGTAGTCTCCAACATTACGATTTCATCTCTGTCCAGCTGCTTCAGCATTGAGTGATTTTCGCTTGCTGATTTACTCCCATTTTATAAGAATTTCAAATTGATTCTTTGCTCCATGACACACCACAAAATATCGATAATAAATTTTGAGACCGCCATGTCGTTGAATTAATTCCCCGCAACTTTCCTGTCGTTGATGTTTTTATTTCTCCGTTAGATGATGAGAAACAAATCGCTAATAAATTTTGCATTTTCTCAAATCCTGTGTCACGATTTTTCGAACACTTTTCCGACTGTTATACAATTAGTCCTTATGGCTAATCTCCGGACTCGCTGCAACAATTCGCGTACTCTGTCGATGTTTGTCTTTGTTATGCTTTCCGATGTTCGTCTTTGACGCTTTCGCGGCCATCACTAAAATTTTTAAACCACGTGTACGTAGTCTTCAGAGTTACGATTTCATCTCTGTACACCTGTTTCATCATTGAATGACTTTCGCTTGCTTACTTACTCCATTTTTATAAGAATTTCAAATTGATTCTTTGCTTCATGACACGCTACAAAATGTCGATAATAGATTTTGAGACCCTCATGTCGATGAATTCCCCGCAATTTTTCTGATCCCCGGACTCGCAGCAACAATTCGCGTACTCTCTCGATGTTTCTCTCTGTTATGCTCTCCGATGTTTGTCTTTGACGCTTTCACGGCCATCACTAAACTTTTTAAACTACGTGTACGTAGTCTTCAAAGTTACGATTTCATCTCTGTACACCTATTTCATCATTGAATGACTTTCGCTTGCTGATTTACTCCATTTTTATAAGAATTTCAAATTGATTCGCTGCTTCATGACACGACACGAAATGTCGATAATAAATTTATTGAGACTCATAGGCACAGGAAACGAAACGCTACTGTTTAGTGAATATTGCGGAACCCGACGAAGGTGTTGCTAATAATCGGGTTGGTCTCATTTTCGATTTGAGGGGTGATTCACCTTACTTATTAGTCATACCTTTTATTTGTGATATTTACTATAATGGATTTCATCAGGTATATAATTTAAATGTTCATTTTGTACACCATGGGAAGTGATGTTATGCTTATTAACTGCTATACGTGTTATTTTCAGACAAAATATACTTTTATATCCTTTAAACAGTGTTTTTTAGTATTTATTCTGCTTAGATTGGAATAATTAGGAGGAGTACTTTCTTAATATGGTTGTTCATATTGCATATTTGAAGAGCTAAGTGGATGAACATTTTAAGTAACAAAAATTACATTTGAAGAAATTTGAAGTGAAAGTTTTTGCTGTAAATTTTAATGATTTATTTTCTATTTGATACCATGTGTTTAAAATATTAACAGGTATGATACTAAACTATCTCAGAAAAACTTATTCATATTTAATTTTCAAATATTAAAAGTTATTAATATTATTGACGTTATTAAATATTAATGAATAATGTCTCAAATATCCAAGACTAAATGGAATCTTAGTATTTTAGTTTCACCATGTGATAGGATACCTCATAACGCTTACATCCAAAAGATAATTTTTTTTTAATAGAAAATGTAGCATAACATGTTCATCCACTCAGCTCTTCATTTATCAATCAATTAGTGTTTCAAATGAATAGATCGTTTTGATTTAACATACTGTAAAACTTCTGTATTACGTAAGATAAAAAAAATCGGTAACTTCATTTTTATAACTGTCTTAGCGAAGTTGAAAAAATGTTCTTGGCCTGCGAAGACTAAAATCTCCCCACCAATTTCTGCTGAACTATTCATTCTTTTATAGATGCAAGCAATTTGTTTGTGTTCATCTTTGAGTGAAAACAACACTGCTCATCAGCATAATTTTTGTTGTTATTTCTGTGAAAGAAAATGAGTTACTGTAAAACTTATGTATTAAGTAAGATAAAAAAAAAAAAAAAAAAAAAAAAAAAATAGGTAACTTCATTTTTGTAACGGTCTTAGCGAAGTTGAAAAAATGTTCTTGGCATGAGAAGACTAAAATTTCCCCACCAATTTCTGCTGGACTATTCATTCTTTTATAGACGCAAGCAATTTGATCATTCTTACACAAGTTATTTAATATACATTTACATACAGAAGATATTATCTACTATTATATGCATACAGAAGTAATTTATTTAAAACTTGTAATCAAAACACTTTTTTAATACTTGCAGAAGCATGATTTATAAGGTCATCGGTTTTATTTTGCTAGCTCTTTATATCAGATTGCCAGAATTCCCACTTTCTTAAACGGGAAATGTCATTTTAAAAAGTGTCAAAGATCACGTGAAAAGAACGTACATGAAAATCGCATTGTTAGAACATATTTAAGTTAGAAATAGTAAATTCTTGTTTCTTAAAAATTTGAACATATCTAAAATAAATGTGAAAGATAATAAATGAAAGTTAAAATTCTAAGGCTAAATTCACCTTGAGTAAATAATTAAAATTCATATAAAAAGGCACAGATAACTGTTCTACAATTACTTGCAGGTGCATACATATAACATAAAATTATTTAAAATGCATTACGAATATCTTAAAATACATTAAAAACCATTAAAAATCCGAAACGTTTTCAGCCATCACACGACCGTCATCAGTGGATATTTAAATGTTCTTAAAGAAAAGTAATAACAACATTTAAGTACCCACTGATGACGGCCGTGTGATGGCCGAAAACATTTTGTGTTTTTAATGGTTTTAATGTATTTTTAAGATATTTCTAATGTATTTTAAAATTATTTTATATTATATGTACGCACCTGCAAGTAATTTTAGTACCGTTATTCGTACTTTTTTATGTGAAAGATAATGTTTATTGTGATGTTATTAAAGATTCACTGAAAAAAAAAAATCTGCTTATGAGACTTGTAATTAAAATTTTGCTAGAAATTTTATATGATGAGAATAATAAAGAAAGTGTTAGATGGGATGTTCTTATGTAAACATGTATGTATTCATATAAAAGTGTAACCTGTTACTTATAATGCATTGATAAACGGCGCAAAGTATGAAAGGTGTAACGCAGCTTAGGTTTAGCACGGAAATCAATGTCGTACAATGGTGATATTTAGAGAATAAAAATTTTGAACTAGAATCAATTTAGATACTTATCTTTTAATTGATACAAATTAGAACAGATATGATTTTTCTCAAATAGGTCACATGTATTACATGTAATCAAAAACCCTTTTTTAACACTTGCATAAACATGATTTATAAGTTTATCGGTTTTGTTTTTCTAGCTATTTATATCATCTTGTCAGAATTCTCTTTTTCGTATACTAGAGCTGTCGAATGTCATTTTAAACAGAGACAAAGATATTATGAAAAAATTGTACATGGAAATTGCATTGCTAGAACATATTTAAGTTAAAAAGAGTAAATTTCTGTTTCTTAAAAATTTGAGCATCTCGAAAATAAATGTGAAAGATAATGTTTGTCATGATTAAAGATTTACTGTAAAGAAAAATTTTCTGCTTATGAGACTTGTAATTGAAACTTTTGTAAGAAATTTTATATGATGAGAATAAAGCGTGTGCTATAAAGGGTGTTTTTATGTAAACATGTATGCATTCATATAACAGTTTAACCTGCTATTTAGAATGCAGTGATACACGGTGCAAAGTATGAAAGGTGTAACGCAACTTAGTTTTAGCACAGAAATCAAGGAATCGTAATATTTAGAGAATAAAGATTTTGAACTAGAATCAATTTAGATACATCTTTGGACTGATACAAATTAGACTAGAGATGATTTGTCCCAAATAGGTTACACGTATTACATGTAATCAAAAACACTTTTTTAAAACTTGCCTTAACATGATTTATAAGTTCATCGGTTTTGTTTTTCTAGCTGTTTGTATTACCTTGTCAGAATTTTCTTTTTCGTAAACAAGAGCTGTTGAATGTCATTTTAAACAGCGACAAAGATATTATGAAAAGAATGTACATGGAAATTGAATTGTTTGAAAATATTTAAGTTAAAAAGAGTAAATTTTTGTTTCTTAAAAATTTTAACACCTCTAAAATAAATGTGAAAGATAATGTTTATCATGATGTTATTAAAGATTTACTGCAAAGAAACTTTTTATGGTTATGAGACTTGTAATTAAAAGGCTTGTAATTAAAACTTTCTTAAGCAATTTTATATGATGAGAATAAGGCGTATGCTAAAAAGGGTGTTTTTATGTAAACATGTATGCATCCATATAAAAGTGCAACCTGCTATTTAAAACGCAGTGATAAAGGGTGCGAAGTATGAAAGGTGTAACGCAACTTAGTTTTTGCACGGAAAGCAATATCGTACAATAGCGATATTTAGAGAATAAAATTTTTGAACTAGAATCACTTTAGATTAGAGATGCAACGAATATTCGGCCGAAGCCGAATATTCGGCCCATTCGGCTTCGGCCGAATATCAAGTCCATTATTCGGCCTTGGCCGAATAATACTTTAAATAAATGTTTTTATATTTACACAGTATAACTTTTTAATTTGACAAGTTATATTCATCAATGTATAATGAAAATTTTATTTGAAATTAACAAATGCTTTTTTTTCCATTAACTGTCATACCCCGGATGGGTTTTATCTACCCATTTTTATGTAAGAGGCTAATTTAGGAATTATGTTAAAAAATAGTAAGTACAAAAAGTATCTGCTTGTAATAAGCTAACATAATCTGTTAAATTTAAAATTAATCTATTCAAAATTGTTTTAATACAGCTGTACAAGCAAATTCAATTTTTTTTTTTTTTTTTATCATATGGGAAGTTTAACATTTATCCCTTGTTACATAAAAAAATATTTCTTTCAATAATATTGTGAATTATACCTATAAAGAACCCTAGTGCTATCTGCTGACAGCAAAGAAAAAAAATAATGATAATAATAAATGATAAAAATGTTTTTGTTAATTGTGAGCTTTATAAAGTCTACAATGATTTCTTTCCACCATTTTAGAGGATATTCCTTTCATCCTTTCTATCATTGGTTTTTCTTAAGATATTAAGATTTCTTATTTTTTCATCTGAAAGTTGAAACTTACGTTTCCTAGTACTTTTCAAATTTAGTCATTATTTTAAAATGTAACAACAACACACATAATATCTATTAAAATGTAACTAGACACTACCTGATGAGGAACTTTTGCTAAGATTTTTCTTTTTTTTTTGGGGGGGGGGGGGGGTGGCTGAATTATATTATTGAGGCAATTTTTAGGCCGAACATAGCCGAATATTTTTTCAGAGTAAAATAATGCTTTAAAAAAATTTAAAATTTGTATATAAATAATTTTTTAAAAGAAAACAATATATTTTAATTGTGAAATATACAAGAATTGTGCATATAGTGCATACTATATTTTGTTTTTAGGCAAAAATAAGTCCATTATTCGGCGGCCGAATAGGCCGAATATTCGGCTGTAACTTGGCCGAATATTTGGTATTCGGTTATTCGGCAAAACCACTATTCGTTGCATCACTACTTTAGATATTTATCTTTGAATTCATACAAACTAGACCAGAGATGATTTTCTCAAATAGGTCACATGTATTACCAGCCTTCATATTTTAATTATTTCTGGAGCCATTCATTTAATTATTTCTGTTTTTTTTTCTAATTATTCCTCCAGTTTCCATTTTTCTAATTATTCCTCCAGCCTTAATTTTTAAAAAAATTTCCTCAAGATACCGTTTTTCTTTATTCCACCAGCCACCATTTTTTATTTATTCTTCCACCCACCTTTTTTCAAATTATTCCTCCAACCTCCATTTCTTTAATTATTCTCCCAGCCTTCTTTTTTAGGTGCGTTCGTAATTATATAAATACGTAGCACCTATAGTCGTCGTTCAGTCCGTCCGTCTGTCTGTCCGCATATAACAGAGCAAAAACTACCCAACCGAATGGTCTGAAATTTTAAATATACGATTGATGCAAAATTTTGACGAGCCATTTCAAATTTTATGAAAATCGGATGTATAGTTTAATTACAGGGACAGTCAAAAGTTTTTCTTTACATTACGGCCAATGGGAAAAGTTATTGCAAGTGCATTTTAGTAATGTTACAGACTTCCGAATGGTCTGAAATTTTAAATATATAATTGTTGTAAAATTTTGTTGAGCCATTTGAAATTTTATGAAAATCGGATGTATAGTTTAATTACAGCGACAGTCAAAAGTTTTCCGTTACAGTAAGGCCAATGAGAAAAAATTATTGCAAGTGCATTTTAATAATGTTACCGCCTTCCGAATGGTCTGAAATTTGAAATATATAATTGTTGCAAAATTTTGTCGAGCTATTTGAAATTTTATGAAAATCGGATGTATTGTTTAATTACAGGGACAGTCAAAAGTTTTCCGTTACATTACGGCAAGTGGGAAAAAAATATTGCAAGTGAATTTTAATGATGTTACAGCCTTCCGAATGGTCTGAAATTTTAAATATATAATTGTTGCAAAATTTTGTCGAGCCATTTCAAATTTTCTGAAAATCGGATGTATAGTTTAATTACAGGGACAGTCAAAAGTTTTCCGTTACGTTACGGGGAATGGGAAATGAAATATTGCAAATGCATTTTAATGATGTTACAGACTATGCACTTATGAATTTAAAAAATATATCCATTCAGTACAGTATGGGGTGCAAATTTTTTTTTATAAAACTAGTTATAGTACGAACGCACCTTATTTGCCACGTTTGACGAGCAATTTCCAACTTGTTTAAATTTATTTCTCCAGCCACCATTTTCCTAATTACTCCTCCAGCCTCCAATTTTAATTATTCCTCCAGCCTCCAATTTTTATTATTCCTCCAGCCACTATTTATCTAAGCATTCCTCTTGCCTTCATTTTCCTAATTATTTCTCCAGCCTTATTTTTTTTTTAAATTACTAGGGGGCTCGGCCCCCTACGAGCTCCGCTCGCCAACCCCCGTCCAGACACCGCAGACTCTAAATGCACGCTAATTTGATCGGCTTTAAAAAGATTTTGAAAGATTGAATTATAATTTAAAAAACAGTGGCGATCTCCCTATAAACGAATTTCTATTCATTTCTCTTTGATTGAAGAATTTTAACGCCAAATCCACTGCGGTACTACTTGATTATCCTGTCGACCAATTTCGCCAAATTATATAAATCCAAACCACTCGCCAAATTATACAAATTGATATAAATTTTATTTTAAATAACGAAAGAACAAATAAATTCGTACAACATTAATAAAAACACAAATAAAACGTCGAAATAAAAATAACTTGATGACGTATACACGTGTAACAACATTTCAAAATAAGCTAATATAAAAATAATTAAGTAAAGAGGGTCTTTGTCTCCTGGTATTTTTTAAGAAAGCGAAAAGAAAGTTCTTTTAAATGAGACATTTTAAATTAATTCTCAAAATATCAAATAAATGTCTAGCGCAATTTCTAAATTTAAACTTTTTTGCAATATTATTTTGTGTTCATTTTATGTAATAACTATAATGTGACGTAAATATGACGTAATTTCTCCTAAGACTTCTAACGCATGTTAATGAATTTATTATTTTACAATATCCTTTCTCTTTTAAAATTCACGTGTATACTTTTTATGACGTAATTTTTAATAAGTTCCTGCTTTTTGTACGTAATTTTTTAATTCTAATTTGAAAGTTTTTTCCGTGTTTATAATTAGTCACGTGTAAATAAATTTTTAATTTGAAGCAAACATTATTGCTTGCACTTTTTATACAGTTGGCAACAGTTTAAATTAGTACAATTTTCTGAAATCTGTAAAAAATATCTCTAGAAATGCTGAAAATTTGAATTTAAAATAGAAATAAAACCTGAAAAAATGAGTCAAAATAAAAAAATTAATGCAATCTGCACTCCGGCAAATTCCAACGCATAAAATGATCTAAAAATGATTACACTGCCATGTATAGATTTTTCTGCTATAAAACTTTTTTAGTGGAACGATTTTGTCCAACTTTAGCATTAAATATCTCTTAAAATAATTCTTCGATTTAAAAACTGTCTGCATCAACGTGTTTATCAAACATTTCTGTATAAAACCACCGATTTTCATATTTTTGTATGCATTGTTTTTGTTAATATTAACGAAGAAAGGCCTCCGGTCACAAAAAAAGCAAAACCGGCGGCGGCGGCGGTGACAGCGGTAGTTACTTTTTTTTAGAATAGAGAGATTCCTCCAGCCAACATGTTTTCTTTATTCCACCAGCCACCATTTTTTTATTTATTCCTCCAGCCACCTTTTTTCTAATTATTCCTCTAGTCTTCATTTTTTTTAAAATTCTTCATCCAGCCTCTATATTTCTAATTATTCCTCCAGTCACCATTTGTTTATTTATTCCTCCAGCCATCATTTTTTTTATTTATTCCTCCAGCCACCAATTTTCTAATTATTCCTCCTGCCTCCATTTTTTTATTTATTCCTCCAGCCACCATTTTCCTAATTATTCTTTAAACCTCCATTTTTTAATTATGCCCCTAGCCTCCATTTTTTTAATTATTCCTCGAGCCTGTTTTTTTATTTATTCCTCCAGCTTCCATTTTTCTAATTATTCCTCCAGCCTCCAGTTTTTAAATTCTTCACCCCGTCTCCATTTTTTAAATTATTCTTCCAACCACTATCTTTTTATTTATTCATCCAGTTTCGATTTTTTTTTGTTTATTCCTGCATCCACCTTTTTTCTAAATATTTCTCTAGCCTCCATTTTTTAAATTCTTCATTCAGCTTCCATTTTTCTAAATATTCCTCCAACCACCATTTTTTGTTCAGCCAGCTTTTTTTAATTTATTCCTCCAGCTACCATTTTTTAATTATTTCTCCAGCCGCCATTTTTTAAAAATATTCCTCCAGCCTCAATTTTTTAGTTATTCCTACAGCCTCCATTTTTCTAAATATTCGCCCAGCGTCAATTTTTCTACTTATTCTTCCAGCCTGAATTTTTTCTTTATTCCACCAGTCACCATTTTTTATTTATTCCTCCAGCCTGTATTTTTTAATTACTCCTCCGGCCACCATTTTTCTAATTATTCCTCCAGCCTCCACTCTTAATTATTCATCCAGCCGCTATTTTTCTAATAATTCCTCCTGTCTCCATTTTTTTAAATTATTCCTCCAGCCGCCATTTTTTATTTATTCCTCCAGCCGCCGATTTTATAATTATTCCTCCTGCCTCCATTTTTTAATTAGTCCTCCAGCCACTATTTGCTTATTTATTCCTAAGGCCACCATTTTCAAATTATTCCTCCAGCCTCCATTTTTAATTATTCATCCAGCCACTATTTTTCTAATCATTCCACCTGTCTCCATTTTTTTAAACTATTCCTCCAGCCACCGATTTTATAATTATTTCTCCTGCCTCCATTTTTTAATTAGTCCTCCAGCCACCCTTTTTTTATTTATTCCTAAAGCCAACATTTTTCTAATTATTCATCCAGCCAACATTTTCTTAATTATTCCTCCAGCCTCATTTTTTTTTAATTATTTCTCCAGCCAACATATTTTCTTTTTTCCACCAGCCACCATTTTTTTTATTTATTCCTCGAGCCTGTTTTCTTATTTATTCCTCCAGCTTTCATTTTTCTAATTATTCTTCCAGCCTCCAGTTTTTAGCTCAAAGGTAATCAAAGCCTGAGAGCTTATGTGCCCGCTTGTTCTGTATGTACGTACGTATGTACGTAACGCGATAACGCTTGATAGAAATATCCGGTTTGCTTCAATTTTTTTTTCTATGCTCGTTTTGATAATGCGCTTCCCTGATTAGTTTTGGGGGTTCATTGTTTAAGGATAAAGGGGAAAGGGGGTTATCCCCGCCCCTTAATTTATATAAATGTGTTTTTCATGCAGAAATATTCGATTTGCTACAAATTTGGTATACCGGTTTAATATGTTAAGGAGCTGCCTTGATTAGATTTGGGGGTTCGTTGTTTAAGGATAAAAGGGAAAAGGGGGGCTAGTCCCCCCCCCCCTTAATTTAGATAAATGGGTTTTTCATGTAGAATTGTTCGATTTGCTCCAAATGTAATATACCAGTTTATTATGTTCAGGAGCTGCCTTGATTAGATTAGTGGGTTCATTGTTTAAGGATAAAGGGGAAAAGGGGGGCTAATCCCCCCCAATTTAGATAGATGGGTTTTTCATGCAGAAATATTCGATTTGCTACAAATTTGGTATACCGGTTTATTATCTTAAGGAACTTCCCTGATTAGATTTGGGAGTTCATTACTTAAGTATAAAGGGGGAAAAGGGGGGCTAGATCACCACCTTTAGATAAATGGATTTTTCATGTAGAATTGTTCGATTTGCTCCAAATTTGGTATGCCGGTTTATTATGTTAAGCAGCTTCCCTGATTTGATTTGGAGGTTCATTAGTTAAGTATAAAGGGAGGAAAGGGGAGATAGATCCCCCGCTTAATTTAGATAAATGAGTTTTTTTATGCAGAGTTATTAGACTGGCTCCAAAGTTGGTATACCGGTATATTATGTTAAGGAGCTGCGTTGGTTAGATTTGGAGGTTTATTGGTTAAGTATAAAAAGGGGACGGGGGCTAGTCCCCCCTTAATTTACATAAATGGGTTTTTCTGAAGAATTATTCGATTTACTTCAAATTTGATATATCAGTTTATTCCGATATGGCGCTTCCTTCATTTGATTTGGAGGTTCATTGGTTAAGTATAAAGGGGGCGGGACGGGAGCTAATCCCCCTTCATTTAGTTTTTGAGGGGCATTATCCTTTGAAATAAGAAAATAATATACAATTAGTGTGAATAGCCTGTGAGCTCAATGCCATCAGTTTAACTGGACACTTTTCTTTTTATTTATTAAATTCTTCATCCAGCCTCTATTTTTTAATTATTCTTCCATCCACCATATTTTTATTTATTCCTTCAGCTTCCATTTTTTTATTTATTCCTTCATCCAACTTTATTGAAATTATTCCACCAGCCTCCATTTTTTATTTATTCCTCCAGCCACCATTTTTTAATTTATTCCTCCAGTCACCATTTTCCTAATTATTCTTAAACCCTCCATTTTTTAATTAATCCCCCAGCCTCCATTTTTAATTATTCCTCGAGCCTGTTTTTTATTTATTCCTCCAGCTTCCATTTTTCTAATTCTTCCTCCTGCCTCTAGTTTATAAATTCTTCATCCAGCTTCCTTTTTTAAATTATTCTTCGTGCCACCATCTTTTTATTTATTCCTCGAGCTTCCATTTTTTTATTTATTCCTCCAGCCTTCATCTTTTTAATTGTTCCTCCAGCCACCATGCTTTTATTTATTTCTACAACCTCCATTTTTTAAAAATATATTTCCAGCCTCCATTTTTATAATTATTCCTCCAGCTCCAGATTTTTAATTATTCCTCCAGCCACAATTTTTTATTTATTCCTCCAGCATTCATTTTTCTAATTATTCCCCTCTGTCTCTAACTGTTTAATTATTCCTCCAACCTCCAACTTTTTAATTATTCCTCCAGCCACCATTTTTTAATTATTCCTCCAGCCTCCTTTTTTCTAATTATTCCTCCATCTTCCATTTTTAAAATTATTCCTCCATCCTCCATTTTTTAAATTATTCCTCCAGCCACCATTTTTTTATTTATTCATCCAGCCGCTATTTTTCGAATCATTATTCCATCCTCCAAATTTTTAATTATTCCTCCAGTCACCATTTTTGATTTATTCCTCCACCCGCCATTTTTCTAATTATTCCTCCAGCCTCCATTTTTTAATTATTCCTCAAGCATGTTTATTTATTCCTCCAGCTTCCATTTTTCTAATTACTCCTCCAGCCCCCTTTTTTAAATTATTCTTCCACCCACCATCTTTTTATTTATTCCTCCAACTTCCATTTTGTTACTTATTTCTCCATCCGCATTTTTTTCTAATTATTTCGCCAGCCGCCATTTTTTTATTTATTCCTCCAGCCACCATTTTTAATCATTCCTCAAGCCGCAACTTTTTAGCTTATCCCTCAAGCCACCATTTTTTGAATTATTCCTCTGTCCTCCTTTTTTAAATTCTTCATACAGCCTCAATTTTTCTAATTATTCCACCAGCCACCAATTTTTAATTATTCCTCCATCCTCCATTTTTCTAATTATTCTTATAGCCACCGATTTTATAATTATTCCTCCAGCCACTATGCTTTTATTTATTTCTACAACCTCCATTTTTAAAAATATTCCCCCAGCCTTCATTTTCATAATTATTCCTCCAGCCTCCAAATTTTTTTTTATTCCTCCAGCATCCATTTTTCTAATTATTCCCCCAGTCTCCATTTTTTAAATTATTCCTCCAGCCTCCAACTTTTTAATTATTCCTTCAGTCACGATTTTTTAATTATTCTTCCAGCACCATCTTTTTATTTATTCATCCAGCTTCCATTTTTTTATTTATTCCTCCATCCACCTCTTTTCTAATTATTCCTCTAGCCTCCATTTTTTAAATTCTTCATCCAGCTTCCGTTTTTCTAATTATTCCTCCAACCGCCATTTTTTAATTATTCCTCCAGACAGTTTTTTTAATTTATTCCTCCAGCTACCATTTTTAAAATATTCCTCCAGCTGCCATTTTTCTAAATATTCTTCCAGCCTCACTTTTTTATTTATTCCTCCAGCCTCAATTTTTTATTTATTCCTCCAGCCTCAATTTTTTATTTATTCCTCCAACCTCCATTTTTCTAAATATTTGTCCAGCCTCAATTTTTCCAATTATTCCTACAGCCTCAATTTTTTCTTTATACCACAAGCCACCATTTTTAAATTTATTCCTCCAGTCTCCATTTTTTAAATTGTTCCCCCAACCTCCATTTTTAATTATTCCTGGAACCTGTTTTTTTATTTATTCCTCCAGCTTCCATTTTTCTACATAATTCTTCCTCCTGCCTTCAGTTTATAAATTCCTCATCCAGCCTCATTTTTTAAATTATTCTTTCAGCCACCATCTTTTTTATTTATTCCTCGAGCTTCCATTTTTTTATTTATTCCTCCAGCCTCCATCTTTTTAATTGTTCCTCCAGCCACCATGCTTTTATTTATTTCTACAACCTCCATTTTTAAAAAATATATATCCAGCCTCCATTTTTATAATTATTCCTCCAGTCTCCAGATTTTTATTTATTCCTCCAGCCATAATTTTTTATTTATTCCTCCAGCATCCATTTTTCTAATTATTCCCCCTGTCTCTAACTTTTTAATTATTCCTCAAACCTCCAACTTTTTAATTATTCCTCCAGCCACCATTTTTTAATTATTCCTCCAGCCTCCTTTTTTCTAATTGTTCCTCCATCCTCCATTCTTTAAATTATCCCTTCATCCTCTATTTTTTAAATTATTCCTCCATCCTTCATTTTTTAAATTGTTCCTCCAGCCACCATTTTCATTATTTATTCATCCAGCCGCTATTTTTCGAATCATTCCTCCATCCTCCAAATTTTGAATTATTCCTCCAGCCACCATTTTTGATTTATTCCTGCAGCCGCCATTTTTCTAGTTATTCCTCCAGCCTCCATTTTTTAATTATTCCTTAAGCCTGTTTATTTATTTATTCCTCCAGCTTCCATTTTTCTAATTACTCCTCCGCCTCATTTTTTAAATTATTCCTCCAGCCACCATTTTTTATGTATTTCTCCAACTTCCATTTTTGTTACTTATTTCTCCATCCGCATTTTTTCCTAATTATTTCGCCATCTTCCATTTTTTATTTATTCTTCCAGCCACCATTTTTAATCATTCCTCAAGCCGCAATTTTTTAGTTTATCCCTCAAGCCACCATTTTTCGAATTATTCCTCTATCCTCCTTTTTTAAGTTCTTCATACAGCCTCAATTTTTCTAATTATTCCTCCAGCCACCATTTTTTAATCATTCCTACAGCGACCAATTTTTAATTACTCCTCCATCCTCCATTTTTCTAATTATTCTTACAGCCACCGATTTTATAATTATTCCTCTTCCCTCCATTTTTTAGTTAGTCCTCCAGCCACAATTGTTTTATTTATTCCTAAAGCCAACATTTTTCTAATTATTCCTCCAGCCAACATTTTCCTAATTATTCCTCCAGCCTCATTTTTTTAATTATTCCTGCTACCAACATATTTCCTTTATTCCACCAGCCACCATTTTTTATTTATTTCTCCAGCCACCTTTTTTCTAATTATTCTTCTAGTCTCATTTTTTTTAATTCTTCATACAGCCTCATTTTTCTTATTATTCCTCCAATCACCGTTTTTTTATTTAATACACCAGCCTCCATTGTTTTAATTTATTCCTCATGTCAAATTTTTTTATTTATTCCTCCAGCCATCATTTTTCTAATTATTTCTCCAACCTCCATTTTCCTAATTATTCTTCAACCCTCCATATTTTAATTATTCCCCCATCCTCCATGTTTTATTTATTCCTCGAGCTTTTTTTTATTTATTCTTTAAGCTACCAGTTTTCAAATTATTCCTCCAGACTCCAGTTTTTAAATTCTTCATTCAGCATCCTTTTTTAAATTATTCTTCCAGCCACCATCTTTTCATTTATTCCTCCAGCTTCCATTTTTTATTTATTCCTCCATCCACCTTTTTTCTAATTATTCCTCCATTTTTTATTGTTCCTCCAGCCACTATGCTTTAAAAATTCCTCCAGCCTTCATTTTTATAATTATTCCTCCATCCTCCAAATTTTAATTATTCCTCCAGCCTCCATTTTTGCCATTGTTCCTCTAGCCACCATGTTTTTATTTATTTCTACAACATCCATTTTTAAAAATATTCCTCCAGCGTTCATATTTATGATTATTCCTCCAGCCTCCAAATTTTTATTTATTCCTCCAGCATCCATTTTTCTAATTATTTCCCCAGTCTCCATTTTTTATTTATTCCTACAGCTTCCATTTTTCAAATTCTTCCTCCTGTCTCCAGTTTATACATTCTTCATCCAGCCTCTTTTTTTAAATTATTCTTCGAGCCACCATCTTTTTATTTATTCATTCAGCTTCCATTTTTTAAATTTATTCCTCCATCCACCTTTTTTCTAATTATTCCTCTAGTCTCCATTTTTTAAATTCTTCATCCAGCTTCCATTTGTCTAATTATTCCCCCAACCACCATTTTTTAATTATTCCTCCAGCAAGCTTTTTTAAATTTATTCCTCCAGCTACCATTTTTAAAAGATTCTTCCAGCCACCATTTTTCTAAATATTCCTCCAGCCTCAATTTTTTATTTATTCCTCCAGCCTCAGTCTTTTATTTATTCCTCCAGCTTCCATTTTTCTAAATATTCGTCCAGCCTCAATTTTTTCCAATTATTCCTCCAGCCTCAATTTTTCCAATTATTCCTCCAGCCTCAATTTTTTTTCTTTATTCCACCAGCCACCATTTTTTATTTATTCTTCCAGTCTCTATTTTTCAATTATTCCTCCAGCCACCTTTTTTTAAATTTATTCCTCCAGCTAACATTTCTCTAAATATTCCTCCAGCCTCAAATTTTTAGTTATTCCTCCAACCTCATTTTTTTATTTATTTCTCCAGTCTCTGTTTTTTTTAATTATTCTTCCAACCTCCATTTTTTAAATTACTCCTCCAGCCGACATTTTTAATTATTCCTACTAGCTTAATTTTTTCATCATTCCACCAGACACCATTTTTTATTTATTTCTCCAACCACTATTTTCCTAATTATTCTTCAACCCTCCATATTTTAATTATTCCCCCAATCTTCCATTTTTTATTTATTCCTCGAGCCTTGTTGTTTATTTATTCCTTCAGCTTCCATTTTTTCTTATTATTTCTCCAGCCTCTAGTTTTTAAATTCTTCATCCAGCCCCCCTTTTTAAATTCTTCTTCCAGCCACCTTCTTTTTATTTATTCCTCCAGCTTCCATTTTTGTGTTTATTCCTCCATCCACATTTTTTCTAATTATTCCATCAGCCTCCATTTTTTTACTGTTCCTCCAGCCACAATGCTTTTATTTATTTCTACAACGTCCATTTTTTTAAAATATTCCTCCAGCCATCATTTTTATAATTATTCCTCCCGCCTCCAAATTTTTAATTATTCCTCCAGTCTCCATTTTTAATTGTTCCTCCAGCCACCATGCTTTTATTTATTTCTACAATCTCCATTTAAAAAAATATTTCTCCAGCCTTCATTTTTATAATTATTCCTCCAGCCTCCAACTTTTTATTTATTCCTCCAGCCTCCAACTTTTTATTTATTCCTCCAGCATCCATTATTCTAATTATTCTCTCAGTCTCCATTTTTTAAAGTATTCCTCCAGCCTCCAACTTTTTAATTATTCCTCAAGCCACCATTTTTTAATTATTCCTCCATTCTCTTTTTTCTAATTATTCCTCCATCTTCCATTTTAAAAATTTTTCATCCAGCCACCATTTTCTTTATTTAATTATCCAGCCCCAATTTTTCTAATCATTACTCCATCATCTAATTTTTGAATTATTCCTCCAGCCACCATTTTTGATTTACTCCTACAGCCGTCATTTTGCTAATTATTCCTGCAACCCCCATTTTTTAAATTATTCCTCCAGGCTGTTTTTTTTATTTATTCCTCCAGCTACCATTTTTTTAATTTATTACTCCAGCTTCCATTTTTATTATTTATTCCTCCATCCACCTTTTTTCTAATTATTTCTGCAGCCTATGTTTTTTTATTTATTCCTCCAGCCACCATTTTTATTCATTCCTCAAGCCACCATTTTTTAGTTTATTCCTCAAGCCACGACTTTTGTAATTATTCCTCTATCCTCCTTTTTTAAATTCTTCATCCAGCCTCATTTTTATAATTATTCCTCCAGTCACCATTTTTTAACTAGTAAATCTGCAGATCAGGAGCCTCAACGTCAGCTCTGCAAGTCACTGTTTTTAGACACACTTTGGTAATATTCAATTTCATGCAAACCGCAATTTAAAGTTTTCAAATTATGTAATTATTTATAAGAATAAAAAATACGAAGTTTTCAGACATTAGAAGCATTAAATTAAAAACGTTGTTATGGAAGGATATTTTGAAATAATTTTCATGAGCTACTAATTCTGATATTTTTTTAAAACAAATTTCTTCAGGGGGGGGGGGGGGCTCCGCCTCCTGAACTCCCCGTGGTTTCATTAATTTACATATGTAACTTTTTATTTATTGCACTAATGGTTATCGCAAATCTTAAATGTCTTTTTATACTTCCGAACCTTAATTTTCAATACTGGTGGACAGAAAATGATTCACATTGACGCAATTATATTAAAAGTTTAGGTTTTATGAATGAAAATATAATTTCCTTTTAAAAATAAAATATTTTTCATTCATATTTTCTGAAATGAGACGGCATTAAGAAGTAACACTCGTCATAAAATATTTTTTTAGGTAATCTAAGTTAATGCTTGGTTTTTAAGAATGAGAATATTTATTTCCCAATACAATGACGTCATTTTCGACAGCGATAATTTTGCGGTGTAAAATTTTGACATTTACTATATATTTGATTTTCAAAAGTTTTTTTTTTTTTTTTTCTCATTGAAATTTTCGATTAAAAATTAACATTTCTGTTAGCTGTGTGCAGACGATAAACCATGAGATATTAGTAACATTTCTTTTAATAATAAGATTTAATATCATAACACAAGCCCTTTTTATTTCAACCTCAAAGCATATTAGTTTTATTTTTGATATATGAGATCAAATTCACCTTCTTTTCGTATTTTAGTTTTATTTCCAATATGAAGACGTATTCATGTCTATTTTTTATTTCATTTTCCTCTTGCACATGAAAATCTTTCAAATCAAAATTATCTGTTTAGGATAAATTATTATTCTGGGATAGGATTTTCTTGGCAACGGTAAAAAAAAAAAAAATGATTGTTAAATTTATAGCAAAATTTCAATTTATTCCTTATGAAAATAATGAACTTCTTAATTTAAAAGAAAAAATATTTGAACAAAATAAGCAGAACATAGTCTTTCTTTATTTCTGGGGTAAATTTCATCTATATGTAAAGTCACAAAGGCATTAATTCGTCCCTTTTGACTTTGATTGACTTCAAACAATTACAAATACTTTCACATTTACCATATTTTTAGGTGTAGTTCCGTCGCTAGGCAACAGTTAAAAGAAAATAAAACAATGAAATATGTGCTTTGAAAAAAAGTAAATTTATAAAAAGATATATTATTGGAACACATATATAAAATACCTCCATAAGTTAAACACCGAATTTAAAAACTCTGACAAATGTATACACAAAATTTCAAACTAATATGAATAATGTATGGTTCTAATTAGAAATTACATCATCCATAATTTACTATTTAAATCCTTCAATCATATGAGCCATTTCCTTTCAACAAATAAAAATGGAAAAATCGTCTGAATTGCTATAGGAAAGCATCAAGTCACAAAATAAAATGTTCTATATATTCCGAACGCATGAACCAAATTTAACCAAAAACTATACAGCTAAATCCGGGGATTTTACCAACATGCATACTTAATTTTAAGCTAATCGGATGCTTTTTACGGCAGTTATCACGGAACAGACGGACAGACAGACAGACAGACAGACAGACAGACAGACAGACAAACGGAAACCAAAACATTTCGTGTCTCCACAGTAAGCCTTCACTGACGTTTCGGCAATTATTCATACAGCGACCATTTTAAATTATTCCTCGATCCTCCATTTTTCTAATTATTCCTACAGCTTTCATTTTTTAATTATTCCTGCAGCGACTTTTTTTTAAATTTATTCCTCAGACACGATTTTTCAATTTATTCCTCAAGCCTCCATTTTTTAATTATTCCTCCAGCCTCCCTTTTCATTATTCCTAGAACCACCATTTTTCTAATTATTCCTCCGGCCGTCATTTTACTAATTATTCCTCCAGCTTCCATTTCTTAATCATTCCTCCAGCCTGTTCTTTTATTTATTCCTCCAGCTTCAATTTTTCTAATTACTCCTCCAGCCTCCATTTTTTTAAGTAATACTCCAGCGACCATTTCTTTATTTATTCCTCCAGCTTCCATTTTTATTATTTATTCCTCTATCCACTTTTTTTAATTATTCCTCCAGCCACTATTTTTAATCATTCCTCAAGGCTCCATTTTTTAGTTTATTCCACCAGGCACCATTTTTCTAATTATTTCTCCACCCACCATTTATTAATTATTCCTACAGTCACGATTTTGCAAATTATTCCTCCATCGTCCTTTTTTCAAATTATCTGTCCAGCCTCCAGTTTTTTAAGTATTCTTCCAGCCACCATTTTTCTAATTATTCTTCAAGCCTCCATTTTTTAATTATTCCTCCAGCCACCATTTTTTAATTATCCCTCCAGCCACATTTTTATTTATTCTTCCAGCCACATTTTTATTTATTCTTCCAGCCACCTTTTTTATTTATTCCTCAAACCTCTATTTTCTAATTATTCCTACAGCTACCATTTTTTGATTTATTACTCCAGCCTCCGTTTTTCTAATTATTCCTCCAGCCACAATTTTTTCCCCTCCAGATATCTTTTTTTTTAGTTATTCCTCCATTCTCCATTTTTTTAATTATTCATCCAGCCTCCATTTTTCTAGTTAATGCTCCAGCCTCCATTTTTTTAGTTATTCCTCCAGCCACCATGTTTTTATTTATTCCTGCAACCAACATTTTTCTTTTTTTTCCTCCAACTTCCATTTTAATAATTATTCCTCGAGCCTTCAATTTTTTAAATATTCCTCCAGTTTCCAACTTTTTATTTATTCCTCTAGCCTCCATTTTTAAAATTCTTCATCGAGCATCCAAATTTCTAATTATTTCTCCTGCCACCATTTTTTAATTATTCCTCAATTCTCCATTTTTCTAATTATTCCTCCATCCTCCATTTTTTAAATTAGTCTTCCATCCACCATTTTCTTTATTTATTCCTTCAGCTACCCTTTTTCTAATTATTCTTTTAACTACCATTTTTTATTTATTATTCTAGCCACCATTTTTCTAATTATTCCTCCAGCCTCCAATTTTTTATTTACTCCTCTAATCACCATTTTTTAATTGTTCCTCCATCCACCATTTTTCTAATTATTCCTCCAGCCTCATTTTTTTATTTATTCCTCTAGAATAATATTACTTGTTTATGTTTTCTAACGAAAATATTATGGTCTCTACTTAATTGTACATTGTGATAGATGTAAATTATTAATGTTAGTTAAAACACATTTATTTCCTAACTCGTCGTCTTGCAATATTCTTTTTATCTAATTATAGACTCATCCTTGCATATTCATAAAAATAAACAATGATAGAGAAAGCCATACATTTTAATCATCAAACAGTTTCAGAAAAGAAAACGAAAATAGCCAAGCCTTGGCACAGCCTTGCTTTTTCTAGCACGCTGTGTCTTGCTCTATCTTGCACTGAAGAAGAATCTGACTAGTAGATTAGAAACAGCTGTTTGCTGCTTTTCACGTATTATTTGTGCCTTTTTAAACGTTGGTTTTCTGCTTTTTAATATTCCTGCACAAAGGCTTTAATTGCTATTTTAAAATAATACATGAACTATTTGTGCCAAGTGAATGAAAAGCAATGTCGGTATTCAAGCAATCGCAGTATTACGCGTCGGAATAGAATTCTTTGAAAAATTGGGTTTTATAACATCTGTTCTAAGGTAAGCGCTAACTTTCATTTTTATTTAGACATACAGTCTTTCATGTACCGAAATGTAACTCGGTTTGCTTAATGCAGTTGTTTTTAGATTTGAATTGCGCTTGCTAAGTTTGTTGTGTTTCTCTCCGTCATCCAGTAATGGAACCTAAAATGGGCGGCCATATTGCCGGGTAAAATTTTTTCTATCATTGTAGCAACACTTTCCAAATCTGCATGTGCTTCTTTGTGATTTGTGTTTACCTTACAGCTATCGCCACCTGTAGCACTCTTTGTAAGCTGTCTTCCTTCCCTTTTCTCTTCATCTGTGACCTTGCCACCTTACGGACATGTGTTTACAGTAGCTGATGACGAGTGGTTATATTTTCCACCCGAAACGCTTCATGTGAATTGATTTGATTTTATGGCGATTCATAAAATGTTTTATTACTTTAATTGTGATTTATGGCCGCTTTTTGGTGCTGTTTCAACTGAAGGATTATTTTTTTCCTTTGGTGAGGGTAAAATTATCCTTTATACACTTTTTAAAAAATCAATTTTTTTCATTTCTCAACTTGAGTTTAAAATATTATTAAAAACTGTTTATAATACAATATAGAGTGTAAAAAATACTAGCAAAGGTTCAAAATTTTATTTAAACAGTTGCGCTGTTTTACTCAAGTTTTCCCCATAAGGGGATCATTTTAGGCTACCTTCCCCTACATCGCATTTTTTTTTTCAATTTGATTTAAATAAACGGACTTTTTTAGCTAAACTTCGTTCTATTCTACTTACCTGGGGCCCGGATTCTCTTTGTAAAATTCTTCAAACAGTGATCTCATATAATCACGAATGTTAAAACCGGACGACCGTCGAAAAAACGTCAGTACAGATGGATGCAAAATTATCACCCACCTGCCACTGGCAACTGAAACAAAACAGAAAAATAAAAAGTAAATTAAAAAGAAATTGTAATTTAATAGATTACAACGACCATTTGGAATTTTTTTTTGGACTTAATATTTATTTAGTTTCAATTTTGAGGTATTTCGACAAGAGAAGCCGAGAGAGATAAGAGGTTAAAAATCGAAAGCAGTTCCACCGAATCATCCACAGATCACGACAAATCACCTTCGTAACAAAATTTAACCGAAAAATCTAAATTTCGTCCACCAAATTCCGTCGCATCCTCTTCAACAACAGATCGCAAAGATCAAACTTCAGACGACCAAAACCTTCATCGATAAACTCTCCAAGTCCCCTTTCGAGAAGAAAAACAGTTTACAAATCGAAAGCAGTTCCACCGAATCATCCACAGATTGCGACAAATTACCTACGTGGAGCTGAATTTTTCCCGGTTAGAATCGACCGATTGTAAAACGCCGTGGTAGTGGATTGGAGCCCCTCTAGATATGGCCTTTTACTATCAATCGATTAAAAATTAGATTGTTTCCTTTTTCGCGTTTGTATTTTATTCTGTAATCGATTTTCATGGGCTACATAATCAGTTGAAGACCTCGATTTTCATGGCCTACATAATCAGTTGAAGACCTCGATTTTTGCTTTGCAAGACGATTTTCATTTCGGCGTCGCTCTTTGGCTTTGGATTTTTCCATATCTGATAATTTGCGCCTACCCATTTTGTAACTTTTTCAATTTTTAACGATTTTATGCCTTTCGATTACCTATTCAAACAATTTTTAACGATTTTATGCCTTTCGATTACCTATTCAAATAAAAATTCTTCTAAAAGTAAAGAACATCGTTGAATTTCGCTAAAAAAAAAATAAAATGCGAGCATCATTTGGCCTCATCCTCGACCGAAAACAACAACCATTTCCAAATGGTTAATAAAACTTAACACGATACCTGTCTCTTAAAAGTTACTCAAGAATAATTATCAAATATTTAATTATTTGAAAAGCGAAAACATATATTGCAGGGAAGAGACTGCATTTCTTTTAGGTACTTCAATTAATTGCTCAGACTTTTCCCAGATTTCAGCGTCATTTATATATAATCATTTCTACGTGAAGGTATTATGTTATAAAATTTAGTGTATTCCATTATTCGGTCAAAATATAAAATACGTGACTACATTGGAATCATCTAGATTTTTGACTCGGAAGCAGTACTTCCGGAATACCTTACTTATTTGCTTCAATTTGAAGTCCTTCAAAAGTCCTGCTTATTGGTAGAAATATATAGCACATATTCTCTGTCTGGGACCAATCGCTAATAATGATTTAGAAGAAGGTGTACATGTGGCCCTGTGCTCCAGTGAATGCAGAACATTTTTTTTTCTTAAAATAATGAGATTTCATTATTGTAGTATTGTGGGTTTCATAATACATTTATTAAACATGTTGCTTTAAAATGATTCAAGTATAAATTTAGTTAAATGTCGTCGTAATATATCATTAAATATCGTTAATATAAGTAAAAGTCAAGGTAAATATAATCGAAAGAATACTTTCAATAAATTTTTTTATTACACTGATCAAATAACTGATCCACACTGATCCTGTGTGTATTTAAACAATTGTGTCTGTTTGAAGTATAATTCAGTGTGGCAAGCTGTAAAGATTTGTATTAGGTGCTGGGCGTTAAAGGATTTAATTTTGTGAATTTAGTGTGTGGAGAAGGGTTGTGATTATGACGTTGTTGGTAAAAGTAGTTTGTAATTATCCGGCTAATCAGAATGTGCACATTTCAAGCTGCTGAACTGAGAATTCATAAACAGACAGATAAAGTGCTGAATTTGTGTGACATTTGCTTTATCAATTTGTTCCAATATACTTTTGGACACTTAATAAGGAATTTTATTTTCGCTTCGATTTACAAATGCAAACGTTCTACAGATTTAAGAGTCTAGACCAGTCACATGAAGCCATTCGCAAATAAATTTAAACCAATGGGAGCTTGCTTTTCAAATAATTTCGTTTACATATCAATATTCTTCAAAGGATTTTTTGCGTTGAATAGCTGAGGTGGACATTAACAGGTTCCTTTATTTTTACGATTTTGGTTCCAGATTGTTTTATGAGGTCACTTTCTTATTCGAAATCGGTTTCGAAAGTGAACATATTCCTAGAAAAAAAAAACCCCACAACCAAAGTATAAAAAGTATAAAAGTACGATGGTATATTTAGACATCCGATATCCTATACATTTTTTTAAAATAATATTGAAATACAAACGAGAAATTAAAAAAAATGACATTGGTTTAAGATTAGTAACAACATGGTGTAGGCTTTGCAGTTAAATCAATACAATATATGCGATTAGTCTTAATCTTCTGGTTAACGTTCTTAAAAATTCTAAAAGCTCTTCTATGTATTAGAAAAGAAGTAAAAGCTTATAAGGCATTTTTGTTTATCCCCAATCTTTAGGAAATAGGTCTGAACTTATCTATTGGCCTGCGATAAGATGGAGTATGCTCTGTATATTCATATATGAATTTAAAACTTGAGTCATATTTTAAAGGTCAATGAGGCTTAAGGAGCCTTATTTTATAAAATGCTACACTCGTAAAATTTTGCTTTTGAAACCTATACTTATAACGCCAATTTATACTAAACACATTTTCTTTTACCTTTGAGAGGAACTGAGATACGCAACTATTTTCTTGCAGTTGGGTGCTACTAAAGAGAACAACGACAATGCCAGTGATTTCAATGTAATCATTTGATTCTGTTTTTTCTGTCTACTGGCGCGGAGGGTAAACAACTTCTATCATCCGGACTTAATTGAACCGCAATGGTTTCTTCCTCTTCCCCTCCCATCGAATTTGTTCACTTTTAGACAGCGATGGTTTGGGCTAACCCATTTCCAACCGTCGCCTCTCAGAATGGAATTATACAGAATTTTATTATTTGTCACTTGCCTTTGATATAAAATTTTAAAGTTATATAACGTTTAAGTGTTCCAAATACTGTCATTTTAAAACTCATTTCTAAAAGGAATATTTTAATTTTTGTTTATTTTAAATCAATTTTACGAGGGAGCCCCACCTCCCTTGTCTGTTTTGATGATCTGTATTTTCACTATATTCTAAATCAGATTTTGTTAAAAAAAATATTGCATACTACAGTAGAACCTCGATTATCCGAAGTAATTGGGACCGACCCTCTTTCGGATAATCGAAATTTTCGGATAATCAAGAATGCTTCAGTTTTAAGATTGGGGAGAAATATATGCAATTTTTTCTTATTATGGTAATAGGTGTTTAATAAAAATAAAGTAATATTAAAATAGAAAGGAAGTACCTTTTATGTATATCACAAGGGTTTGAAAAAATGTTTTGTTGGTTACTGTTTCGATTGTCTTTGCTTTGAAACTGTATCACGGACATTTTTAATATTATTAGTTCACCAGTATCACAGTCTTTCTGCTGCTCCAACCATGCCAAACCTTTTGCAAAACATTCAAAGCTTCAGAATTGCTAATTTGTTCGTTTACTTCGTTCCACTCCGCAACATACGAGAGCTCAAGTTAAAATCAAGAGAGCTCTAAGAAAGGTGATCGATAATATTTATATGTTCTCGAAGTTCGAAAATGAGTGCTTGCACACAAGGAATATAATAGTAAAAAAAAAAAAAAAGCTTTAAAAATGGATTTCGGTTAATCGAGAGTTTCGGATAAAAGAGGTTCTACTGTATTAGCAAAATTTGTGTCTCTTAAATTCGGTTTGACTGTTGCAAATAGAGTGAATCAAAATGCAAATACGTTCTTAAGAAAAAATTGAGGAAAAAAGACTAAATCCTAAAAAAGGCTTTCTAAATGTTACACACACGATACATACATGTATGCAAGCAGAGGATGTCAGTGGAAATGCATGAATAAAATGAGATTACACAAGCCATTTTCTAAAAAAATTTCTAAACAAAGCTATTTGCATTTTTAAAATTAACGCATTGACCGCGACGGACTGCAACGAAATGGCTTTTTTGGCAAACATTTACAAAGTCGTTTTCCGTGTTTATTGAGTAAGTGTACCATTTCCAATCGGGATAATGTTTATTACCTTTAAACAAAGTGTTAATTTTGTACACTTTTGAATCCAAAATATGAAATATTAGTTATTTTTACACGTTGGAAGCCGAATTTAAATCCCTCAAAATGCCTGTGGCAGAGAGGAAGGGTATTTTTTTTAAATACATGGTAATGAATTATTTATAATCCCTTTTCATAGCAATATGAATGTTCCATGCAGCCCATGTATCCTTCAATGAAAATATTGATGGTTCATGTATTCATGCGATATGGAACCGTCTCCCCGTGGAATATACTTGTGCGTCATGGAAATAAACCCGTTAACAGACCACTTTTTATAATGAATTTAAAAACAAAAATAATATCAGCATTTGCCATTATAAAGTATACAGTAAAATAATCTCACCTGTGGGGAATTTCCTTACTCAAATCTTCACCAATGGAATAAACATCGTTGTTCCCTTCAATTACCTGAAAGAAAGTTCATAACTTTAAACTATTTGAATTTGTAAAATTTCATTTATTAAAGGCGACCTTAAAATGGCTTACCTTATAAGCATATGCTTATTTTTTGCTGAGCATAAACCTTATTTTATTATTGCTTAATGAATTTTACATAAAGAAATGTTTTGTTTTCGTGAAAAATACGTTAATTTGTGTTAAAATGTATAAGTCTATGACGGAAAATTGCAAGAGTCCAGAATTAAAAATGTACTTTTCTAAGCTGTAATTATTTCCGCTAAGATGCTGTATATTCCCTCTGCCGCCATCTAGGATTTCTTGGCGATTTTTTGTTGGCGTTGTTTATCGATAAGGCAACCCCGTTAAGCCTAACATGCGCATAAATCGCTGTTTGGCGACATTTACTACTTAGAGGAAAGGGGTTTTCACGCCAAGATGGCGGCCGAAGGAATATACAGCATCTGTTCCATTATTTCCGAGATACGACAGTAAATACGATGATGTTAAGACATTTCATTTATTAACAATTTTATGCATTTCATATTAACTCGTTCGGGTCTGGCGTACTATTAATAGTACATGTCTTGTCATTGAGTACTATTTTGTCTCAACAATTATTTTTGTTACTATCTACATGTAGACATGTTCGAATAGGTCTATGCATTTCTTATGAGGACTTCATTTATGTTTTGGCATCTATTATTAATAATAATAATAGATTTTGCCTAATTCTCTTTGCACCGTGGGCGATTCTTTTATTTTAAAAATATATATCACTCTTTAAATTTAAAATAGCGGTTATTTTTCTAAACGAACGATCTGTGATAAAACGCAAGAAATATTAGAATGCTGTAATATCTGTCAAATCGAGTTGTCGATACTTTCCAAACGTATCCAAAAACGTTTTCTTGACCTATTATCATGCGAATATAATTCGAATAATTCCCCAAATGACTACATTCGTTAGATTTCAGACAATGACCTGTTCTTTAAACCTCAGTAACTCTATTTGGATAACTGCTATTAACATTACTAACGTAAAAATAATTTTTTTCTCAAAATTGAAAAAAGTCGGATCCGAAAGGGTTAAGATTGTCTTGTTACTTTCTGAAAACGTCTGTCTTGTTACTTTCTGAAAAAAGTCGAAAGAATCTTGCAATTCTTTCCTTGGATATTTAAACTGTCTTTTTTTTCAAAATACAGAGATACTTTCGAGTTTAATGGGAGTGTTTTTCCATAAGCTTATTTGGAGAAAATTCTATAATCAAGTATGCCGCCAATTATCGTATATTATCAAGCGTGGCTTCTCATAAATTTTAATTCGTTGTTGTAAACTGTTTTGTTAAACTTTTTAATGCTTTTTTCTGAAATATTTTTATGTTTTAGTGTGTTATTTCACAGTTTACAATGGGATAGGGAAAAAAAAGTACAACGTTTTGTTAAACAGGGTAAATACGCAGTATTTTTGTTTGTTTATTTGTTACGTACACCTTTTATATCATTTATTTTGATAAATTTTATTTACTGATGAATTTGAAACAAATGTTTCAATTCTTAAGATTGTTAGAACTAAGAAATTTATTAGTATGAGGTTACATGGAATGTGAGGTAAATGTATAATAAAGAATAGCTTAAAAAAAAAAAATTCTATTTTATTTACCTTTCGAAATGTAGTGTCAGACATGGTAGTAAAATCTGTTTAAGCTGTAAACTCACTAAAAAGCTCAAATATATATAACTAGCGATGCCAAAATAACGCAAACTCTTAATAGGGTCAATTTTAGACTGAATTTCTTCTCTTTATATTGTTGTAAATGGAATGTTGAAAATATTACCACTTTTGTACTCGTAGTTTTACATTGTTATAATAAGATTTTTGAAATATTCCAATTGATAATAAACAACGGTTATTTTTTTAATGAAACAATTATATTATATAGGAATAATAAACATAATTTTCTGTATTATTGTTGTAATAATATCCCATAATAAAATTTATGGGATGACGTCATTAAAATTAAAAAGTCGAATGACTTAAAGGTGTAACACTTCTTTGATCGACTCAAAATTATAGAATCCTTTTTTCCGAAAAAAAATTTTTTGTGAAAAAAAAAATTATGGCCATTCCCGTCCCCCCCCCTCTCTCTATTCTGACCACAAAATCAGAGTTCTAACTTTTTATGACTGCTCTTTCATCTTCACCTAACACTTCGTTTATAATGGCTGTTTCATAATAATAGAAGCCATCAGTCCATCAGAAGAAAATATGTCGGTTAAGCGCGACTCGGATAATCGGAACTCTACTGTAGCTCAGTTTGAAGATTTAAAACACGCGATTTTATTTTATATAAAACGACGTCATCCGAATCCGCTGAAGAATTCCTCATTTACGATCCAATCATAAACATCTACAATAAAGTTTGGGTAGGACGTCACTATCTCAGAATAATACACAAATGCAGCAAAAAGAAATCACTTCATTTATATTTTTTCAAAATAGCACGTATTTTAATTACTTTTTTTTTTCAGTTTTTATGAGAAAGTGGCAACAAAAAGATATAATTGCTATTTTCCAACTATTTTTCCTTTACTTTTTACAGAAATGGAGTACTTGAGTTGCCAAAATTAAACAAATGTCGCTAAAAACTACAAAAAAAATTAATATTCCAAGAATAAATGGCGATACAGTGTTTTCAAACAAATTGCATTTAAAAGAACATTTTTTTCCCAATACGACGGTCTAAAAATTGAAAATGTACATTAATCGTACAATGATACATCTGCTTTGTTTATTGCTGGCTTCTGTAAGGTAATGTTATTTTTTGGAGGCGACACAAAATAAGCTGGGAGAAAGAAATAGCATACCGTACCGGGGGATAATAAACCTACGTACGCAAAGGGTTGAAAGGATTCCACCTTTACATTCATGAAAAAGAAGAAAATTTTGAGCTATAGTAAGCTTTGTTTATTATTATCGATAAATCGTTTGTAAAAACTCGCTTTCAGATTAAACTATTCAAAGCTGATCTCATTACCATGAGTAATGGAAAACAATATCCTGCAATAAAAAATATTATATAATTAAATATTCTATTTTATGTACCAAATATCTGCATTTCTGAAATCAGTGTAGTTAAAAAACATTTGCAAAATCTAAAACGCCTGTGTTTTATAAACTAAGAAACGTTTTCGTTTAATGACCAGTTACGATAAAATAATTAATTTCTAAACACCGAGTACATGAATAAATTCTAATACAGATGGTGTATAGTCGTGAAAAAAAAAGGAAACATCCCCTACTAACTCCTCAACAAATTATCGTAGAAAAAATTTACTGGTACCGAACGACTGGAAATAAAGTCTACTTTTAAATGATGTATATAAAATTTGCCTAGGGGGCCATCTGCATATTAAAACGAACTCAAAACTTCCTTTTTTTCAATAGCAATACACAATTTTAATAAGATATTTCAAATCTTCGGTTCAAACTATGCCTAGACATCAATTTTCAAGTCATTTGAATGATAAGTTTTTTAATTATAAACATTCAACATTTAGTGCTTCTAATGTTAAATTACATTTTCATAGTTTTATTAATATCTCCTGAAATTATACTCCTAATGTGCTAATTTTTTGTGTAGCAATAATACTAAAATACCCAAACATACGTTGAATTTGCAATTTTTATAATTTTATGGTATGAATTATGAATTATGAAATTAATATTCGAAAAAATTATGAATTGCAACCTACAATTTTTTTGATGGATTTAGATTTATTAAGTCCTGTTTTATGGAAATCCAAAATTTCACATTTTTCTTCCAAGTAGTTTTCAAATTATGCTTAAAAACGGCAAAATGATGGTTTAAGGGGTCGTCTATGATAGAAGTGACTAGATATTTTGAAATTTCTTATGCTATCCTGTAATCTTGCAGTCTTCAGTGACTGCTTGGGTGAGCGCTTAAGATGCCTTGATTAAGAAGAGGGCTCTCTCGGTCAACAATCACGTACCGAACTTCAATTTGGATACAGCCCCTAAAATACGCTCGTTTTTAAATAATTAACTTCTTAGAAACTTATCGTACGAATTGCCTAAAAATTTGTTTTTAGGCTAATTGAAGGGTGTAGAGTTCATTTATGCTGTCAAAATTGTGTACTGCTATTGAAAAAAAAACAAACAAAATTATGGTTCGTTTTAATATGTAGATGGCACCCTAAGCAAATTTTATTACATCATTTAAAAGTAGACTTTATTACCACTCGTGTGGTACCTGTAACTTTCTTCTACGATAATTTTTTGCCGAGTTAGTAGGTGGTGTTTACTCTTTTTTTTTTTTTTTTTTTTCCCACGACTGTACATGTTTTTCACGATCGTCATGGACTAAGAGAACTCTTTTACAGAAAATATTTAAGTTCCAAATGTTGAGTTTGGTAACCTAATTCTGAACTACTATTCAGCAACGTAATTTCCATGACAAAAATGCATTTTTTAAGCTTTGGAAGAAGTATTTTGTGCAAACCTTCCAAATAATTTTTTAGGTCGACGCTTAGATAAGCGCTTTTTTAAGTCGAAACGCGCAACAATCTATGGACGATGCATCAGGTGATTGAGAATGTGTATGAGAGAAACATTATATATAGCATTAATACCCGTTACTTGCTCCATTTTTGCAGGAAATTAACAGTAGATTGGAACTGTGATGACATTATTTATATCCTCCTGAGACCCAAGCAAAATATAATGCATATATATTTTTTAATATGAGTTTTTTTCAACAAATAGGCATCAAAAATGATATTTTTAAAGAAATTAATAAATTTCAATTTTTTAATTTTGTTTTACAGCACATTCATCTAAAAGGATGTTCAGGCCATAACTCGCTTTAAAATAATTTAAAAAATGCTAAAAGTAAGGGAAAGAGTAGAATTTATTGAAAAGAACATAAGGCAAGTATTAACATCTGCTATTAAAATTGCAAAAAAAAAAAAAAAAAAAGTTTAAACAAATAAAAATAACATAAAAACGAAACTTACCAACAGAACGTAGAATTCCAACTTGACTCATTTATTACGCCATTTTGTAAACAAAGTAGTTACTGTTGCCAAAATCCAAAAGCTGAATATTGATTTTTGATTC
This sequence comes from Maratus speciosus, assembly GCA_963932465.1. Taxonomy (NCBI): domain Eukaryota; kingdom Metazoa; phylum Arthropoda; class Arachnida; order Araneae; family Salticidae; genus Maratus; species Maratus speciosus. The sequence continues at coordinate 195,478,882 of OZ010799.1, forward strand.
ATACATTACCATGCCAAACTGGTTTTGTGAAAACTCAGTGAAATTTAACGCAATAGAAGGAGAAAGCAAAACATCCATTTCAATGGATGCCAGGTCTCAGGAGGATATTGAGGCATTTCAACAAATTAATGACACTTTGTTAAAGAGTTGGTCTTTCAAGATTGAAAATTTTTAGAAAAATCTATTTCCCGCAGTATGTAGAATTGATCTCAAGATTTTCCTCTACAATATGTAATTTTATATTTGCTTTATACATAACGGCAATAAATATTCTTAATCCTTTGCAAAATATAACAAAGATGCAGTGAACCGTGTTGTAATTTTTTGTACTCTTTCATTATAATAATCGGATCGCTTTTTATTAAAATCATTTAAATATTAAAAAGCAGTAAACCAACGTTTAAAATGCACAAATAATGGGTGAAAAGCAGCAAACAGCTGTTTCGAATCTACAGCGAGATTCTTCTTCAGTGCAAGATAGGGGGAAAAAAAGAACAGCGTGCTAGAAAAAGCAAGGCTGAGCTTTTTCTAGCACGCTGTTCTTTTTTTTTTTTCTCTATCTTGCATTGGAGAAGAATCTCGCTGTAGATTCGAAACAGCTGTTTGCTGCTTTTCACGCATTATTTGAGCATTTTAAACGTTGGTTTACTGCTTTTTAATATTCCTGCACAAAGGCTTTAATTGCTATTTTTAATCATTTAAATAGTCCCAAGCTTAATCTATTGTAATAACAATTTTCAATTTTAGTCTGCAAAAATGCTTCTCTTAAATATTTTCCCATCACATTCTACTTTCGGCGATTTGTCGTGGAGAAAAGTGATGAACTTCGTGTATTTTGGACTTCATAAAATTCAAAGGCATGTTAAGAATATTGTTAACAGTTGACACTGGACATTTTAACGATTTAGCAAAAGTCTTTAAAGTTTTACCATAAGAATTTTTGACATATTGCTTTTTACCGTGGAAGGTCTTGCTTTGCAATATTTTATGAATACATTTTTGTTCTTGGGTACAAATGTGGAACAATATTTCTATTTGAAGGCAGTCATTAAAGTTTTTGCCTCTCAATATTACTTACCGGGGCTGTAAACATAGTGATATCCTGCTTTGAATAGCGTTTTCTATAACCAAATATAAATAATACTTTCCTGAAAATGCGGAACTATAAACCGATGTCCGTCCCTTCCATAACAATACCAGTTTGCATGTAAAAAAATATTTCCCGGAAAATATATTATAATAAATATAATAATAAAATCTTTTAAAGTTTTGATTCGATTTTCATAAAATTTAAAATAACTCGACAGATTTGTGCAACTATATGTTAGGGTGGAGCGCTCGCCTATGGGGAAAAAAAATTTCTTCAAATCAAAATTGGCCGGTGTGGGAAAGTTGCTCTATCAGATCCTCATTCTGAATATAAAATATCTTTGAAAAATATTAATATTAAATACTGCCCCAAGGTCATTGAATATTGAGAAAAAACGTAAAAGCGCTCGGCTATGGAAAATAATTTTTTATTTCAAATCAAAATGAGGCGGTGTGGGAAAGTTGCTCAATCATATCCTAATTCTGAATAAAAAATATCTTTGAAAAATATTAATATTAAATACTGCCCCAAGGTCATTGAATATTGAGAAAAAACGTAAAAGTTGTGCATTTTCCTATTTTTTTTCCCTCAAATATACAAACTATTTTATTAATTTAATTTAAAAGGATGATCGTCGAATTATCATTGTTGTTATTATAAATTTTTAGTAAAATTATGTAATATTTATATCAAATTCGCTTTTATTATGCTTACTCAACGACTATACTTTTTTTAATATATGAAATTTGGGTAATTGTAATTGTTTTATATATTTTACTTAACCTGTATAAAAAATATAATTTGAAATTATTCTTAATGAACTATAGTATTAAGATAAAAACAATTTACTATTGCAATTTACTAGCAGCGAAGTTACCATTTTATAGTAGTCCATAATGTTTTTTGGTTTTAAAAACTGCCTTTTTTTCCGAGACTCCAGACAAGTTTTAATGAACTCAACGCGTCTCAAAGGACCACAAACAGCAGAAGAAGCCTCCGTAACAAGTTTCACACATCTTTCAGTGGCTTGATTGTGACAAGGGAATAGTTTAATCTTAGGTAAGATGTCTTCATCTATTGCCTTTGGATTTAGGATACAATTTGTAAGAATATTATGGTCTAAGAACTTAGTTAATGGTGGTTGTATCACGGTCACTTCAGCCCAATTTATAGAATCTATGGAGACTTTGGTTCCAAATTTATCCGTATGTAAAGAATTTCTTGACTTTCGAGATTTTATTGTTCTGCGTAGTGCCAAAGCTCTTACATAGTATGTAAATGTGTTGGCACTACGCATAATAATAAAATCTTGAAAGTGAAGACAATCTTTAGGTACGTTCAAGTTACCTGAGATCACGTATGTAAAGAATTTTTTGACTTTCGAGATTTTATTATTCTGCGCAGTACCACACTTATATAGTATGAATGAGAATAATAATGCTATGCAGAATAATAAAAGTTTCACGAAAACAAACGATCAAGTTACCTGAGAGACCAAAGACTATATCGATTTCATAAATTAGGCTGAAGTGACCGTGACATAACCACCATTAACTAAGTTCTTAGATCATAACATTCTACAAAGTGTATCCTAAATCCAAAGGCAATAGATGAAGACATCTTACCTAAGATTAAATTATTCCCCTGACACAATCAAGCCACTGAAAGATGTGTGAGACTTGTTACGGAGTTCTCTTCTGCTGTTTGTGGTCCTTTGAGACGCCATGGATTCATTGAAACGTCTGGAGTCTCGGAAAAAAATGCCAGTTTTTGAAACCAAAAAACAGTATGGACTACTATAAAATGGTAACTTCACTGCTTATAAATAAAACAGTAAATTATTTTTACCTTATTACTATAGTTCTTTAAGAATAATTTCAAATTATATTTTCTTACACAGGTTAAGTAAAATATGTAAAACATTTACAATTACCCAAATTTCATATATTAAAAAAAAATATAGTCGTTGAGTTAGTATAATAATAGCGAATTTGACATAAATATTACATAATTTTACTATAAATATATAATAATTATAATAATAATTCGATGATCATCCTTTTAAATTAACTTTATAAAATAGTTTGAATATTTGAGGGAAAAAAATGGGAAAATGCACAATTTTTACACTTTTTCTCAATATTCAATGACCTTGGGGCAGTATTTAATATTAATATTTTTAAAAGATATTTTTTATTCAGAATGAGGATATGATAGAGCAACTTTCCCACACCGCCCCATTTTGATTAGGAAAATTATTTTTTTTTTCCACAGGCGAGCGCTATTACGTTTTTTCTCAATATTCAATGACCTTGGGGCAGTATTTAATATTAATATTTTTCAAAAATATTTTATATTCAGAATGAGGATCTGATAGAGCACCTTTCACACCCCGGCCAATTTTGATTTGAAGAAAAAAAAATTTCGCTCCACCCTACTATATATATTATTAATACTTATATTTTCTTATACCAATATTTCAGGCATTATTATTATAGTATAGCCATTAGTATAGACACATTTTTCATATCTGTTTAACATCAATATATAAAAACTCATGACACTTATTTTTCATTTAAAAAAATATTTTATCTTGCTTTTTGTACATATTAAAATCAAAAGTCATAGTTTACATTTTCCTTATTTTTCATAAAAAATTAAAACACATTTCCTTATTTTATTTAAAAGAAGATATATTCCGGTAGGTTAAAAAAAAAAATGCTATTTAACAATATATAATGCATCGTCTTAATACCTTTTGGCACCTTTCTGAAAAAACGTTTTCATCCCTTATTCTGGGACATCTTCAGTTTCAAATGATGTTGTTTCGTAGTTTCGCTTAAGATCTTGCAACTTCCCTCTTTTTCCCTCTTCTCCTTTTCATTTTTCCTTTCTTTCTAGCATTTTTTTTTTTTTTTTTTTTTTTTGCCAACGAGAGTCTATATTTGCATGTGTAATATCATTGCATACATTATGTCTGTCAAGGTTTATCTCTATGGCCTCTCTCATTAGTGTGTTATGGGGGTTTTCGTACTTGGCTATTTTTTCTATTTTAATTGATTGTGGTATTATGGTTTTTTTTTTTAATTTCCTCTTGAGAGGGCTGTTGTTTAACTATTATATTTTATGTCGCGGATATGCTCCTTATATCTTTCGCTTATTTTTCGCTTGGTCATTCCGATGTATGTAATTTCCTTATTTTCTGTATCTGAGGCTTTAATTGTATATACTCCTGCCGTCTGTAATTCTTCGTATCATTCAGCCTCATTTCGTATCATTTTAAATAGGGAGGGGTTGGGTGGGATTGGAACTATTTTTCCAAGTTTACTTGTTTCACGTTTTATTTTTAGAGATAACCCGTTCATGAATGGCAGGGGGGGGGGGGGCGTTAAAGCCTCAGATACAGAAAATAAGGAAATTACATACATCGGAATGACCAAGCGAAAAATAAGCGAAAGATATAAGGAGCATATCCGCGACATAAAATATAATAGTCAAACAACAGGCCTCTCATGAGCAAGTTTAAAAAAACCCATAATACCACAATAAATTAAAATAGAAAAAATAGCCAAGTACGAAAACCCCCATAACACACTAATGAGATAGGCCATAGAGATAAACCTCGACAGACATAATGTATGCAACGATATTACGCATGCAAATATAGACTCTCGTTGGCAAAAAATGCTAGAAAGAAAGGGAAAATGAAAAGGAGAAGAGGGAAAAAGAGGGAAGTGGCAAGATCTTAAGCAAAACTGCGACACACCATCATTTGAAACTGAAGATGTCCCGGAATAAGGAATGAAAACGTTTTTTCAGAAAGGTGCCAAAAGGTATTAAGACAATGCATTATATATTGTTAAATAGCATTTTTTAAAAAATCTACCGAAATATATGCTCTTTTAAATAAAATAAGGAAATGTGTTTTAATTTTTTATGAAAAATAAGGAAAATATAAACTATGACTTTTGATTTTAATATGTACAAAGAGCAAGATAAAAGATTTTTTAAAATGAAAAATAAGTGTCATGAGTTTTTATATATTGATGTTAAACAGATATGAAAAATGTGTCTATACTAATGGCTACTATAATAATAATGCCTGAAATATTGGTATAAGAAAATATAAGTATAGTACGGGCATTAAATAAGACAGTGATTTCTGTCGAAAACCACTAACTAAATATATATATTAAATTTTAAACCATTCGGTTGGTTATCTTTGGCGCACTTGTATGCGAACAGTCGGACAAACTGACAAACCAGACGAAGAATATAGATGCTACGTATTTACTTTATATAATTAGGACGCACCGAAAAATCAGCTTAGGCGTCAGACAGTGGGAAATCTACTTTGAGATTAGTACAGAAAATTACGGATCTGAGGAGCACATTATTAAACTAAATTCAATGTTATAAAGTACTTACTTGTTTCTCACGTTCGATGGAGAGAACCTTTAACATAATTTCACGCACTATCACCGTGAGTTAAAAAATGTTCTCAACAAATTGCTATATCAAATTACAAAAAATGTAAAAAAGCATTAAAGCTGTCAATATATCACTTAAAAATAGGGTTTTTTAGCTTAAAATTGCAGATTCGCCACGAATCGAATGAGAGATTCTTATGAAATCTGAAAAAATTTCTTTTCAACAATGAATGTAAAAACAACAACAATGCTTTAAAAATAACTTTTGCAAATTCAAACAATTAGAATTATTGTTGCAATTTGTATTATCGCTTGAAAAGAATTTCATTCTTACTTAATCATAAACTGTATTTTTACTCCATTGTTGGAAGAATTTAAGAGGATGAAATTACTATCAGGTGTGATATTGAACTGTAGACCAAACAAAAAAGAGAACAAAAACTCATGCATGGTAAAAATTAAAATTATCACACAAAAAAGTAACCGTAATAGCCATTCAACTGTAATTTTTTTTTCATTTTATATATTTTTAGGTGCGTTCGTAATTATATAAATACGTAGCACCTATAGTCGTCGTTCAGTCCGTCCGCATATAACAAAGGAAAAACTACCCAACCGAATGGTTTGAAATTTTAAATATTTTTTTTTTTTTTTTTTTTGCAAAATTTTGTCGAGTCATTTCAAATTTCATGAAAATTGGATGTATAGTTTAATTACAGAGACAGTCAAAAGTATTCGTTACATTACGGCCAATGGAAAAAAATTATTGCAAATGCATTTTAATGATGTTACAACCTTTCGAATGGTCTGAAATTTTAAATATATAAATGTTGCAAATTTTTGTCGACTCGACTCAAATTTTATGAAAATCGGATGTATAGTTTAGTTACAGGGACAGTTAAAAGTTTTCCATTACATTAAGGCAAATGGGAAAAAAATATTGCAAGTGCATTTTAATGATGTTACAGCCTTTCGAACAGAATGAAATTGATATGTACTTATGGAGTGTACTAAAATATACATTCAGTACAATATGCGGTGCAAAAAATTATAAAACTAGTTATAGTACGAACGCACCTCATTTGCCACGTTTGACGAGCAATTCCCAACTTGTTTAAAAAAGCTTTGATTGTCATCTCATACTGAAATTTGACATTTCCAATACATGCTTGAAGGTAATACAACAAACGAGGGGCCTAATGCGAAGTGAACTAAGTTCCAGAGACTCCCGGGTTTAGTTCACTTCAGCGAAAACGGCAACCCGAGTAACACTCGTGTTACACCTAAAGTGTGAAAGTTATTTATATAAGTGCTGTTGGTACTTTTTCAGTTATATTTCAAAGCTTTTTGCACATCCGAAAAGTTTTCTCGCGAAATTGCAAGAATATTTTTTCTCTCCAATATGTCTAAAATAGATGTATTCTTACATTATCTCGCAGACGAAAGTCCTGTTTATACACTTCCCTCTTGCTAGGACATTCAGCAGCATACTGAAGTAGATGATTTATGAAATCACTGCTATAATCTGTGGATTCAGACAGGAAACATATTTAAAAGTTTCAAGGATTTTTTTTTGTAATAAGTTCTGTTCTTGGTTAATAAATCTTTGTCACTTTTATAGTTATCACAGCGAATGTCTAAAACAGGTAATTGGGAATTTTAACATTGAAAACTATTAAAAAATAACATTCCATAGTATAACTCCCGTATGGATTTTTAAATGAAATAATACACCGTGATTAAATTAGTAACTTTCTCCATAAAAAAATATTAATTAATAAACGTGTTCCAATAGAAGCGGTATTTACATATCAACATTTTTACGAGAAATAATCAATAATAAAAAACCTATAAAAAACATGGAAACGTTTAAAATGCTTCATTAAAACACATTAATACATAGGTGTGATAAAATATATATACAAATGTTTTTAAAAATTAAAAACACTAGATATTAAAATGATAAAAAGCTACTCCGAACGCTTTCGGCTAACCTTAAGCCTTTGTCAAGGAGAAGAGAATTGACTGATACAAACATTCGACGCTCGATGTTCACTGCTACATATTGACCGGGAACTCTCCTCAGGAAGTAATGTTAAGTAAATTAAACCAGATACGCGGAATTTGGTATGATAATATGTCATTACAACAATTTTCTGCTTGCGTTAAAATTTCTAAGGACTCTAAAATAGCTCAACTATTGAAATCGGAAGCCTGCATAATGACTCTCGCTCTATTGAAAAGGATGTCAATATCTTCACTTTGAAACAGCCTTGAGAGGGCAGCCCTCCTCCAGTTTAATGGATACGAGCACTTGCGGGGTTCCTGAGGAGAGTTTCCGGTCAATGTATAGCAGTGAACATCGAGCGTCGAGTGTTTGTATCAGTCAATTCTCTTCTCCTTGACAAAGGCTTAAGGTTAGTCGAAAGCGCTCGGAGTAGCTTTTTATCATTTTAATATCTAGTGTTTTTAATTTTTAAAAACATTTGTATATATATTTTATCACACCTATGTAGTAATGTGTTTAAATGAAGCATTTTAAATGTTTCCTTGTTTTTATATAATAAACAAAGGTGAATCTGGGGTTCAAGATTGGACTATTTTATTAAGTCAATTTATTAATAAAAAACCTTTACATGTAGAGGTCATGACAATTAAAGATCTAGATATTTTAAACATTTTATTGCATAAAACATTACATAAAATATTGTAATATTTTGCATAAATAAATTTCGTGTTTTGTGGACAAATATAAAGACCAAAGTAAACTGAAAGCTGGAAAAACTACGAATTTATTAACTGTTTTTATTCTAAGATATACAGTGGTGGCCAAAATTGTGGACATTTCTTGAAATTTTCATGTTTTATAACTTTGTGTGCTTATAGAATATATTAATTTTCACTTAAATACAAATGTTTATATAGCAAATTTAAAGAAATGTAATCTATAATTTAATAGAAACAGTATTAAAATATCTGTATTACAAAAAATGTTACGCTTACTTTAGTCTAAAATACAAACACAATTAGTCATGAATGTTGAAGTGTATTTTAATAAAAGCTTCCTAGCCAATCACAATGACTGTTCTTATAACCAATTAAATGTCAGTAACTAAACTGTAGTATATTTTGATTTTTAAATGCGGTATTTTGCTGGAATGAATATTGCAGAATGATGAATACTAAGTGTAACTAAATAGAATATTTTTTTTTTTTAATATTTCTATTTTTTTTTCTTAATGTAAATAAATTAAAACAATGTTATAAACAACAAGACCTGATTATACCCCTACAAAAAGAAGCAGAATTGTCATATTGAGAGAAAATAGTCTCTCTTATGCTAAAATTGCAAGACAGGTTGGTGGATCAGTCACTTTATCTGGCGTACGAAAGTTGCGCTTACGTTATGAAGAAACTAAATCAGTGATAAATAAGGCAAGATCAGGCTTAAAAAATGCACAAGTGCTTCTAATGATAGAAAGATAAAAAGGATATGCCTCAAAGGTAGAAGAATTTCATCACATGCTGTTAGATGTGAAATGAATGCATTAGGTATTTCAGTTAGTTCCAGAACAATATAGAGAAGATTAGCAGGTTTTGGACTGAAAGGTAGAATTCCAAGGAAAAACCATTTTTAAATCTTTAGAAATGCAAGAAAAGAGTTCAGTGGGCAAAAGAACACATTAATTGGTCAGAAAATCAATGGAAGCAAATAATCTGGAGCGATGAGAGTAAACTATCGCTCTTTGGTAGCGATGGACGAAAATATGTGAGACGTAGAGTAAGGGAAGAGAAGCATTGAAGGAACTACTAAGAACACAACACATGCCATGATTTGGGCTGTATGTCTGCAGATGGTGTGGGCTGCATTCAAGTTATTGATATTATTCTAAAAAATACATCGAAACTGTCCTAGAACCAAAATTGATACCTTCCATCAGGGATCTCTTTCCCAATAAAGCACCATTTATCTTTCAGCAGGATTCAGCTCCATGCCATATGGAAAAATATGCAAAGAGTGGTTTAAAAATACAAGCATACAATTATTACCCTGGCTAGGAATCAACCCTGATCTGAATCCTATAGAAAATTTGTGGCGTCGTTTGAAAGTCCTTGCACAAAAAAGCGTCCATCTAATAAAGCGCAACTTATTAAAGCTACAATTGATTATTGGCATCACGTGATTAAAATGGATGAACTCCAAACACTAGTTCTCTCAATAAAAAGACGTTGTGAAGCTTATAATAAAAAACAAGTATTATCCTACTAAATATTGAATGTGTATAAGTGTAACTTTAAAATATAATTAAATCTAAGATCGATTTTATTTTTTGTAAGCGTAACTTTCTTTTGTATGCTTATATTTCAGTTATTTTTTTTAATTAAATTCTTTATTAAATTTTATTGAATTTGATACATAAACATTTGTACTTAAGTGAAATTTATTATATTCTTTAAGCACACAAATTTATAAAACAAGAAAATTTCAAAAAATATCCGCAATTTTGGCCACCACTGTATGATGTATATTTATTTATTTAATGCCGTTGTTGGCTACTATAATAAGGGACCAGTCTATATTGCGTTTACCGCATATCCGCTTAAGTTTTCCTTTGTTTATTAACCAGTTTCTCTTATCTCTATTAATTACTGATACTAATAGCATAACTTATGTTTTGTCTTATTTATTTTTTCTTATATACTTTCCCGATCGTACTTCAAAATTAAACGAACTTGGAGTTGGGAGTCCTACTGCGTTCGGAAGCGTAAACTATGAGGGCTACATCCGCTCCGGTATCGAAACAAACGAAATTTGAATTATTGCGATTTTCTTTCGACCAGAATTAAAAATTTAAATTTTCAGGAACATCATTCACCTTATCATAGAAATCGATTTAGTATTCCTACAATTTGAGTTTAATCAAGTAACTCACAAAATTTACCAGAGTTCTTTTATTTAAACAGAATCAAAATATCGCTGTGAGATGTGAGATGTGAAAATTTAATTTTCTCAGGGGAAAAAAAAATCAAATAATTTTACTGTCTTAAAAGGATAGTGGACGCTTTTTTATGAACACAAAGTTGCTGATAGAAATATGGGTAATACAGCTATGCCATACTTCCTTAACTAAACTTTAATTTTTTGTGTCTTAGTTCGAGTTATTGACTTAAGTTTCATGTTATATATATAAAACTGTACATTTGTGTATGTATTTTATTGCTTAAAAACGTATTATTTTTCGAAGTTCTAAATCTAAGATTTGTATTAATAGAAATTAATAGTAATCTCCCATAGAAATCGATTTAGTATTCCTACAATTTGAGTTTAATCAAGTAACTCGCAAAATTACCGGAGTTCTTTTATTTAAAAAAAATCAAAATATCGCTGTGATATGTAAAAATTTAATTTTCTCAGAAGAAAAAAAATCAAATAATTTTACTCTCTTAAAAGGATAGTGGATTCTTTCTTATGAACAGAAAGTTGCTGATAGAAATATGGGTAATATAGCTATGCCACTCTTCCTTAACTAAACTTTAATTTTTTGTGTCTCAGTTCGAGTTATTGACTTAAGTTTCATGTTATATATATAACTGTATATTTGTGCTTGTGTATGTATTTAATTGCTTAAAAACGTATTATTTTTCGACGTTCTAAATCTAAGATTTGTTTTGATTTTTTATTGCTTCAGAATCTGTAACGTTAGAGCTAGTAATATTAAATGAAATTCGAGAAAAAAAATCTCTGTGTTTTAAGAATACATAAACAGAATTGTCTTAAATTCTTTTACTTTCAAAACTTTATATTTATCCAATATTCACCGGATGTTTTTTGTATAATATTCTCTTCCAATCCATTTCAAATTATTGATTCTGTAAAGACTTTTATTTTTATTTCGTTTTATGATGTTCCTATATACAAGCTTGATACTTAATTGCAACATCCTCAAGTGTATTCTTTCTTCTGTAGGTATACATATATAGGAATAAAATAACAGTACAAAATTCTCGGGAATCTCTTTGTTTAAATTGTTAAATATATTATTTGAAGAAATATGTTTAAAAGCATTTTAGCGCGCATTTTCATGCATATACCCTTGAAAATTATTAATAGCACACAAGGGATTCTTTAGAGTGGGAAGGCTCCGATATTTCATAAAATTTAAAATATCACAACTTAGTAAGTTTGGATGTTAACAACGGATTTTTTTTTAAATACAAGTTTTAAATACACAAACACTTTGACGCGCCTCGCGGTCTAAAAGATATTTTAAATTTAGTTTGATTTTAAAATCGAAAAATTAACAAATAATTCTCACTGAGAAACGCCAATGCATGTTTATTGCTATTATTAAGATATTATTTTATAATAATTAAATATAGCATTTCTCCAGATGAAAAAAGAAAGACAAAACTACACAAATAGGGGACTGTAGGTTTTAAAATTCGGATACGCAAATCAAACATCATTAACTAAATTTTAACAATAATCAGATTCAAAGATGTTAATGATTAATCAAAACTATATAATATTATCCATAGTTCAAATCTATATTATATAGAACTGTTAGGCTAACATTATAAATCGAAAATGTGTGCATTTTTGTGGCATATAATAAGAGACTCATTTTAAAGGTCTAAAGTAAGAATGAATTTATCTTGGAAAAAAAAAAAAAGCACGCAGAAACTCGCTTAAGAGATTTATAGTGCACTATTTCTGAATAAAATGATTAGTAGAATGAACTAATGATTTATATAAGTGGGTTTTTGGTTTTCGTTATGAAAAGAAATATTCATTTTTACGTAAATTCAGTCAAATGACATCAGTGATACCCATCAAAATTAATATTAAAACATTTTAATCACATGATTGGTTGTTGAAATATATGCTGCTTGAAATTTTTGCAAGCATCATTGGCACTGATCTTCTTAAATGATACAAGAGACATATTCGTGGGCAGCCGACGCATTGAGTTTAAAACTAAAAATATATGTAAATCCCCTAAAATAAACGTATCAATAAAATTACTTAAATATTTAAGAGCTTAAATAAATTTTAAACAACATTGCTTTAATAGCATTATGACTTAAAATTCCTATTCTTTTTAAATGAGAAATACCAATAATGCGATTCACGGGAAAACACAAGAATGAAAATATCCGTGAAAAACACATTGATACGTCTTTTAGCTGTTTGTGAATGTAACATCGCTTAAGAACACAATTACTGAACGAAGTAATAAATTATATATTTTATTTGACAATCTTTAGATCATTTAAAAAAATCTGTGACACATAAAATATGATTTAAACTCCGTCATTCTTTTGAAATGAGATCCTTTTAGCCAGATAATTTGTATAAAAAACCACCTAACTGAGCTCAAATCTCTGTTTAAAATTTATGCATATAGAACCAGCACCAGGGCTGTGGTATATTTATTATGTGTTGTGGCATAACACCGTATATATTCCGGATATTTTTAAAAACTTTATATTTAAAATAGAACCTGAAAGAGTGTTGTATCTGTATTTAATAAAAAACCAGTGTTAAGTCATTGAGATATCAAAGAAAAAAATCTGTTTTTCGTATGCAAATAAAGCAATGTTAAAAACAAATTGGGAAAGGTGAAATTTAAAGTATTTGTGCTGCATGGACAATATCAAAACGAATTTCTTAGTCAAATACTAACAAGTTGGAAATTGCTCGTCAAATGTGGCAAATGAGGTGCGTTCGTACTATAACTAGTTTTATAAATATTTTTTTTACACTGCATATTGTACTGAATGTATATTTTAGTGCACTTCATAAATGTCTATCAATTTCATTCTATTCGAAAGGCTATGACATCATTAAAAAGCACTTGAAATAATTTTTTCCCATTGACCGTAATGACCGGAAAACTTGTGACAGTCTCTGTCATTAAACTATGCATCCGATTTTAATAAAATTCAAAATGACTCGACAAAATCTTACAAAAATTATATATTTAAAATTTCAGACCATTCGGAAGGCTGTAACATCATTAAAATGCACTTGCAATAATTTATTCCCATTGGCGGTAATGTAACGCAAAACTTTTGACTGTCCCTGTCATTAAACTATGCATCTGCTTTTCATAAAATTTAAAATGACTCGACAAAATTATGCACCAATTATATATTTTAAATTTCAAACGATTCGGTTGGGTAGTTTTTGCGCTGTTATATGCGGACGGACAGACAGGCGGACTGAACGACGGCTATAGGTGCTACGTATTTATATAATTCCGAACGCACCTACAAATGACCAATCTTACTATTGACACAATAGCTAACAAGAATCTGATAAAAAAGACAAACAAAAAAGTATACAATGATTGTGCTATATATGGTTAAAATCAACTTGATAAATGGTTCTTAAAATAAAACAATATTATTTATAAATATACATTCAATAAATAAAATATTTTAACTGTAAATAGTTACAACCGTAGAGGCATTAAAAAAAATTCCATGAATGGAAAATTCAGTTCTTAAGTCACTTAAATATGTAAAATTAACTATAAGATTAAAATTATAAATCAACTAGGGGGCTCTGCCCCCTGCAAGCTACGCTCGCCAACCCCCTTTCAGACACTGTTGAATCTAAAAGCACGCTACTCTGATCGGTTTTAAAAAGATTAGAGAAGATTGAATTATACTGAAAAAACCTGTAGCGATCTCCCTGTAAACGGGTTTCCATTCAATTCCCTTTGCAAAAATTTAAGGTAGAATCAGTTTCTGTTAAGACATCCAATGGTTGTTTTCGTGTTTGGTTAAAGAAGATCAGTTAAACATTTGAAAAGAAGCTAAAATAAAATGAATTAAGTGAACAGAGTCTTTGTCTCTCAGTATTTTTTAACAGCGTTATAAAGCAATTGACATAATACAATTACTAAAATTTGCTGCTTTAACCCCTTCAAGGATGGTGGTTCATTTTTGGACCACTTGATTTTAATTCTTAAATGCCACATTAGCATCAGAATAATGGGATGAAAATTTCCCTTTTATTAAGTAAGTGAACAAAAGCATTTTTGTATTTCGAAATTTGTTTGTAAATTCTGGTGCCATTCACTGATTTCAAGATTTTACGAATAGAAGTACCTTGTCCGTGAAAGGGTTAAAAGCATATTAATGCATTTATTAAATTAAAGTTTCTTTTCAATTTTAATATTCACGTGTAAATACAATTTTCAGGACATAATTTTCAATATTTTCTTGCCTTTAACACGTACTCATTTAATAGTAATTTTAAAGTTTTTTTCTGTTTTTAATAGTCACGTGAAAATAAATTTTTAATCGTTAGGAAATATTATTCTTTGCGCTGTTTTTAAAATTGAAAACAATCTCTATAATAATAGCCTAAGTCATGTGACTATCATCAACAGCTCCAGGCGGATCCCTTCGCTTTTTATATTCCAGGCGGCCATTTTGGTACTTTAATGTTAGCCAGCCACAGGTGTGATAAGTCGCCGAATATTATTCTATCCCCATTATTTCGTTTGTATTATAATAGTCCAAGTCATGTAACTGTCATAAACAACGAGCTGATTCCTTCGCTTTTCAGAAGAAAGGTTTCCAATTTGATTAAAGAATCAAAATTATTTTTTCGAATAAAACTACATAAAAGTTGCCATGATCACAAAGAATTCCTGGTACTTTTATGTTAGCCGGGTGAAAATCTCGCCAATAGCTTTTTTTAACTCGCCAGTTAGCATTTTTTTATTTTTCGAGTGGTAAATTAAAACGGTGCTACTTGGTTATCCCATTGACCAAAAATCTCTCGCCAAACTATAACATTAAATGCCAATAATGGTTGATCGTAAATGTCACATTCACTTGACTTTAAGGAAGTTACACATGTTCACGCCATCAAGTGATTTTTATTTCGACGTTTTATTTGTATTTTTATTAATGTTATACTAAATTATTTGTTCTTTTGTTATTTAAAATAAAAAAAATGTCAATTTGTATAATTTGGCTATTTATATAATTTGGCGAAATTGGTCGACGGGAGAAGTAATAACATTAAAACGTTGCTTTGAAGTGGAAATCAAATCTCATGATTTGTTGCATTGTCACATACGCACCGACTTTGGCGTGATTTTTTTTTTTTTTTTACGACAATTTGGCGAAAACCTCGTTTTCAAATACCTGTTACATATGTATTTTTAAATTATTTTCTGTTATTTTTAAAATGAAATAACAATAAATAAAAAAAAATAATTAATAACTATAGAACAAAACAATTTATAAAATTTTTTGTAAATAAAAAGAAAATAAATTCAAATAAACATTTATTAATAAATAAGCAACAATACCCGGGTTACCATGTCAGGCAAAATAACGCCATTTTGGCGCCAATTAGGTACCCCGTTGCGTATATGATATCTGTCTCTAATATTTTTCTTTTCGTTTCGTTTAAAAAAGAAGAATGAAGTAAAAGCCATTTATTTTAAAAGTTTCAATTTTAAATGAAAGTTTTGTATTAAATAAAATGATAATGAAATACAAATTGAATTCTGAATAAAAGTAACATGATGCATTTCTTAGCATACATTTAAGGGAGGCCAAACTCGTTGCCAAATTAATTTAAAATAACCTTTTCTAAAATATGAAAAAAAAATATCTGTTATGATTAAAATTTGAGTTGCCATCATTAGAAAAAAAAGTATTTAAAATTAGAAAAAAATTAATATTTCGAAAACTAATTCTAATTTTAAAATTCTAATACCAGTTTTGAGATCTGTGGATCAATACGGATTTTTGGTGTTAATTTCATAGCAAAGTATTCCATATTTTAGGAGAAATCTCCGTGAAACGTAATCAGTTGTTTAATCAGTCGTTTCATAGAATCGTTACATAAATTCGTTTCAGTTCGATTCATTAGGATTTTATATATATAGGGTAGATAGATAATTAAATTTATCAAGATAATATAAAGATAAATTTTACAATATTAACTGCTCAATTTTAATGTGCTTTACATAGCCGGATATATAAATTAAATTCTCGGTATTTTTTCAGTATAGGAGCTTAGGCGATATAGAGAAAACTGCCTTGGCGAAGAAGATTGTCATCTATCGCTGCGGACCAAGCGAGAAATACTACTCATATTCTTGTACATGTGCTGTATATATCTTTATATGTCATTTTCCGTCATTTTTGACGGGCTCTCTCTTTAGTAAATTATAAAAACTTAGATCGCAAAATCACAAGTGGTTTGAATTCATAATGAAAAATTGATCTTGACCCTTTAATTGTCGCACCCGATACATTTACGCGCAAATTGCACGTGAAATGAAAATTGTAATGATTAAGGGGTTAAATGTTTCAGAACAGTGCCTGAAATTTATTTACGAATTTTTTTAAATCGAAGAATGACCGGTTTTGTTTACCTTCAATACTCCTGTAAAATTTCCATTATTCCCCAAAATTCCGAGTTTATTTCCCAGAACTCTCTGGTTTATTCCTGTCTCTCAAAATCTGCGGGTTTTTTGCAACTCAAACTGTAACCCAATTCTGTTGAGTGTCCTTGTAAATGAACCGTGAGTTCTATGCGCATCCTAGTTTAAAATAAGCATCTTGTATCACTATTCAAAATAAACTGGAAACGATTTTTCCACATTTTAAAGACATTCTTTACAGTCCCCCAGTATATAAATGCTAAACACTTCATTTTCAATACCGAATCTTCAATACCATCAATACCATACTAATCCTCAATAATATATATCAATTATTTTGCAATCCGTCTATATTTACACGAGCTAGAGTCGGGAGAGAAAGAGAGCTTGACGAACCGATTTCATAAAATATTTTTAAATTATGCTGGGAAAGTTTTGAAAAGCAGAGTTGGGCAAATTTGTAATTGCAATTATCTGCAATGTAATTACATTTTAATTGCATGTAATTCGTTATAGTTAAAATTACATGCCGTAAAAAATTCTTGCAGCACTGTAGCCGGAACGACTCCCATCTCATTATTTGATGAAATTTCTGCGTTTGAATGTGTGTAGCTATAACACTAGCCTGCATTTTTAAACTTTTTGTAAGATTATTTCTTATGAACAAGTTTTTCTGAATCAATATTTGATGCTGATTCCGGAAATAACCGCCATTTTTGTCCATCACGTCACGATTTAAAAAAAAATGAGAAGTTGTGTTTTCAATATTTTAATTAATGCAATCAAAAATTTATGACAATTTTCAATTCAAAAATTTCATATAAAGTATTTCTTTAAACACGTTAAAAATACTGTAAAAAACGTCCTTATAAGTTCATGAAATTTCTTTAATAAAATGAAAAGCAAACAGTTTTCAATTAAACAAACTTTCTTCTTTTTGGTTTTCTTGCAGGTCCTCCATCATCGTTTATGTCCCTCTTCAACATCCAACAGTAGTCTGCCATCATATTTACATTCCATCTTCCCTCGTGCTCTTCAATGTAATGTCCCAGATTTTCTGGAATGTAGTCGGTATGGGAATGCAGAAATGCATTTTTACACTCATATTAGAGCCCAACTTCTTGAAAATTTCCGGCATTGTTTCAACAATATTCCTGTAATTTGTAAATTTCTTATTCCCCAGAAAGTTTCCGATAACACATTTAAAAGCGGTCCATGCGTTTTTTCCTGTCTCATTCATCGTTTTTTCAAAATCCTTATCCTTCATCAGTTTTTTGATTTGAGGACCAACGAAAATTCCAGCTTTTGATTTTTCGTGTGTGATGAAGGGAAATTTACGTTATGTGTGACTAACACATAATGCTTGTTCTGAGCGATGAATCTTCGCAAACAAATTATACGCGATACAAGAAAACTAAGAACAGTTTTGTAATCAGCATAAAAAAATGCATTAAGGGCAGTCATTGGTTTTTAATCATCTGGTATCATGCAGACTAGTGTAATCAATTACATGCAATTAACTTGTAATTTCACTGCAGATAATTGGGATTACAAATTTGCCCAACTCTGTTGAAAAGTATTATTTATAGTTTCTGAGATATAAAATGAACCTTATACACGTAACGTCACTCTCCAGAGCTGGCGTTATCTTGATCCGTTATTCTATCCACTGTATGTCAATATGCGCAGCTGCCAATACGGCCAACAGTCGATTTTTAGCCTCGATCCAGGTTGTGTACATAATGTTTAACCGAAATTTTGCAAATTTAGTGAATGTTCTTGGCTACAGAATAACATTTTGAATTTATATTCAGGAATGAGGTTTCTCTGCTTTTTTGCATACCAGTTTATTAGAGGAAATATCGTTCTGTTAAATCGCTGCATTTTCCGATTTAATAAAATAATATTTTCTCTAAGATTATACTGGTGTGCAGAAAAGCAGAGGCATCTCATCTCTGTATTTTACAATATATTATCTACTGCCACAATAATGAATATTTTTGTGGTTATTTTCAGCAAATGGATATTAATAACCAAAACAGGAATTCTGCTTTTTCAGAATTTAGTGTCGCCCCCGATGAAAAAAAAATATATATATGTATATATAAATAGTAAAAAACATATTTCAATTTTAAGACTTACAGCACACGCTTTTATTTTATGTAAAATGACGTCATTAGCATCCGCTTAAGAATTCCACATTTACGATCCACTCTTAAACATCTACAGTAAAGTAGGCATAGGACGTCACTATCGCGAAATAATACACAAATGCAGCAAAAAGATTCCTTCATTAAAGAAACTCGACCAAAAAAGGCTGGCTAATGATTCATAGGTCTTCATTTGTTTGTAGCATTAATATAGATACTTAAAATTAAATATGATTTATAATAGCTCCATGTTTTTACAGAAATCATTCGTTTATATTTTTTCAAAATAGCACGTATTTTAATTACATTTTCTTTCGGTTGTTATGAGAAAATGGCAACAAAAATATATAATTACTATTTTAGAACTAGTATTTTTCCTTTACTTTCTACAGAAATGGAGTACTTCCGCTGCCAATATTAAGCAAATGGCTCTAAAAACTACAAAAAAATTAATATTTCAAAAATAAATGGAGATACAGTTTTCAAACAAATTGCATTTTAAAAGTACTTTTTTTCCCAAATACGACGGTATAAAAATTAAAAATGTGCGATGCTTAAAATTAAAAAAAAAATGCAATAGAGTATTTAAACGTACAATGATAGATCTGCTTTGTTGTACGGCTGGCTTATACAACGTAACGTTATTTTTTGGAGACGACACAAAATAAGCTGGGAAAAAGAAATGGCATACCGGGTTCTAATACATACTCCATAGAAAGCTATGCTAATATTTGCTCTTGTACGTATTTTTGCTAATATTTGTAAGTACTGCCGGCAGACAAATTTTAGCCTCGACCTCAGATCGCATGCATAAGGTCCATTGAAGGAATCGTTTTTTTATTATTTACTCACAAAGAAATAATGGAATGTAAGTATTAATTGAAAGAAACAATACTGATGGGTTTTTTAACAGTTAAAAAGATTTCCAATTCAATGAAAACTTATGATTTAAAGGAGCTCTTTGCGATACAGGTTTTTTCTTGCCGTTCGCGAAAATCCCATATTAACGTTAAATTTATGTGGGCGATGACTCATTGTCCAGGCATGACAGAGTTCCTCCTAAAGGAGGAATTCCACCTTTTTTAAAAGCAAATTTGGACATTCTCTGAATTGATGCAAAAATGCAAAGAAAACATTAGAAGCATATTGGGGGGGGGGGGGGGGGCTGCGTGTCTAGAAAACTTAATACTAATTAGACATTTTGTCTACTCAAAGTTTGATTTGATAGTGCAGCAATTCAGAAACAAAGGCGAGCTTTTATTATGAGCATCTGAAAGTCATGTAAATTAAGTTCTTTAACTACACTGTTAAAAATTTGCAGCATTCTGGCAGGTCATTTGACCGTTTTTTCCGAAAACGGTTACACAACCGTAATTTTAACACTATTCTGACCATATTATTGGCCATTTTATGGTCAGAATATAGTTAAATTATGGTTATGAAACCGTTTTTTCAAAAAAACGGTCGAATGACCTGCCAGAATGCTGCAAAATTTTTAACAGTGTAGGGAAAGGAAATTTCTATAAGGTTCATCTGGAATAAAATATTTTATTCTATTTATAAAATACTTCTGGGTAATTTCAGTGATGCATTTTTGGAAATATATTTCTGGAGTAAAGATCAATTTGGCATGCATATATTTAGCATAGAGATTTTTTTTTTAAAGTAAAGTCTTAAACAGTCAAATCATTCAAAATAATACATTTGTTTTGAAAAATTAATCTGTACTTAACATAATTTCATCAGATACATTTGGATGGATTTATACTTTTCCCAGTTTCCTTTATTGATTTAATGAATTTATACATTTATTGTTATTTATTTTTTTTCTTTTAATATTTTCTAAGTTACAAAAAGAAAATAACAACTATATGTACAGTTATAATTCATTTTATTGTATGAATAGCTGTTAAAATGTGTCTAAATTATATGAGTTTGGCCTTATTGTATGGATGGAAAACATTTTCCACCTTTTTTCCCATTTCCCGCTTTCATGCCTGATTGTCTAATATATTTATCAAAATACGGTTTCCACCACCAAAAATTAGACATTCGTTGCTCTCCTACTGCGCATTTAAAACTAGTTTTTCCAATGTCCAACGATGTCTCCAAATGTCATTTTTAAAGTCGCACAAAACTTTAAACTTGAGGGAAATTTTCAAAATTTTGTCTTATTAAAAAAAAAAAAAATATATTGAAAAGAATTTTTAACTGCTCAGTACGTCCACACCGTAGATCGACTATTCGATGGCAAAAACCATATGTCGATAATTAAATCACATAATGATTAATCGCGTATTTAAATTTCTCCTTACTTTAACATGGGATCTGATGATCAGCGGGGGAAATGTGAGGAGTAATAATGGAAGATTCTAGAATTTCGACAATTGATAAAAACTGCCATCGTTTAAAATAATTATTGATAACGATGACAATTCATTTCCAAATTTTACTGTCGCGATATTCTACCTTCGATTGTCACATCCATACGCTAAAAACGGTAATTGCAAAATTTAGAAATCAATAAGTCGATTATTTTAGTATTTTCACATGACCTCTTGAAACATTGGATACCTTGCTTAAGATTCCAAAAAGAACCGTAGCCAAAACGTTCAAGGGAAGCCTCGTCCACCGAAAAAATGTTGAAAATGGGGACTGAGGTTAATATAAAAGCCAATACAGAAATTCCTGCGCCCCCTGGCGATGATAATAGAACTAAAATGGTAGTGGTGGGGAACAAACCAAGACGAATGATCTAAGTTGCTTTAAAATCGAACCCATATAACCTGAGATATCAAATAAAGAATAATACTAATCAACAGCATCCCCTACAGTATGCTAACCAACATACTACCCTTGCATAAAGAACAGAACTAAAACAGTTATGGTTGGTGGGGAGAAGGATAAAGCAGGGTGAATGGTCCAAGTTGTATGAGGATTGATTTCTATATAGCCTGTGATATCGAATAAGGAAGAAATGTACACTATGATGCATGCTTCTTGTCGGAGAGAACCTTCGCGGAAAACTAAAATGATGGTAAGAAATGGAGGGTACATCAAGACGAATGGTTCAAGTTGTGTGAGGATTGGGCCCATAGAACCTGAGATATCGAATAAAGAAAAAATGTTTATAACAAAGATCTGACTATCGTTCATCTATATCTTCTTGAAATCGTCATCGTCTGTTCGATAGCGGGATTATCAATCTATCCCCGACACTATCTGCCAAGTTGATTCAATTTGTGAAGGGAGCTAGATCGATAATTCCACTATCGAACTATCGATACAATGACGATTTGACCGCAGAGAGGAAATAAAAATGATCGATAGACAGCTAGATTTAGATAGATAGCCAGATAGAAGCTAATTTGGCAGGAAACTGGCTGTAGTGATAGGGATAGATCGATAATTTTTCTATCGAACTATCGATCACAATGACGATTTCAAAAAAATAAAAATGAATCATATAAGTGCCTATATCATATAAGTTTGTGCAATAGACGGGGGATCTCGTGAGGTCCTTTGCCTTCCCTTCTCCCCCAGTCCCATTTTCTGGCCCCATAGTTGGCTGTCCTTTCCTCTTCCCACCCCCATTTTAGTTTTTAGCCTATGTGGTCTCTTTCTTGAGTTATTGCTATTTTGCGCTTTAGATAGTATCTCAGTACCCGCACTATTTATATACAAACTTCATATTCACGATATCGTCTGACTCTGAACTGTTAGGTGAAGACTTATTCTACGGTCCTTTGGGCTATAGGCCCTTGAGTTTGCGTGCTATGGGGTTTTTAACGACTTTTCCTTTCAGCTTCAATTTTCGACGTCTTTTCGCTGAATGAGGCTTCCCTTGAACTTTTTGGCTATCCTCGGCTCTTCTTAAAACCTTAAACAAGATCTCCAATGTTTCAAGAAGTGATGTGAAACAGTTAAGGCAAAACTAGTCAACTCACAGCGAAACTAGTCTTAAAATTTTTTATGAAGTTTCTTGATAAAATCGGATCTGATATAGGATAAGAATAGCAATTTATTGACTAGAGACATCGATAAAAAAAAATTCGTAGGGGGAACTTGGGACACTTGACCGATAGGGATACTTGACCCAAGGCTTTTTTCTCAAAATTGGGAAAGTTTTGTAAGTTGGAAGTGGCATCATTTCTTTCCTTTCAGTTAGCTGGCCACATGGCGAAAATAATAACTGAATCATTGCATAAGTTTTCAAACTATCAGACAAAATGCATTTTCATACTCCAAAAGTATTTTTTTTGTGCTGTAAACTTTGATGTTATAAATTTTTTTGTTTAAATGTAAGACTTTTTTAATTGGTCATTTGTTTTGTACATGTTTTTAGCTACACTAACATGTATAATAATATTAATCTACTTCTTAGCAAACGGCTGTATTTTAGGGTTAAGTAGCAAATATGCAACTAGGGATACTTGACCCAAATCACCTAGGGATTCTTAACCCAAGATTAGGATTAGTGATATTCAAATGCATTTAAAATGTTTTATTTATGAATTAAAAATATTATAATATTAAATATTATAAACATATAAATATAAATATTACAAGTAAATATTATAAATATTATAAGTAAATGACTGGGTTCTTGTCAAATATTGTGGGAAGCGGAATACAAGAAGATTTCTTTAAAAGGTTCTTGACGTTAATTCTGACGGGCTTGCTATTCAGTTTGCTAGAAGAATGGATGGTACGCCATTTAAATGGCTTGAAATGAATGATTTATCATAAGTTGATCCTGACCAAATTGAAGCTATTCTTCATCCCCCTGAGTTTTCGATACAAATGATAGAATTACAAGTTTTATATTTAAATGTTTTTACATTTGGAGTTGAATAAATTGTTATTTTTTTAATTCTGAAACTTGTTTAGGCACAAAATGAACTCTCAGACTGTTAATATTTTGAACTTTTCACAATAAAAATTAAAATTGGGTATATTAATGCTAGGCCTGTGTAATAAAAATTAAAAGTATTAATTTTGTTTGACAAAAATGAAAAAGTATTAATCCTAATGCTAATTTTGTTCTTATGTAAAAGTGTTTTGTTTATTATTTTAAATCATACTCCCAAATCTATGACTTGGGTCAAGTATCCCTAATGGGTGGGTCAAGTATTTCTATACATTGGGATACTTGACACAAATTGAAAATTTTGAGTATGCATATTTTACTACCTTTTATAATTAATATTTCGGAAGAATAATAATACATATTGTGTAATACTTCATTAAGTATATATACACTGCATTTACACACCCATAAGTAATGTAAAAAAAACAATTAACATTCCAAAACTAACAATTGGATCAAATATCCCTAGTTTCCCCTACTATCGGTAAAATCTAGTTGTCTACGCTATCGGTAAAATATATCGTTATCACCCGTCACTATTTGTGAGTTTAATTTAAATTCAGTTTCGATATTCAGTGTAGTTTCGATATTTAAACTAATGGAAGCAGTTATCTCTTCCTCATTCCTTACCTCGTTTTTGAGGTATTCATGAACACAATCTGAAGTAAAATATTTACATACACAATTCCTCAGTGGCTATTCAAATTTAATTTCGAAAAATAAATATTTGCAATTTTTAAGGATTAAATTTGCTATGAATGACAACTGTAGTAGATAATGTACTGAAATAATTACTGTTTTTGAAGGGTTGCCGATGCTACTAAACTGCTCTCATGTCGACGATTATTTGTTAAAGATAAAACATATTAACAGCTTTTGTGAACAGTGATTATTTATTTATTTAGTTTTAGAAGTATATCTTATTAATATAATTAATATTTTACGGTTATTAAATAAACTTTAATATGCTATTTTAAAAGTATTCTTTTTTGTTTTATTATAGTTTTATATGTCAGCTCCTATAATCCTCTTTACGCGGTAATTTTAAAATTTTGAGTAGTAACAAAATGCAAATATGTTATCAAACTATTTTAATATATTTGTTATTTTTCAGTATTTCTTATAATTTCTCTATTTTCCTTTACAGGGGCAACAGAAAAATTTGAATACATTGCTGTCTACAAGTAGTTACTCTTTGAAGTGGTTACAGTCTGTGCTATTCATATCGTTCAGAATTAGATAGATTTTCTTTTTAATTCTCAGTTATATTGATACAGAGCTACTTTGCCTTGCACACAGACTAATAGATAGTCTGGAAGGAGTAATATTTACTGTATTACATTTACTGGAATAAATCGCTAATCTGTATGATATGACTAGGATACGACTGAGGAAGAAATCAGTAAAGAACTGAAAAATGATGGTTTATATTCATTTTTGAAAAATTCCCACTGGTGCGTTCTTCATAATTCTGACAATTAAGAGTAAAGCCTTTTTTTTTGCCGTATAAAAATCACACTAATCTTGGAATAAGGACGAAAGAAAAATTGTATAAATTCAGTTAAAAGGAAATTGTCTGAATCCTTTAACACAACATCCTTTTAAAATCATGGAAAAATCTTATTTTTGCGATATATGTCTCAAAGGATTTACTCAAAAGAGTAGTTTAAAAGAACATGCCAATATTCATTTACAGGAAAAACCTTATGTTTGTGAATTATGCAATAAAAGGTTTTGTCAGCAAAGCACTTTAAAGACTCATTATCGTACCCACACTAAAGAGAGACCTTATGTTTGTGAAACATGTAATAAAGGTTTTTCTGATCGATGTAGTTTAAAAATACATAATAGAATTCATACAAAAGAAAAACCATATGTTTGCAAGATATGCGGCAAACAGTTTCCTTACAAATATTCTTTAGCTAGACATTTTCGAATCCATTCTGGTGAAAGACCGTTTGTGTGTGAAATATGTAGGAAAAGTTTTACAGATGAATCAGTACTGGTTGCGCATCGTCGCATCCATACCGGAGAAAAACCTTTTGTTTGCGAAGTTTGCAAGAAAGGATTTAACCAAAAGAGCTCTTTGACTAGGCATTTACGTATCCACACAGGTGAGAAACCATATGTTTATGATGTTTGCTGCAAAAAATTTCCTGGAAAATTAAATCTTGATGTGCACCTTCTTTCTCATACCCGTGAGAAACCTCATGTTTGCGAAATGTGCTCTAAAGGATTTACCACAAGGGGAGCTCTTAAAACCCACATGCGTATACATACAGGAGAAAAGCCCTACAAATGTAAAATATGTGATAAAGCTTTTTCTAACGTATCTTGCTTAGCTTCTCATCGTAAAATCCACACTGAAGAAAAACCTTATGTTTGTGAGGTTTGCGATTTTAGGTTTCATGAAAAAAGTTATTTAAAGAGACATCTGCGCACACATAGTCAAGAAAAAAATTACTTTTGCCAGACTTGTAACAAAGCATTTCGTAGGAAGGAGACCTTAAATGAGCACTATAGAATTCATACCGGAGAAAAGCCTTATAATTGCAACATATGTAACAAAGAATTTTCTCAAAAAGGTATTTTAACTAATCATGTGCGTACGCATTCAAACGAAAAGCCTTACAGATGTGAAATTTGTCATAAGAAATTTTCCCGAAAATCCGTATTAGCTATTCATCGCCGAATTCATACAAATGAACGACCTTACGGTTGTGAAATTTGCTTTAAAGCATTTCATTCACGTAGTAATTTAAGTGGCCATCTTCGATCTCATGCAAATTAATAACCATATATTTGGATTTCACCACAAATGTAATTTAGATGTCCATCTTAAGTGACATTGAAAAGGAAAATATTATGTTTATTCAAGTACGCTTTATGTCATCTCTAAAAAAAGATACAGTTTAGAGTTTTAAAATCATATTTTTTAATGTTTATACTTTTAATGGCAGAAATATATCTTCAAGGATAATTTTCTGAATTTGTATTTTTATTTATATATCATATTCTACATTCAGTTGGTGTTTCAAGCGAATAAAATGTTTTTTTAAAGTATATATTTCATTTTATTTTCTGAGTAAAAACAAAAAGTCGCATCAGTATTATGCATAAGAATAATTTCTCCAGTTGATTTTTTTAGATGAATTATTAATTAATATCTGCAGTGAAAAGATATACAGATTTCGTTTCGATGAACCACGCGACGCATTGCGCTTTCTTCACGGGATCAGCCATTTTGAATAAATGACGTTTTTGAAAATTCTTTTACTTGTGCAGCGCCATCTATGAACAGAGAAAAAAACTTTTAAGTTACTCTATGAACTGTTGTAATTATTTTTGTTGTAGGCATGTTATTTTTTTTTTTGTAATAATTTTTGAAGTTGTACGGAGACTTTTGGGACACCCTGTATTTTCTTGCTGAAACAGATTTATTGTGATTTTGTTCAAAGTAGTAAATCAACCGTGCATTTATGTACGCATTTGAAAGAAAAGGTACTCTTTTTAAATTTACAGTCAGAAAAATTTCCCCAAAACTCATTTCGATCTTCGAATCAAAGACTTCTGGAAAGGAAAGACCTATGATTTTGATATTTGCTTCAATCGTCTCACTGCCGTCAACTGATATATCCTTTCACTAAGCTGTAGGTTTCACTGCAATAGAAACATTATTTAAATAAATATAATTCTAGGTATAATTCAGTTTTAAAACATTAAGTTATGATTAATCCTTTATGTCCCAAATTATGAATTTACGAAAATTTTATCTTCAAAAGTATTTTTCGTGAATTTTTGAAACTATATTAGAAGATTTACACAATCATTTAAACATTTTTAAAAGGATTTTACCAATTAAAATTGATAAATTAAATTTAAGTTTATAGGGATTTTGTGCCACTCACATTTTTTATCTAATATATATTTTTTAATATTTTGTAGAATTAGGAAATGTACAAATATAATGTTCTTACAAAAGAAATATAGAAATATTTCCAAACTGAAACTTTTCCTCCTCAGTCTTTCATCGTTGAGAAAGCTGAAAAGATGCAAAGGCAAAAGAAATCATCTTTTAAAAAATATTTTTGTTTTGTGCAACCAATAGTGCTTTTAAAACTAAATAAGGTAAAGTATCTATAACTCATTCTAAACTGTATTACTACTAATAGATGTATTAAATGAATTTTATAACAAGTTATTTTAATGGTACTTTAAGGTACCGTTGGGGCATAGAGGGTTAATACTCTCAAGAATTATATTCCTATACGTAGTTACATTTTTTATATTATGTTGAAAAAAATCATCTTTTTTTAACATTTTTAAAACATTACGGAGGAAGCAACATTACAGTTTTGCTCCTTTGCTCGGCGATCAGGGGATAAAACAATTTGGTCAGGTAGGTCATTTAAATGTCCACTTTCGATACTGGGAAGTGATTTTGGTGAGTTTCGCCCGGATGGATTTACTTTGGTGAGTTAGACAGGCAAACAAAGATGAGCTTGGCGATAATTTCAGACTTACTAGGTTCAAAATAATGACAGGCTTCGCAAATGTTTTTACAAAATTCTCTCGAACAACCAATTTTTGTTGCTATTCTGTTATACAGGCATTCTACTATAATTTTATCAAAATAACATGCTTTACTTAATGTAATTTTTATAATTTTCAAATAACTTGAATTCTAAACATGACTCCTTACTTATAACAAAAAAATATAATTAATATTATAAATGTTTTAAAATGTGGATTACAATTAGATTTTTACACCCCAAAAACTTTGAAAAGTCATATACGGTACAAATGCAACACAACGGGTTGCTATGCAACTAATATATATGAAATGCATATGAGAATTTTGTTTCGACTGCTTATAACATGAGCTCTGTCGGATGGATTTTGACGCGACTTGCACTTTTAGCTAGATAATTTCCCACGAAAATGTTTAGTATATAACATACCGTTCTTCCGTTGCTCAGTTGTAGAATTAGGGGGTAGAAGTTCTATAATCAGGTGAATCCAATTATGAAAGATTAGACTTTTTAAAAGATTCTGCTGAGTAGATTTCGATGCCACTTTCACTGTTTTTAAGATAATTTTTCAAGGAAGTTTGTTGTACCGCGTGATCCAAAAGTTTGTTACAATTTAAAAAAATGATAGAGAAGAAGAAATTATGATAAAGAAGTGCTGCTTATGAAAAAGGGTTCACAAGGTAGTCGGATTTTTTTGACAGCAAAAATGTCTTCAATTGAAAAAGTCACCTGTAGACGAGCTGTAGGCGCTGACGACCCGAAACACAATAAACAAGACAACAAGTAAGACCCATTCATTCATTTATTATTTCAATAAAAAATGTTCAACATAACCTCCGGAACATTCTACGACAGAACTAAGGCCACTCACAACGCCCGCTACATCTGAATGCAACATGTCCGAATGAATTGCAAAAACCTCATGACAGATCGAATCTTTAAGTTCGGCCAATGTTGAAGAGGATGAGCAAGTGATTTTAAATAGCCTCATAACTAGAAGTCGACCGGAGTGAGGTGGGGTGATCGTGAGGCCATGCGATCTTGCAACCTCGACTGTTCAGTCTGTCTTCACTAAAGGTACTCAATAGGAATCGTTTTGCTGGATTGACATTGTGTGGCGTTGTGCCATTTTGCATAAAGTTTATAAAAGATAACACACTTCTTTGATTTAATGTGGGCACGACTTTCTCACGCAAAAGAGTGAGATAACGCTCAGCGGTTACTGTGCACGTTTTCTAGCCCAATAAGGGACACGGTTCTCCAAAGAAGAATTGTCCGACAATGAAAGATGAGGTGAAGCCACACCAGACTGTCAACTTGGGTGCATGCAGTGACTTCGTCGTGTATTCACGAGGATTAGACGTCGCCCATATACGAGTGTTCTAGGTGTTGGCATCCCCGTGTAGTGTAAAGTGCGCCTCATCCGTCTAGAAAGCGTTGAATGACCACTGAGAAGTGCTTTCAATTCTTAACATAGCCCACTTGGAAATGGATTCCATGATAGCTGTGTCTCCCGGTTGTAACTTCTGCAGTGATTGCAATTTTTATGGATAGAGATGCCGTGAGGATACGTCGAATCGATCAATGTGGCAAATCCAATATCCTTCCAGTTTCACGAATATTGCTACAGCCCGTGCATGATTCCGCTGCTAAATCATTCATAGTGGTTTCCATCGCAGTAATTCGGCCCTCCGCCGCCAACGAGGGTCTTCTAACTTTGTGACAGATCCTCTAAAGAGCCGATTTCTTCGAACCATTTGACAAGCTTTACTATTCCAGGACACAATATGGGGGTCATTCTTCGTCTTCAGTTTTTTCGCTGTGAGAAATTTTCTTAACGCAACAGTTGCTGACTCTCCGTTCAAACAGAACAACTTCACCAAGAATGCTCGATCTGTTAATATTAACATTTTGAAAGCGAGTGAGAAATCCTCATGTATTACGGTCTTTTATTGCATGATTAATTTGCATAATTCTGCTGAATATCTCGCATGTCAGTGCCACCTACAGGTGACTACTTTAACTAAAAATATTTTTTCTGCTTAAAAAAAAAGTCCAACTACCTTGTGAGCCCTTTCTTGCAAACCGCGCTTCGCTTCATTATCATAATTTCTTCTTTTTTTATGAATTTTTAAAGTTTTGCCGAACTTTTAGCTCACCGGGTATATAACATATCATTCTACGTTGCTCAGTTATAGAATTATAAGAAAGTTATATAATCAGATGAATCCGATTATAAAAGATTTTTCTATCACTGTTAGTTAGATAATTTTTCATTTGTTAGCTATTTAATTTTTTTACAAATTGTTTTAATATATTGCATATCGTTGGTTTGTTCTTTAAGAAATACTACTGTAAGTGATCAACTAAAAGAGTTGGTTCTTAACAGCCTAAATTTTGTCTCACACATTAAATAATATTATAGCACAACGACATTTGTATCGTTTTCAGCAATTCGGAAGGACATTCCAGGTAAAGGTCCTATTACTTTAAAATACGAAGTAAAAATAATCGATATATTTCGTTTGAGTCGTTTAGAGAAATGACCAGCATAGCGGGCGAAGCCTGCTAGTTGGTTATAAAAAAGACTCAGATGTAATAAATGCAAATTATTCCAATAAATTAATTTAACTTAATACAATTTAACTTTCTTCTTTATAGAAAGTTTAAGGCACCACCCACATTTCTATATTCATTGCGGATTTCAATCATAAATATTTTTAAAATCCTTTCAAGATTGTGGATTTAATTTACCATGCTTTCAGAAAGTTATTTCATTTTAAACAGATAGATCCTGATTTCTGCGATGTACAACAAATTCCAGATAAAATATCTATCTGGATTTCCGTACTTAATAATTTGCGTTTTATAGTTCTTGTTGGTTTTGGGGGCACACAGAGTTAGCAAAAT
Organism: Maratus speciosus; assembly: GCA_963932465.1. NCBI lineage: Eukaryota > Metazoa > Arthropoda > Arachnida > Araneae > Salticidae > Maratus > Maratus speciosus. The sequence continues at coordinate 195,510,287 of OZ010799.1, forward strand.
AGCTCGACATAAACATTTATTAACACTAACACGAAGACAAAAATATATACATAGCTTAAGTGCGACTAAGCACTGACATGTTTTTAACAGAACTGAATAATCTCGCTCGCAGAGCGGATTTGTAGAAACGTCACTGTACGCGCATGCGCTGAAAGAAAAGGGTAAGATAAATGGACGTTGTATTCCAACAATTTCCCCTTTACAACGTGCATTTTCTTAACAAAACAATGTTCTCCTATTAAGCAAATTACAGAGAAATAATATTAATATAAAAATTACAAATACAAATTATATACTTATATAAAAAGGATACAGAATAATGCTGAAAATTATTTTAAACATTTTGTCCTATCATTTCACAACATTTTTTATGTTTATAAGCGTTTAAAGCTTTGGTTAAAATGTCTGCAGGCATATTATCTGTCTCTAGGTATTTAACCTCTATTTCGCCATTGTCGTAAATTTCACGCACAAAATGATGTCGAATATCAATGTGTTTGGTGCGCGAATGGTAAACCGGATTTCGTACTAATTTTTGAGCAGACTGGTTATCACAAAATATTATAGTAGGCGCAGTCACTGTTTCAGGAGAAAGTTCACTTAAAAACCGTCTGAGATGCAAAATCTCTTTGGCGGCTTCTGACAGTGCCATGTACTCCGCCTCTGTTGTGGATAAGGCGACAGTTCGTTGTTTTCTTGATTCCCACGATATGGCTCCACTGGCGTATTTAAAAATGTAGCCAGTGTACGATCTTCTGTCATTCACATCCGACGCCCAATCGGCATCGACAAATGCAATCAAGGATTCAGAATCACGCTTAAAGATCAGTCCTTGATCTTGGGTTCCTTTCAGGTATCGCAAAATTCTTTTTGCAGCTATCCAATGAGGTTTACCTGGATTGTTGTTAAATTGACTTAGGAAATTCACAGCGTGAGTTATATCAGGTCTAGTAGCGACTGATAAATACATAAGGGATCCTATTAATTGACGGTAGGGAATATTATTCATTTCAGACTTTTCTTCTTCAGTTTTGGGACACATATCTTTAGTAAGCTTCACGTTATTATCAAAAGGTGTAGATATTGGTTTGGATTCTTGCATATTAAATTTGCTCAGAATATCTTCAATGTATTTCTTTTGTGTAATTTTAATATTGTCCCCGTTTTGCATAAATTCTATGCCCAAACAATAGTGTAAGAGATCTAAATCTTTCATTTTAAATGATTTTGCTAATTCATCTCGAATATATTGATAATCTTCTTTACATTTAGTAAGAATTATGAGATCATCAACATAAACAATGATAATAGCTTCAATGGGAGATTTAGAAAAATACACACATTTATCAGCATTTAGTGATTTAAACTTCATTTGTTTCAATTTTTCATCTAATTTTTTGAACCATTGGCGACCCGATTGTTTTAATCCATAAAGGGATTTTTTTTAATAAACAAACTTTGTCATCATTAGATTCATTTTTAAAACCTTCAGGTAATTCCATGTATATTTCTTCAGTTAAATCACCATTTACATAAGCCATAATAAAATCTAATTGATATGCAGTGAACCCATTTTGGATGCCATATGCGATCGCAGTTCTTATTGAACTTAATCTAGCTACAGGAGAAAAATTTTCGTCAAAATCGATACCAGGTTTTTGTGTACAACCTTTTGCTACCAATCTCGCTTTAAATTTCTCGATTGACCCATCTGGCTTATATTTTGTTTTTAAAACCCACTTAGATCCTATAATTTTCTTATGTTTTGGCCTATCTACTATTTGCCATGCATTTTCTTGCATTAATGAATTAAATTCTAAATTCATCGCATTTATCCATTCGTTTTTATACGAACTATTTAGAGCTTCAAATAATTCAGGACAAGAGTCAAAAGAATTATTTACTGCAGTTTGAGATTTTTCTTCTTTCGGAATAATAATTGTTTGATATTCCTTTCGAGGTCTCCCTTTTCTACCTGTTTTTATTTTTCTTGGCCTCCCGCGCGTTCTGAAAGAAGGGGGGTCGGAAATTTCATCAGATTGCGAATCAATTTCTCTTTCACTGTCGCCACTAGAATTGTCTGGTTCCGTTTTCATGACTGAAAATATTTCTGATTGTTGCGTAATTGTATTTGCGCTCGTATTTTCATTATTTTGAGAGAAAGGAAAAATTAATTTTATTTCGGTGTTACAGGAGGGATCATTTTCAAATTCGTTGATAAATCGAACATCACGGCTTATAACAATTTTTCTAGATTTCTTGTTCCAAAGCCTATATGCTTTTGATTCATTAGAATAACCTACAAAGATATGTTCTTCTGATCTAGGATCAAATTTTCCTTTATTTTGCCTTTTATTAAGTACGAAACATTTTTGCCCAAATATTTTGAAGTATGATAAAGTTGGCTTGATGCCAAAGAATACTTCATATGGAGTTTTATTTTCGCTTAAACGTCGTGTCGGGCAGCGATTGCGTATGTAAGCAGCACAATTTATAGCTTCGGCCCAAAAAGATTGTGGAAGATTACTTTGTAATAGTAAACACCTTGCCATTTCAGTTAACGTTCTATTCGATCTCTCAGGGGTGCCATTTTGCTGAGGGGTTAAAGGGGAAGAAAATTCTCGTTTTATACCGCATTCTTCGATATATTTATCAAATTCTTCGCCGCAATATTCTAAGCCATTATCTGTACGAAGAAATTTAATTTTCTTTCCTAGTCGGTTTTTGACTGCTGCTTTGTATTTAACAAATGCATTCTTAACCTCATCCTTGGTTTTAAGAAAACTAACTTCAATATAACGTGATTTATCATCAATAAAAGTAACAAAATATCGCGATCCTCCATGGGAAGGGACTCTCATGGGCCCACATAAATCTGAATGGATCCGAAATAATAAATCATTACTTTCAAAATTTGATTGTTTAGGAAAAGGGCGGACAGTTTGTTTACCTTGAATGCAAACTTTACAATCTTTAAGAGACTCATCATCATTAAAATTTAAATTTCTAACCATATTATTAGATTTAAGTTTCTTTAAATCAGACTCATTTAAATGTCCTAACTTTAAATGCCATTTTACAAAATCACTTACCTGTGCTATTGCAGCTTTTTCGGGGATTGGATGTACATAATATAAATCACCTTGACGAACAGCTTGTACTAGTATAGAACCATTAGGCTCAATTATTTTAGCATATCGTTCTTTAAAAAGCACAGAACGATTATTAGCCGTTGCTTTTGACGTTGAAATCAAATTACATTTTAACTCGGGTACACACAGAACGTTCTTCAGTGTGAGATTAGTAGTCCCACTACCGTTAGGCACTGTAATAAGAACTGTTCCTATTCCTGTGATTTTTGCTGTTTTATCAACCGCAAGCTGTATTGTAGAATTATCACGAGGATGAAATTCTGTAAATAAATTTTTATCTTTGCACATATGAGATGTACAACCACTGTCTAAACACCATGCAGTAGATTCATGATATACGTCGTTAAATGCCATACTAACCGGTTCTTCATAACTAATCATTGAACCTTGATTTCCTTTATTTAAAGATGCAAGCTTTCTGTCAGCTATTTTCTTTCTACATTCGTTAGCTTTATGCCCGATTTTGGAGCAATAATTGCACTTGAAATTACGATAATTTCTCTCTGCAGGAAAAGTTTTATTCGTATTAGTCTTCCATTTTTCATTTTTCTTCTGTTCTTGATTGTTTCTCTTGTTTTCTATATAATAGGCATTTTGTGAATCATGAGTGGTTTTTCCTTTTCTAGCTTCCCATTCTTCTAGCATCTTAATTTTCAAAGAATCGGGTTTAGGTAATTCATCTCTCGATTCTATAGCGCATCTAAAATTTTCGAGATTCTCAGGAACACTGTAGAGTAGAAGAATTGATAACAAATCATCCGCAATTTCTATTTCCATTTCTTTTAATTTATCAACAATCTCAAAAAAGATATTTAAATGTTCAGACATCGTTTCACTGAAACTCATCTTTCGAAACAGAAGCTGTTTTAACAGCGTTGCTTTCTTTGCGGGGCCTCTTGATTCATAAACGTCTTTCAATTTATTCCATACAGAATTTGAAGTCGCACAATGCTTGATGTGGCACAATTCACTAGGATTTATGGCCAGAATTATATCAGCACGAGCTTTTTGATCAGCCTGGAGCCATTTCTTTTCATCAGCGCTACCTTCGGCCGGTTTCTCTTCTTTGCCGATTACATAATCCCAATGATCATTTTTTATTAATACTGCTTCAATTTGAAGTTTCCAGCTATCAAAGTTATCTTTGCCGAGCTTTTCAATTGTCGTAACATGTGACATGATTAAATAAAATATCTCGCAGCCACAAATCAAAACAGTTAATCAGAACGTAGAAGAGTTCTTAATTTCGGTTTAGGCTTAAGACTTTATGATTCGAAAGTTCGAATTAAAAAATATTTCTGTTATTTATAGCGCAGTGAGTAGCGTCTCTGGTACCCATAACCTTTGTTGGTTTTGGGGGCACACAGAGTTAGCAGAATAGCTCGACATAAACATTTATTAACACTAACACGAAGACAAAAATATATACATAGCTTAAGTGCGACTAAGCACTGACATGTTTTTAACAGAACTGAATAATCTCGCTCGCAGAGCGGATTTGTAGAAACGTCACTGTACGCGCATGCGCTGAAAGAAAAGGGTAAGATAAATGGACGTTGTATTCCAACAGTTCTGGTGCCGTGACCAGGATGCATCTGTTTAAAGAGCATAACTTTTTGATAGCATGGTAAATTAAATCCACAATCCTGATAGCATTTAAATAATATTTTAATTTAAAAATGAAATACAAGGTGAAAATAGAAATGTGGGTGGTGCCTTTATCCTCGTATAAAGAACAGAAGCCTGCATATTTTCAGGCAGCTAGTCTAGAAGGGAGGATCAAAAATCATATGCCACAAATTTTTCTTTTAACTTCCTGGCATATTAATTTGGTAAGAGAACATGGAACATTAGATATCCGATAGCTAGTAACATATGGATAATTTTTAATTAATCATAAACTGGCCAAGAAACGCAATTCAAAACCGCTACATTTACATTATACAAGAATTTTTATAATCCTGTGAGATGGTATTAGATCATCAAAATAATTATCAGAGGTGGTAGTGATTCTGAAATCACCAAAATGTATAAATAAAAATTATAAAGAACTCTAAAAGAGGAAGTTGCAACTGTTATATTTTTTAGCAATAAAATTGCGTTTGATTTCATGTGAGAGCGAAAGATTTGGAATTTGTGTGGGATGATTTTGACGCTAGAAAAGAAACGTATCTTTTCATTCATTTGAATAGGAATAAAATTAAATATCATTTAATCAATGAATAGGGATAGAAAAGTTTATTTACTCAAGTAAACGAAGATAATTTATAACTATATGTGATTCCACATAGCAAGTTCGCCTACAGGGACACACAAACGATTTCCGTTACTTTATGCTGTATGGGGAAAAATCGTTTGGAGTACAATTTATTTATGTTAAGATATTTCAAACATAATGAGATTGACATGCACCATTGAGCTGCCGACAAAATGCATTTTAAGGAGTGTAGAATAAATAGCATTTATAATTCGTTTACAGAGATGCACAAAATTACATTACATTATAATTTATGCAGAAATATCGATTGCAGTGCATTTTAATAATATTATGATGCTTCAGAAATTAAGAAATTAAAAAGAATCACTAAGATGCACTACGACATGTGTTCTATAGATTATGAAGTGCGTTAGCATTTATAACTCATTTACAGGGACGCACAAAAGATTTCGATTACAGGACTGACTATGATCGATAACTGCTTTATGTGCTTTGGATATATATTTTTAAACTTATCTATTTTTTAGCGTCTGAATATTCTATGAATTATGTACAGAGTTGCACAAACAGTACAGAGTGGCACACATTATCAGATATGGAAAGCAATTGCTGAAAGTAGATTTTTACTATTTGTTTTAAAAATTTGTTATTTAGCTATTTCACGGCATGAAAAAACTCAAAATTTTTAATAATGTTATGCTAATGTGGAAAAATATTTCCCAATCTATCCCTCATGTGTGATTTTATTTCTTGTTCATACATATCTACAAAAGATTTACTGTTATTATTTATTTACATACAATGATTAATACTACATTAATTTTAACACAATTATTCTAATTGGTAAGTAAATCATATGAGTTGTAATTTTGCAACTGAACGGAAAATGTCCGAACCAAGATCTGAATCAGGGTTATCTTGGTTGAAGCTTCTAGTGCTCTGCCAACTGAGCTATCCCGGATAGAGATGAGTTCGGGCTCACTTTTCGAAGCCCGGGACCGCCCGAGCCCGAAACATTTTTTTGTCATTAGAGCCCGAGCCCGATACCAAAAATGTAAACCGAAAAAAAAGTTTAATAAAAATTGCATAAAAGTTGTTCTAAATGTAATATCTCATTTTTTAACAACTTCGTATATCACAATAACTGTTAATCCCTAGCACATATTAATTTTATGACATTTACATTTAATCTCATCAAAAGATGATCCCTAAAAAGATTCTCATATTTTTCTCTCGCAACAAGCAAATCTGACGGAAACATTAACGAAGTGCATTTTAGAAATAAATGAATGAATGAAATTTACAGAAATTACGATTTATATGACGAAGAATCGAACAACGTTTTTCTATTTCCTATGAAAGGTGTACCATCTTTCGTAATTCTCTTGTTCTTGAAAATCAGCTTAAGTGAAAAGGTTATCTGAAAGATGCGATGCTTTTTATAGGAAAAGTTCAACAAGGTTATCTGAAAGATCCGATGCTTTTTATAGGAAAAGAGAAAACACTGATCGATTGTAACGCTCATTGACTAATAACAGAAGTTATTAGTAAATTAATAACGATTACCTTTTTCGACTAGATTGTCAAATAATAAAACAAAATAAAAGATCCAATTTTAAGATATCCTACTATTTATTTGTCTTGGCGTCTTAGCGTGAACGATATAAATCTGCAAACATTACAAATTTCTTTTAAAATAGCTGTGATGTTGTAACATTAATCAATCATCACATATAATTAATTATACCCAATTTAAAACCAAAATTCTCCTTTTACAAATATATTTAACTGAAACTTCCTCCCCTTTTAAAAACATTCTCATTACACGTTAATGTCCGATTTATCTCTTATACAGCTAATAAATATTCCTTTTAATGTTTACCAAATTATCAACAGTTAACAAAACAAAGAAATAAAAATAAACTTTCTCACCCTCAATAACAAACAGTAAAATTAAATGCTTTTATTTCCGACCAGGAATAATTTTTTTTTAATCATTTGCTTTTCTTTTGTGCAGTAACCTAAACAGTTACTGATACGTCGCTTTCATCATTCTGATGAAAATAACATTAAAATGATTTCTTATGGAAAATGTAATTTTCAACCCAGGCGTCGTAAGGACGAGAAGTAGGTGATAACAGACAGATGCCTCATTTATTTATTGAAACCACAGGAAACTGAAAGATTAATGATTATTATGAAAGGAGTAATTAAATTGTTTTTACAAGAATAAAAGCTTTCTAACAGAGATAAAAATAAGGAATACTGAATTTATTTTAAAAACATAAATCAATTTTAGATATTAACACACATTAAAGAGCATTAGCAGAATAATATAGGGAACACAAGAAATTTTGATGATTATATTTTAACATATTACTTCTTATATTTTTTAAAAAGTTTTTTTTTTCCATACGGGAATAAGTAAAATTTCCTGATAAAAAAAAATGAGTCCGAGCCCGAAGGCTGGTATGAAAATCGAGCCCGAGCCCCTGCCGGGCCCAGGCTCGAGCTGGGACTATCGGGCTCGGGCTGAGCCCGTCTCATCTCTAATTCCGGACGAACCTGGAGGATCTAATTCACCCAGATCATTTGCGATTTTTTTCTGTTGAGTTTATACATATATCATACCAGATGCTATGATCAATAAGGTTATCTGGGTTAATTAGGTCCTCCAGATTCGCCCGCGGTAGCTCAGTTGGCAGAACATTGACAGCTTCAACAAAAAGATCCCTGGTTCGAATCCTGGCTTGGACATTTCTCACCCAGTTGGAAAATTACAACTGAAATGATTTACATACTCGTAAAAAACAAATGAAAACTTTCAGCTAATAATACGAAAACCTACAAACAGGTAATGTTAGAAAATATCAGAAACTAAGAAAGGGGAATGTCCTATCCTGACCTCCCTAAATGGCGTCTCCGGCTGAAAGCTTCTAAAAATGCATAAACACTATCTATTTATGAGTCTGCGTTTCAGAGTATTCTTAATGTAAATATATGTTACGAAGAACACAATCCTTTCGTTTATATTTACGCAGCCCATGAAACGAAATACTGAGATTGATTCTTTTTAAATGTATCTCTCCGCATTCCCGTATGTCTCTTATCCCTTTTAAATACACGTAATAAGCATTTTCTCCGAAAATAAGTATCATTATTTCACTCACCAAAAGTCAAAATGTAACATATAAGTCTGTTCCTTCTATGAGTATCCATAACTTCGCTCGGTAAATGTTTGTTGTGGACTTTAACTGTTGCAATTACTGAGGCCAATAACATAAAGCCGGCTTTCCAATTTTTAATTTTTATAAAGCATGGATGAGTTTTATAGCTTATAGAAAAAAGTAAAGTAGCAAAGTAAGTAAGTTAAATAACAATTGAAACACATTGTAAAAGTAATGCAGTATATCTTAAATCAGAGGTACTCACTTCGTGGACCATGTGTGACCACGACTTTATCTCATGCGGCCCGCAAATAGGGGTTATAAATAAATAAAAATAAATAAAGATCTTGATAAATCTTAGAAAAAAGCTGTCAAATTTTGAAAATTCACCTCAAAAAATGAATAATACAGAGAAGAAATTTTAATTTTGTAAGATAATTTAATTTCGTGTTAAAGTAGATTTCAATTTTACAATAGTTATGTATATCCATATTAAAAACTATTACTATTTACATTTTAGACAACCATGAAAAATTATATTTAGTAATAAATTGTTAACACTGGTTAAAATATTTATATTTAATTAAAATTGTTGTTCGTTATTTTACATAGAGATTTGACTGTAAAAATCTAAGGTTCTCTCCCCCCTCGACCAGATCATTTCTCTACAGGGCCGATTAACCCCTGAAGCTTAGTGCCATTTTAGGGCCTTCTTTCATTCTTGGGGAGTTTCCTAAATTCGACATACTCGAAAATTAACCAGTGCTGCAAATATTAATCAAATTACTACAAATATTATGTTATTGGATTTTATCGATTTTAATTGGCTGAACGATAAAACTGTTTGATAAATTGGTTGGTTGGACAAACTGAGGAATTGTGATCATGTGGTTGAAACTGATCTATTGTATAAAAAAGTAATTTGTTATGAAAGGTATTTTTATCATATCATAATAATATATATTCCAAACGAAAAAATCAAAAACATGTATTAGAAATAAGACTTTACTTTATCAAAAACGTATTAAAAGTACATTAAAAACCTATAGTGACATGTTTAAACTCCTTCATTAAGTCGTCATCAGAATGTATAACAGAACTACAAACACAATGCACATGAAAACCGGAAAAAATTCATGGAATACAAGTTAACACATAACGGCACCTATATTTTCGATATCGCACGTGTCCCTTCTATGTCGCGATCCGCAAGTTGTGCAACCACTCAATCCATAGATTCGGGATGCGAAAAGATAACGTATCGTTACAAACTCCCGAACCCCTTAAATAAATTTCAGTGGACTTCCTTATAAATAACTGGAAATAAAAATTAGACTTGTAAGTTATTTATATTTACATAGGTATTTTTATGTAGCACCTTTTCATATATATATATTACAAAAACATTATTCCAAATCTTTATTAAAGTATTTTCCCGCATATTCTCTATTTCCCTGTCTCTTAATAATATCTTATTTATTATTTCTATTTAAACTCTTCTGTTTTAAAACGCATATTACGTTATTCTTATTACAATTTCTAATCTAAAAACTATTTTCTATTCATAAAAATCTTTCTTAAAACTATTACGTTTCCCAATGCTAAAACTGAGACGCCAAAGCATTTCGAATGTTTTTGTTTTACCATTTTCTTTTTATTTCTTATTTTATTCTAAACTTCTTCCTTCGCGCACTTTTTACGCCCACCTTCGCGACAAGTTACTAGGAAATTGATGCGCTTCTCTATAATAAATCCGCACGCTCTGATTGGAATCTTAACTAGCGCCGAGTTCTGATTTGTCCGAATCTACGCCGTGACGTCGGTAACCTTGCGCGCAAATCCCTTTACACTGGCTTGCATGAGGTTCGGAGCTCACGTTTTGACGTATTTTTAAACACTTTCCAACAAAGTTGAAAAGTGTTTATGACTTCGGTTTGTCTGTCCGTCTGTCCGCGCTCTAACTCTCGTAAATATAGTCGGATCGTTCTGAAACTTTTGGATGTTAGTAACCTCTACCATAGCACGATCCCTATTTCAAATAAAGTTTCTAGTACGTTTAGTTCATTTACAGGGACAGTCAAAAATTTTCCGTTACATTACGGCCTATGGGAAAAAATCGTTTAAAATGGTTTTAAATGATGTTAGATGCTTTCAAACATAATAAAATTCATATGCATTTATCAAGTGCACTAAAATATACATTCTGTAGAATATACGATGCAAAGAATAGTTATTACTCATTTACAGGGCCACAAAAATGAATTCCGTTCATAATGGTATAGGGGAAATTGTTTGCGGTGTATGTGAAAGATTTCAGATACTATATTGTATCCGAATTACTGTATATTAGTAATGATTGCTCGAAATGCATTTTAAATTATGATATGCGCTTTTTTAGGGTTTCGTTCATCTGACGAAACCCTATTCGTCTCGCTCCTCTGTCTGTCTGTCCGCCTGTCACAGAGCCCGTTCTCAGAAACTATACATGTTGGAGACTTGCAATTTTGCTTACTTATAGCTGAACACCACACATCCTACGACCAAATCATAACATTATCAAAAAGTCATACATTTAACCCTTTGGGCTCCACACATGTGTAATTTAATCAATTCTTTCTAGTGAGCCCTAATTAGGTTGGAGACGTGAAATTTTGCATACTTATAGTTCAACACCTCACATCAAATGACAAACCATAAAAGTTTGAAAAAGTCGTACATTTAACCCTTTGAGCTCCCTCTTGTGTATTTTAAACAATTAAGTGAGGATCTATTTAGGTTGGAGGCGTGAAATTTTGCATACTTATAGCTGAACACCTCATAACATACAACAAATCATAAAAATTAAAAAAAATCGTATCTTTAACCCTTTGGGCTCCCACATGCGTATTTTAAGCAATTCTTTCTAACTGAGCCCCTTATTAAATTCGAGATTTAAAATTTTGCATACTTATAGCAGAACACTTAAGGCCAGGCGACAAATCATAAAATCTTGAAAAAGTCTTACGTTTAACCCTTTCAGCTACCACATATGTATTTTAAGCAATTCTTTCTAAGAGAGCCCCTAATTAAGTTGGAGACATGAATTTTTGCATACGTATAGCTGAATACCTCAGACCACACGGCAAATCATAAAATTTTCAAAAAGTCTTATATTATTTACTCCTCCGGGCTCTAGCTTGTGTATTTTAAGCAATTTTTCTAACCTCCGCCCTTTTCACCCAGGGAGCACTTTTCCAATTTTTGTCGACACCCCTTTGACCATTCTTTCATATTATGCACCGTAGCCTTACATATTTTAGTTCCACTTTTTATCGCCAGGGGGCGACTACTTATCTCGGGTGCTATCGGCCCAATCCCCTCGACTAATATATCTACGGATAGTATATAAAACGGAGTTTCGTTTGGATAGAGGTTTGTTTAGAATAAAGTGCGCCCGTGGTTGCGAAATGTGGAACTAACAGATTTTTCAAAAGGATGAATATTAAACGAAACCCTCTGTGCGATCTGTGATCCCACTTACCTACTTGTTCACTATATTTATGCATACTGTAAAATGCATATAAATGCTATAGTTCATATACAGAGCTACAGAATTAATTCGTAAAGGTTACTGAGTATGAGCATAAATTGCTTAAAGGTGTGTTTTAAAGGCGTTATGCATTTTTACGCTGAACTGAATTTAGTGTACTAAGAAATATTTGTAGAATAGAGATAAAATGATATACAGGGCCACGCAAAGAGTTGGATACATGGCCGTCTATGGGTGGTAATTTCTGGAAATGTAATTTCAGTAGTTTTAAGCGTGTTTTAGTTTGAATTAAAATTTAGCTAAATAGTAGAGTGTAATAAAGGTACTAGGTAAACTACAGGGCTGTACAAAAGTATTCAAGTATGTTTCCATCTATTAGTATAAATTGCTGAAAGATGAATTTCAACATGTTATGCATTTTCTTGCTAAATTAAATTTTCCCATTATATAGTATAGATATCAACATACAGATCGAATACAGGGCTGTTCAAAAGAATTAGAATACATATTTGGCTATGGGCGGTAACTACTGAAATCAGATTTTTAAATGTTTACTTAGTTATCTTATTTACCTTATTTCCCTAAGTAACGAAGTTTCGTTAAAGCTTTCAGGGAGTGTTGGAAAGTGTTTCATAATCTATGCTGTAAGCATGATTTTTCTTACTTGGTTATTGTTAAAATAAGTTACGGCTGTTTGGAGTAAAGTCAGCATACTGAATTGAACGGATCCCCTCTAACATCGATTTTATTAGCACCGTTGTAATGTCTTCAGAAAATGAGTGTATTGTGGAAGAAGGTAGTGACATGAAACATGCAGAATAAACATTCTTTTCTTCTAAAATGAGTGCTCTTTTTTAGGGGGGGGGGGGGTGAGGGGATTCTTTCCGTGGAAAATTCATTATTCCGCCATTCACTGCACTCCAACATTTTACTGCATCCGCATCTTCAGTCATCGTAAATATTGACAACCTTTTAAAAACCGGCAAGTTCCATTCGAAGGTCGGTAAAATCATCACACACACACACACACACACACATAAATGTATAACTGAGTTAATAATTTGAAGAGAAATTAGAATTTTGGAATGGAATTAATTCAATATCAAATTTGGGGAGCCCTGTTTTCTCAATTTCGGGTCCCTTCTAAATTTTCTAAAGGAAGCACATGCTTCTCGTACCTATTCAGAAATCAGGACCTTCTCTTCACTTGGTTTTTTCCCTTTTCAAAAACTTTAGTGAGTATTCCTGTCTTAATTTATACAGGGAGATCATTTTATCCATTTTTGATGATCGAAAAGGTTAAAATCAATTTTAAATCTCAAAGAAGCTGATTTTCTCAATCTTCTTTCGATCAATATTGTAAAACCCGTTCATTGAGATAGTTCATTGTTTGTGAAAATAACTTTTTCTGATTAGGTATTTTTTCATTGTATATTTCAGCTTTAATTAAAATTATTATTTATAATATCATTAAAAGGTTTCAGAAATACCTAAGTATCGGTTAAACTTCCTTGTACGACATCAGGATATTATTACACGGCTGATATAGAAATACAGTGGGTGATCGGTTAACGAACTATTTCGTGAGAGATTTTTATGTTCGGATAGCGAACACATGTTCCGTTAACGAACAAACATCTAACAATTTAAAGCCAAGTAGAAGTAGTACTGTGTTTCAGATTTGCCGAGCTGTATTTAATTCCATCTATTGTCGACTTGGAGAAGATTTTAACAATTGTGTATGTATGGCCTAATTAATTCATGGGCTACTGGAGGTTCGGGTCCTACATTTTAGGGCCCCCAAAATTAGAATGAACAGATTAGAAACATGAATTTTTATATTTTGTGTCTCTTTTTAAAGAAATATTTTTAATTGCAAATTAATTATTTTAATTGAAATTTAGTTCACAAATTATTAACAGGCTTTAGAAGGGGCTAGAGCTTTATCGGACAGTGCACTAAACACAATCTTTTAGAAAATTAAGCAGTTTTTAAAAGGTCAAAGAGACAAACTGATATGATTTAATGATTGATTCAATGAACTAATATGATTCAATGAATGTAATCCTAAAAGTTTTTACAAAGATCATGCCATTTATTTTTTTAAATACGCCATGACACGGAAAAAGCCATCAAAATACGATCTGTTCATATTGAACAAGGACGTACCCTATTATAAAGGGAAGATTTATGTTATCTTTTATATATTATTTCGCTTTTAAGAACGAATTAATTGCATTCCCATACAAATCGATACTAAATCTATGACCGGTTAATGAACAATTTGGTTAGAGAACACGGTTTTGGAAACGGATTAAGTTCGTTAACGGATCACCCACTGTATATCAATCTGTCGAATAATAACTTATTCCGCTGCGGTGTAGGCATACGTACTGCAATGTTTAGTATATACATGCGTTTACAAGCACATAAACGAAAGCGTGCGTATGCAAAACCGTGAACTTTGCGATATTTGGTGAAATATTAACAAATTTAGTGAAACATCTGTCACCATGATCAAGGCCAGTGAGTGTTATCCATCATTAGAGATGAGCTCGTGCTCTTTCTTTCCGGAGTTCAAGCCCGAGAATTTTTTTGTCTTCAGAGCCCGAACCCGATACTGAAAGTACGCCGTAAGAAATTGTTAACGAAAATTAAAAATAGCAAATTTGTTATTTATACCCAACCACTGTCAGAAATCTGTAAATCTCAAGGTTCTTATTCCTTTAGAAAAGCATTGTGCAACTATGGCAGAATGGCATGCAATTTATTTCCAGTAATTCTGTAACAGGATTTTAAACAATCAGCCACGATAGACAAGGGATATCTCACGGCTTCTTTATGTTACTAACCCTGACCGTAGAAAGACTTCGGAATATCAGATAAAATATTTCTCTGTGTATCTATAAATAACAATTCAATTCACTTTTAAACTGATTTTCAAAGGATTATAAAACACTTTAGGAAACTTTGACAACATTCATGTATCTGAATTAGCAAGTTTTTTCTCTCTTACTTTCAGTTTGTGAATAAATAAAGTTTTCACTTCTAGCCCGAGCCCGAAGATTGTAAAAATTTAGCCTGGGCTCGGGCTCACCGGTTCGAGCTTATCCCGTATCATCTCTAACTTGCATACTGCAAAAGAGTCGATGGAAATTTGAGGAAAAGCGCATGTGTAATTGAAAGAACGATATAGAAATAGTCCACAGAAAAGGCATTTCAGTAATTCTGTGAAAGGAGTTTAAGCAGAGAGTGGTGATAGACAAGAGATATCCAACGGCTTCTTTATGCTATTAACACTAACCGTACAAAGATTTCTGAGTCGAATAGAATATTTCTCCTTATATCTATCCATTATCCATAAATATTCAATTCATTTTCAAATGATTGGATTGTATAACACTTTAAGAAACTTAGGCACATTCTTATTTGTCAAATAGCAAGTTTTTGCCCATTATTTTCAATTAGTGAATAAATAAAATTTTCACTTTGATCTCGAGTTCGAAGATTGCTGTAAAAATCAAGCCGGGGCTCGGACTCCCGGGTTCGGGTTGAGCCCGTCTCATCTCTAATTTGCATACTGCATGTGAGCAATGAAAATTTGACAAAAAGCGTATGCACTGTAAAAAATAATTGTTGATTTTACAGTATAATACTGGCAGCTGGGGTGCCAGTATTATACAGTAAAATTAACAGTAATAAACTGTAAATAAACATTAGTATACCGTTTTATAAATAAAAATGCAGAAATATGCTGTATCTTACTACTTAGCGGTATATTACTGTTTACTTTCCGGTTTATTTTTGTTATTAACGGTATCATTGTTGATTTTACAGTATTATTCTGGAACCCCAGCTGCCAGTGTAATACTGTAAAATCAACAGTTTATTTTTTGCAGTGTGTGTCATTAAAAGAACGATACAGAAACAGTCCAGAAAAAAAGAATTTCAGTAATTCTGAGAAAGGGCTTATAGAAGAAAGCGGGGATAAACAAGAGATATCCAGCGGCTTCTTTAAGCAACTAACACTGCCCGTATAAAGGTTTCTGGATCGTGTAGAATATTTCTCCTTATATCTGTTCATAAAAATTCAATTCACTTTCAAATTGGTTGGATTGTAAAACACTTAGACTACATCCATGTTTCTGAAATAGCGAGTTTATCCCTCTATTTTCAATTTATAAATGAGTAAAGTTTTCGCTTTCAACCCGAGCCCGAAGACTGTTGTAAAACTGAAACCCGGCTCAGGTACACAGGTTCGGGCTGAGCTTGTCTCATGTGCATACGAGTCATACAAGGCAATGGAAATTTGACGAAAAATGCAATTGTTGTCGTTGAAATCACGATTGAGAAACAATCCAGAAAAAACTAAAATAAAATAAGAAGGTATGCCTATACAATATATGGATCGCCTAAATGAAAGCGGCATTGCTGTAATAATTCGCCATTTGAAGAGAAAGATGACTGCGGATACTCCTATAGAGAGCGTAGAATGCTGGGAATGCATGCAATGTCACCAGATTCCGCCAGATGCGTGTGTGATAGCGTGGAAGCACGTTAAAAAGGATCGTTTGCATCATGTATGCCTCTAAACGGTGTCAACGCACGATCGTGCAATTTTTAACAGCGGAAAATGTGAGTACTAGTGAGATCTATCGTCGAATGCAAAATGTGTATGACACGGGGTGTATGTTACGCAGATCGGTATTTCAATGGTGTAGGGATTTTCGTAGTGGAAGAAACAGTACCGACGACAGGTCTTCTTCCACTACGAAAATCCCTACACCATTGAAATACCGATCTGTGTGACATACACTCCGTGTCATACACATTTTGCATTCGACGATAGATCTCACTAGCATTCACATTTTCCGCTGTTAAAAATTGCACGATCGTGGATTAACACTGTTTAGAGGCATCCATGATGCGAACGATACCTTTTAACGAGCTTCTACGCTATCACAGACGCATCTGGCGGAATCTGACGACATCGCATGCATTCCCAGCACGCTGCGCCCTCTATAGGAGCATGCGCAGCCATATTTCTCCTCAAATGGCGGAGTCATTACAGCAATACCACTTTCATTTGAGCGTCCCGTATGCTTATATATCAAATATTAATTAAACAATTTAAAAAAAAGCCTGAAATTGTACATTAAACGTGGCAAATGAGGTGCGTTCGACCTATAACTAGTTTTATAAATATTCAGGTCTTGGTGCAATAGCTCTTGCACTCTTATGCAAAAATGCATGAATACAAAATTTGTTGCAATTATATGTATTAAATTCAGGCTTACGGAAATAATAGGACTCCATCTTAAATAGCACGTAACCATGATGGCAAACTAGAATCATTACCTATCATGGGATATCATTGAATTAATTACATATGATAGGATTTGATAGAATAATCATCATGGCAGCCTAAAATCATTACCTATTATCAGATACACAATAAAACACGTGATTCAAATCTATAAAGGTAAGTAAAAAATACTTACCGATCCAAGGTAGGCCGCCTTCTTTAGAATCAGAACTTATTCATTCTAGGATAGATTCGGCAATTAAGAATAATTCACATCAAATAGTCGGAAATGAAAATACATCTCTTGTCATTTTAGATTATTTATATGGCTAACTTATACAAAAGAATATTTACATTATATACATAAGATGAATTAATATCGAATTCGGTTTGATGGGGAAAAAAACCCATTTCTCAAAATCGTTCTTCTTTCGTTCGTTCTAAAAACAAAAAGTTTCTGTTGCCAAACGACAAAAATAAATAGTCCTCATTCGAAGGGAAAATGTCCATGGAGGTCGGGAGAAAATGTCCGTGGAGGTCGTGCTTTGTAATATCCTCCCACCTTTGAGGTTCAGGATGATGAAGCTCAAAACTTGATAAATTTAGTCGTTGTGGCTGTTTCAGTTTTCTACCAGCTCGAGATCGTCGATTGTCATCCTCAGGTATGGAAGACTGGTGCACAGGAGCAGGAGCAGAGGTGATATCCAGAGGATCAGCTACAGAAGGGGAATCTGAAGACACTGGCACAGGAGCAGGAACGCTATCCAAATGTTCAGCTACAGAGACAGGATCTGATGACTCGGGCTCAGGAGCAGGAACAGAGACGCTATCCAAAGGTTCAACTACAGAGACAGGATCTGAAGACTCTGGCACAGGAGCAGGAACAGAATTGCCGTCTATAGGAGCAGGAATTCTGTCTACTAAAAAAGGAGGCATTAGTTCATTATTGATTTCAAGAGGATATAGTCTTTTAAGGGGTCTCAAAAAAGAACCTGTTTTGGTTTTAACTTTGGCTACCCGGAATTTTCCGTCTTTGCCGGTATATAGTTCTTCAATTTTTCCCAAAGGCCAATTAATACGTTTTGAATTATCGTCCCCAATTAAGACAATATCGTCTTTTTTTAACTCAGTTTCCCTATTTCTTCCCGCATTTTCTCGAAGTTGCCCCAGGTATTCTATTCTAAAGCGTTTTCTAAGATCTTTTCGGATCTTTTGCTGATAAGCAAATCTTCTTTTCATTTTTGTTGAATCAATTATGTCAAATTCAGGAACTCTCGAATCTTTGATATCTTGCAAGAACATCTGCGATATATGTCAGCGGTCTAGACTTGATTACATTTTCCGCGTCACATAACACGGTGTATAATTCTTCATAATTTAGGCTGGCCTTTCCAAGCACTCTTCGTAAAATACCTTTTAACATTCCTATCATGCGCTCAAAAAAACCTCTCCACCAGGGAGCTGAAGGTGGATTAATTTTCCACTGTATTTTTCGTTCAATAGCAAAATTTTGCAAGCGTTCAAAATTTATAGACTTCAATTCTGATGATGCTTTCACTAGATTTCTTCCGTTATCAGAAATAATAATAGAGGGTCTCCCTCTTCTTGAGATAAATCTTCTCATAGCTAATAGAAGATTTTCCGTTGAAAGTGAAGATACCAATTCAAGATGAATTGCGCGAAATATGGCGCACGTAAAAAGAACTATCCAAACTTTCGAACCATTCCTTAAAAATAACGGTCCGCATAAATCTAGACCAACACTTTCAAAAATTGAAGCATCTTTGACTCGTTCTTCAGGGAGAGGGGCAGTAGGTGTCTCAGCAGGTGAGGCAGTGAATCGTCTACATGTCATGCAACTTTTTATAATTTTTCGAACTGTACGCCTGCATCTTAATACCCAAAATTGTTCGCGCAAAACTGACATTACAATTTGTATTCCTGCATGAAAAAGTTCAATATGTTTTCTTCTTATGAGCGAATAGGTAATATTATGATCGAAAGGCAGAACTATCGGATACCGGAAAGATTGGAAATCTTTTCGCATAGAGATTCGTGTTTTTACTCGAATTATACCTTCCTCATCAGTAAAAGTCTGTAAAGAGGTATAACATGGTTTAGATTGACTTAATAAATAACTCTGAGCATATTTCAATACGACGTGTTCTGCGTGATTTATTTCCTCAGATGTTAAAATTTTCTCTAAATTTCGCTCATTCGGTGTCTTTCTGATATTTCCAAAAAATCTATACATCCAGGCAGTAACTTTTATCATTTTCAAATATGAAGATGTATTTTCATATAACTCAATTGGAGTTTGAGAGATATTTACTGCACTGACAACTGTCTTTCTTTTTTCAGAGTTAATTATTTCAAAATCGGGATTCAAACTACTTTTTGGCCAAAATTCTTGAGGTTTTTTCAACCAATCAGGTCCCTCCCACCAGAGGGATTGTTTAAGGGATCCTGCGGGACATCCCCGGGAAGGTAGATCGGCTGGATTAAGAGTTCCGGGCACATAGTGCCAATTTTCTGGATTACTAAGAGATCGAATTTCTTTAACACGATTGTATACGAATGGAGCCCAGTTCTCACTTCTTTTTATCCAGTACAGCGCATTACTAGAATCTGTCCAGAAAAAAGTTGGAAGATTTTCTAAATTTAAGTCGGACATGATGTTGATTTTTCGTTCTCATTTCGTAAATATATGCGTGTAACATAAGCTACCTTGCTCGCGTCACAGAATACATGCAAACTTAAATCACCGATGTTATCTGGGTCGCTTATTAAACATCTAGGTATAGCAATATCTTTAAGTGAGCTCAATTGATTTTTCCATTTCTGAAATTTTTGGGCAATCGGGGTTGGTAATTCAGAATCCCAAGTTATTTTTTTTTCACAAATCTTGTAGAAGTATTTTGGGGAAAAGAGTTACTGGACAGGTATAACCGATGGGGTCAAAAATTTTATGAACTTCCGACAATATTTTCCTTTTAGTGATGGGTTCATCATCTTTATTAATTTCCCTTGCATCTATGGAAAGAACATCTGAGGGCAACAGCCATCGTAGGCCTAAAACTGGGACAATTTTGTTTTCTAAGGAAAAATCTGGTTTCATTGAGGAGTTAGAGTAACTGTGTTCCCAACCTCTGAGGTCAAATTTAGCTTGACTGAGAATGTATTTTGACTCTGTTATAAAATTATTGAGTTGCTCTTCATTGTCAACACTAGTGACACAATTGTCAATATAAAAGGATTCTGAAAGTTTAGAAGCTGTTTCCTGCATAGAGGGAGGTGACTTTTTTAAGTGGTGTTGCAAAGTTGCTTCCAATAAATAGGGACTGCATGTAAGCCCGAAAACAACTCTTCGATGTTGGAAAATTTTCGTTTCTTCAGAATTCCCCTCCTTCCACCATAAAAATCTTTAAAATGCTCTGTCATTTTCATTTAAGCAAATCTGTAAAAATGCTTTTCTTATGTCTGATATTACACCAATTTTCTTCAATCGGAACCGATTTATCAATGAAGGGATAAGTTCTACTAAATTGGGGCCTTTCAACAAACAATCGTTAATAGGGGGTGAGCCTTTTTCCCTAGCGGACCCATCAAAAACACTTTTGGGCGTATTCGGGTAGTGAAATTTTCTTTTATTACTGCTCTGTGTGGCAGAAAAAATTCAGCTTCCGTTCCTGGAGTTGATTCGATTTCCTCAATAATGCCCTCTTGAAGCCACTCATTAAATATCGCTTCATAGGCAGCTAAATTGCCGAATTTCTTTAATGAATCTACGCAGTTTTTTAATCTACGTTCTGCAATTTTCCGAGCACTGGAAGGAGGGGTGTGACCAACAATCCATGGACGACTAACCTGATAACGTCCTTCATTGTTTATATGAATATTTTTGTTGAAATGTTCTTTTACGGCTTGTTCGAGTTCTAAACTAGACCCTTTGTCACCTGGATCAAGAATTCCTAAAGTGTCTAATCGCCATAAATCTGTGAGTTTTGCTTCATTTACATGTAAGGATAAAACAACTTTTGTGGAATTGTTTGTATCTTTTTCATTAGTTTTACCCATCAATGTCCACCCCAATTTGGTCTGTATAGCAGTTAAATTACTATCCAAGGATTTAATTTTCCCCGTTAATAATTTTCCATAAATATCTGCTCCGATAAGTAAACTTATCTCTTGTTCATTTGTAATTTTTTGCTTCCCTGTATATGCATCGAAATCTGAGAATTTTATCCCATATTTTTTAGCTTCCTTTATCCAAGGCCCATTTTTTTATTTTTGGAACCTCAGTACATATTTTGTCTTGATCATAGATATCAAAATTACATTTAAAAGTATCTTCTAAATTACTTAAATATATTTTATATCGCTTATGAAAGTGTGTTTCTTGAATACCACCAAAAAGACCGTGAATCATTTTTTCTTCTCCTATTGCTTCGTATCCCATTCGATTAATAATATCTTTACTCAGATAAGAACGTTGACTACCTGTGTCTATCAAACAGCGTACTAACAAGTGTTTATTTTGATCCTTTGATTCTAAACGAACAGTTAAAGTCTGCATTAATACTGCGCGATTACAAGTTTTATTTGATAATGTCGTGCTTTCATTATTTTCTTGTGGTCTAGTATTTTCTTTTTCGGGACATAAAATTTTATAATGCCTTTTCAAACAATTGCTGCATTTAACAATTTTTTTACAATATTTTGCTACGTGCCCTGCATTTTTGAGACAAACAAAACAGTAACCGTACTGCTTTAAAGTTTCCTTTTTATCCTGTAATGATTTATTTTTAAATAACTCACATTCGATCAAAAAATGTTTTTCTTTACATTCCGGGCATTTACTTTGTTTAGAAAATGATACCGTTTCATTTATTAAGCCAGATGCTGAAGGAATTATTTTAGGCGACTGCTTGTCGCGCACTGACCTCCCAGACGTAATGTCTGCGTTCGAAGACTCTTGATTAGAGATTAAAAAAGCAGTTCTTTCTCGGGAAATAACTTCCATTTTCAAATAATCAATTATTTCCGTAACTTTTAATTCTTCATCGTTACCACATTTTTTTGTTATTTGTAACACTATGTCAGAAGGTAATAATTTAATTAGAATGGGGAGAGTAACGCTGAATAATTTTCAATCTCCAATCCGAGAGATTTCAGATTTCTGATTTCGGTCTGGCAAGTGTCCAGCAATTTGCGGAGTGCATAAACGTCACTGGATTTCTTTACTGAATTAAGTGATAAAAGTTTATGAAGGTGTGAGCTAATTACCAATTGTTTCTTACCGAAACGTTCTTTTAGAGTTTCTATTGCAGATAAATAGTTACTATTAGTTAAACTATAACCTTTTATACAGTTAGCAGCATTTGAAGTCAGATATGACTTTAAATAATTGAATTTTTCTACTTCAGACAATTCTGCATTTTTATAAATTGTAGATTCGAATTGGTCCCAAAATCTTTGCCAATCCGAAGGATCGCCGTCAAATTTTTCAATTATTAGCTTGGGTAAATTTATGCGAATGGATTCCAACCCCCGAATTACAACTCTTTCGTCGGATTTGTTTATTGTTGTAGTAGAAACATTCGAATTAGATTTAGTTTCTAATTTCAATTTAGCCCTTTTTACTTTCGTTTTCCAAATAACCAAATTCGAATTATACTCATCACATTTCAAAACTTCAGCTTCTAATTCATCTAATTTACTAGATTTTTGAATTTCAGTATCTAGATAATTAAGCTCTTTTTCTTTCAAATCTAACTCAGCGAGAAACTGTTCTAATGTATCTTCATCGGCACTATTTTCTGAAATTGCCGCTTCTATTCTATTAATTAATTTCGTAGTTTGAGACCTCACAGTAGTGCGTTTTGTTTTATTAACTGCTTCCATTATCTTAAATCAATATTATAACTAATAAAATTTATCAAAAAACAAAAATGGTTGCAATTATCGTATGTAAACAAAGCACTTCAATAAAGATTCTAATTCAACGAAATTCTTATTATTCTGATTCAAATACTTTAGGCAGTCACTGTTACGGGCGCCAGAAAATATCAGATACACAATAAAACATGTGATTCAAATCTATAAAGGTAAGTAAAAAATACTTACCGATCCAAGGTAGGCCGCCTTCTTTAGAATCAGAACTTATTCATTCTAGAATATATTCGGCAATTAAGAATAATTCACATCAAATAGTCGGAAATAAAGAAACATCTCTTGTCATTTTAGATTATTTATATGGCTAACTTATACAAAAGAATATTTACATTATATACATAAGATGAATTAATATCGAATTCGGTTTGATGGGGAAAAAAACCCATATCTCAAAATCGTTCTTCTTTCGTTCGTTCTAAAAACAAAAAGTTTCTGTTGCCAAACGACAAAAATAAATAGTCCTCATTCGAAGGGAAAATGTCCATGGAGGTCGGGAGAAAATGTCCGTGGAGGTCGTGTTTTGTAATATCTATCATGAGATATCATTGGATTAATCACGCAGAATAGGATTTAATAGAATGAAGAAAACTTTTAATATTATTTTAAGTTTTGATTCGATTTTCATAAAAGTTGAAATGACTCCACAAAATTCTGAAACGATTATATATATTAAACTTGAAACGATTCGGATGGGTAGTTTTTGTGCTGTTATATGTGGACAGACGGACAGACAAGACGACGACTACAGATGAACGTATTTATATAATTACAAACACACCTAAAAATGTGTAGACACTCTATATATCTCAGAATATCTTGATAAGAACATAATCATATTTTTTTAATTTAAATGCCCTAAAACGAAATACCGTGACGTATTTTTATTTATGTCTCTATCCCTTTTAACCTTTTATGCACTGAATTATGAATTCATGAAAATGTTATCTTCTAAAGCATTTTTTGTGAATTTTGGAAACTACCTTAGAAGATTTACATAATCATTTAATAAATTTTAGAAGAATTTCAGAAGGAATGGAGGATTTAAAAGGATTAATTAAATTTGAATTTATAGGGATTTTGTGCAATATTTATAACTCCAATCAAATTTTTTATTTTAAATATTTTTCTTAGTATATTGTAGAATTAGGAAATGTAAAAATATAATGTTCTTACAACAGAAATATGGAAATATTTCAGAATTACCCCCCCCTCCCCCCCCCAACGCCAAGAAAGCTGAAAAGATGCAAAGGCAAAAGAAATCATCCTTTTCAAAATATTTTTGTTTTGTGTAACAAATAATGCTTTTGGAACAAGATAAAGTAATGCATCTATAACTCATTCCAAACTGTATTACTACTAATCAATGCATTAAATTAATTTTATAAAAATTTATTTTAATGGTACTTATAAGTACCGTCAGTAGATAAAGGGTTAAATACATTCCATGAGCATTTTCTATGAAAATAAATATCTTTATTTCATCCCCTAAAAGTCAAAACATAATGCATCGGTGTGTTTCATCGACGAATATCAATAATTTCATTCGGTAAATCTTTGTTGAGATGATAACAGTTTCAGTTATTGAAGGCAATAACATTAAGCCAACTTCCGAACTTTTGAGACGCATAAAGTTTTATACGAAGCGTTTTATGGCTTATGCATTTGAGAAAAGTATTGCAGCTACGTAAGTTTGTCGTTAACTGAAAAGCATTAATAAAAGTGTTCCAGAACATCTTAAATTATTCAAAGAGATTTATTTATCTTATAAAACTGGGAAAGATTAAATTAAAATTAAAATCAATGATAAGTTTTTAGGTGCGTTCGCAATTATGTAAATACGTAGCACCTATAGTCGTCGGCTGGGCCGTTCGTCTGTCCGCATATCATAGGGCAAAAACTACCCAACCGAACGGTTTGAAATTTAATATACAGTGTAGCCCAAAAGTAGGTATACAGCAATACTTTTAGTACAAGTTTAATACAGGTTTAATTACATATATGGGGCATTCTCACAATCTTTTGACTTTCATGTCCCTGAATAATAATTTTTATTTTAATACACTTTTTTGTGTTTTTTTTTATTTCATATACTGGGGAACATACCATTTCATGATTGCACAACAATATTAACGAGATAAATAAGTTTTGGACGATGTTGGGGGTCCAAACACCTAGAAAACTCCTATACCGTTCCGTGTCCCGGATGCTGATTTTTAAGTTTGGAGCTGTCTGGATAAAATTGTTTCAATAAAAATAATTCGATGTAATTTTTTTCTGAAACTGGAACTATTGTTTTATATAAATATGTAGCTACAAATTAACCTGCCTACATTTTTAGGGTTGTAATTATTTTTTAAACTCTGTCCCTGGGTTTTAGATTCCTTAACATCCCTTTTCTAAAATTATACAGAAAATCATTTCAGATGCAGCCACGAAATTTTTTTCAAGTTTTTTCTCATGCAGAAGTATATGCTAGAGAAATAATGTCTAAAATTCTTTGGCGGGAAATTTACTGTAGAATTTAAATCAGCATTTAAATATCAATTTCATGCATCGTGGCTTTATTGGTAGTCTCACCGTACCCAAGATTTATTACCGCACTTTTCGAGGTAAATAAAGAAAAAAAAATTATTTAATCCAATGTAAATAACTGTTTCTAAAAATCAATGAACATTGTAGCTATCACTTAGTCTTAACATGATTTTCCTAAAAATAGGTGGTAATTTTCCTTACCGTTCCATCCTTACCGTCCCTTTTTTTTTACCATTTCGTCCCTTTTTTCCAATACCATCCCCTTTTTTTACCTTACCGTCCCTTCTTTAATACCCCTTTAAGACAATGTTATACAAAAATTCTGTATTAAAAGTGCTACTTTTTTATTATTTCTTATTTGAATATCCTGTGGGTAGTATGAAAATTCATTATAAGTAAAAATTTAGAAGAAAATAAAAAGTTATAGTGGTAAAATGATAAGGAAAA
Organism: Maratus speciosus; assembly: GCA_963932465.1. Taxonomy (NCBI): domain Eukaryota; kingdom Metazoa; phylum Arthropoda; class Arachnida; order Araneae; family Salticidae; genus Maratus; species Maratus speciosus. The sequence continues at coordinate 195,536,592 of OZ010799.1, forward strand.
TTAAACTCGCAAGTTTAACTTAAACCTCCGTTAAATAAAAAATTTTTCGCTGCTGACCATTTTTCGAATCATTAAGGTATTCTTCTATCAGATTAAAATGTTATTTTAGCAAGTTTAGTTTCACCAGATTTTTATTCCCGAAAGTCAAAAGATTGTGAGAATGCCCCATATATGTAAGGTGTGTCCCGACGAAATAAAGCCAGCGTAATTCTATGGACACGAAACAAACAAATAAGAACGAAACAAATATATTAAGAAAGTCTATATACTAGAGATCTGCAGCAGTGGTCTTGTACCCGTCCCGAACCCAAAAATCCTATTTGAAGTCAACCCCCAACCCGACCCGCGCACAATATATTTCAACCCGCGCTGAACCCAAACCCGAATTGAAAGAAAAGTAAATCATGTTTTAATGCAATTATGAAATGCAATCTACAATTATAACAATTTTATATTTTATGTAATTGAAAAATGGACAAATCTATATTCTATAATATTCAACTGCAGTAAAACTTCTCAATACCGAACACTTTGGGATCGTTGTATAAATAACGTCCTGCACTGTCAGAAAAACTCGTCAATATACATTAAATTATTCCTCATTTTTGTAACAAATAATTTCCCTTTTATCCCTGAATTCTTCCTGAAAGTCTGAAAAAGAGGGGAAAATTTCGTTCATTCCTAGCATGCATGCGTATTGGCTCTATTAATACTAAAATACGAATTTATTTAAAAAATGAAAAACCGAAAATTCTATGAATTAAGATTTTTAATTTAATTAAAAGAGAAAAAAATGTTTTCGAATTGAAAAATAAATAACAATTACTTTTCTCATTCATTCAAAAGTACTCGCAATTTATTTCTTAAAGTTAAATAAGTTGAATAAAGTTAAATTTATAAAGCTGTTTATAAGTAAATACTCGCATTTAAAATATATTTTAAACGAACACATTTAAAAGTTATTTTCATTAAAATATTAAGTGGAAAAAAAAATCGATTTTACTCAAAAAAAAAAAAAAAAAAAAAAATCTTTTCGAATAAAAATATAATATTTCTATTTTTAATCTAGAAGTCTACTTAAAAATATTTATAATTCATATTTTTATCTTATATTAATACTAAAGTATTTAACCCACAGCCACAACCTCATTAAAGACGAAATCTTCCGGAAATGAACTTTAAAATTAAAAGCTGTTTAAAGAAATTGATCAAGCCATACCCATCTGAAGTACACATATTTTCTTCAAAGTGTTTCCCTTCTTTTCAACTGTAACCCCGTGCTTATCCTACTCGGTTCGTAACGCTAAGTTGGTAGGTTCGATTCCAAGGTCAGCAACTTTTATTTTTTATCAACTTTCTTCAACTGACGTACATTTTCCCCCCTGAAAAAACAAAAAAAAAACAAACAAAAAAAACGGATATTGGCCAATTAACGGAAAAATGCTGGTAGCACTGCTGCCAGGAAAATTTCTGTGAATTGAAGAAAATATTTCTGAGAGTGTGCATCGGGTCGGTAGTCCCTATTTTTTTTGTGTAGGGGGAGGGGGGGGGCGGTGGAGGGGTTGTCGGGATGTCTGATTTTTTTTCTGCGAGTCGGGTTCACCGTATAGCGCAATTCTTGCAGGTCATATTAAAGTTTTTGAAAACCGGGGTAGAAGTAGAGAGAAGTATGTTCCAGATAAGAATGAATACGTGTTTGAATATGAATGAGTATAATTTCAATTTATTGAATTAGAAATAAAATGTATATAAGAAATGTAATCATGGATTATTCTTTCTTTACGGTAATCTGGTTAAGAACCATTTTTTCTTCTCTCGGGATATGAAAAATATTACCAACATTTCATTTTTGATACACACAAAACACATGTATGATATTTGCAATAGTTTCTGTACACATACACAACACCTTTTGTGTAAATTGGGATGTACCTACTATTCAGAGTTATAAGTGTACAAATATATAAGTGTTAGGAATTAAAGAAGCGTTCGCTAAATTGGTATGTCCGCTTTTCGGAAACTTCTTTATCAAGGTCTTATTTTATGTAGATTTTTAACCTGAAAAAAAAAAGAAAAAACATTTCGGACATTCTTTTGAAAAAGTCACGTCAACCCTAACCCGACCCTAATCTAAAATAATGAAAGTCAACCCGACCCTCGGTTTGGGTCGAGTGCGGGTAAAAGTGGGTAACCTGACCTGCTGTTGGACTCTCCCGTAAGGCATGGTGACGTCACGGCGACGTCGTTGTGAAGTCACACCGTGATTTTGTGACCGTCGATGTGACGTCATAGTGACTAGAATGCGAGGTCGTTATGGCCGTTTTAGAGGTCATTTGTGACGTCACATTGTGACCACTCTGTGAAGTCACGGTGTGACAAATTTGTGAAAAGTGTGTCATTTGTGACTATTTTGGCATTAACTTTGTGACGAACCTGTGACGACAGCGACAATGCTTTGACGTCACACTGTGACTAATTTGTGAAATATGTGTCATTTGTGACGAACTTGTCATAAACAATGTGATGATTTCAAATGAAAATCAAATTTCAAATTAATTGCTTAAAAGGGCAAAGGCCAACATAGAGAAAAAGATTCCAAGCCGGGACTCGAATCCAGGCCATCAGTGTAGCGCACTGACATTCTACCGACTAAACCACATGGAACGAGACCCAGCCTGGAAAATTTCTTACTAGTACATGTTGGCAAGGCTACAAACGCAGCACAAGATGGAATATATATCGTGAGCCGCCAACATCGGGTAAACACGAAACTTAATTAAATGCAGCATCGATTCAAACTATATAAATACTTGGAAATTTTTCCATAGAGAACCATTCGCCTTGCATACAATATTTCAAATGAAAATCAAATTTCAAATTAATTGCTTAAAATGCAATTTTAATAGCTAATGCAATTTTAATTTAATAATAATCGCTGCTGGATTTAATTAAGTTTCGTTTTTGCCCCACGTCGGTAGCTCATGATAAATATTCCATCTTGTGCTGCGTTTGTAGCCTTGCCAAAATGTAATAGTAAGACATTTTCCAGGCTGGGTCTCGTTCCATGTGGTTTAGTCGGTAGAATGTCAGTGCGCTATACTGATGGCACGGATTCAAGTACCGTTATGGAATTTTTTTCACTATGTTGGCTTTTGCGCCTTTTAAGCAATCAATTTGAAATTTGATTTCCATTTGAAATATTGTTTGCAAGGCGAATGTTTCTCCCTGGAAAAATTTACAAGCATTAATACTGTGATGATTCTTGTTATAAACACTGTGATGAATTTAAAAATAAAGTTTTGTTTGAAATATACAATATTATCTTTTTACCGTACTTTTTAGCAATGTAGCTATTTTGGAGTCCTATTCTTCCAAAATACTTTTAATTTTTACACTGAAAAAAACAATGCTTATCAACTGGCATCCTTTTTTATTAAGTTCTAAGCTTGATCTTGAGTTCAAGCTTTATATTAAGAATGTGTAAGTTTTTATGTGTTGTGATTTGTTATTATTTTATTAAATACGAACATGGAGTCTAACGGATATTAATACATTTCCTATTTAAAGAAGAATAAGATAAGCCATATTTATTTAATTTTTTTATTCCCGTGTATATTGTATTTTGTTAATATGAGCTAAATAGATTTGGTATCATTTATAGGAAATGACTGATCTGGGAAATAGAAAAAACAAGTAAGAAAAATCATGCGTTAAGCATAGATTATAAAGCACTTTCCAACGGCTCCTGAATGCTTTAACTAGACATCGTAATTTAAGGAAATAACGTAAATAAGATAACTAAGTAAATATTTTAGAAAACGCATAAAACATTTGAAAAACTGATTTCAGCAGTTACCGTCCATAGCCAAATATGTTTTCCAATTCTTTTGAATAGCCCTGTATTTAATCTGTAGGTTGATATATACTAGTATATAATGTGAAAATTTAGTTTAGCAAGAAAACACATAACAGGTTGAAATTCTCATTCAGCAATTTATACTAATATATGAAAACATACTTGAATACTTTTGTACAACCCTGTAGTTTACCTAGAATCTTTATTACACGCCACTATTTAGTTAAAATTTAATTCAAATTAAAAAACTCTTAAAACTGCTGAAATCACATTTCCAGAAATTATAATTTATAGACGGCCATATATCCATTTCCTTACGTGACCCTGTGTATCATTTTATCCATATTCTACAAACATTTCTTAGTAAATTAAATGCAGTTCAACATAAAAATCCATAACTCATCTAAAAAACACCTTTAAGCAATTTGCGCCCATATCCCTTAACTCTTACGTATACTTTTGTGTAGCCTTGTATATGAATTATAGCTTTTATATACACCATATACTATGTATAAATATAGTGAATCATAAAAGCGAATATTATAATTAAAAATGCATTTCCAGCAATTACCGCTAATGAACAGTACAATATCAACTTTTATAAATATCATAAATTATAAATATTTTTTATAAACATTATAAATATCAAATTTTAAAAAGTATAGTAAAGCAGTTTAATCTATAAACTTGTTATCAGGCATGAAAAACACTTTATTTCAATGCTTAATTGTCATATTTTATTTTTTAATGCGAAGTATCGAACGTGTATCGAAAACGTAGAAAATGAGTTTACAATCGAAGAAAATTTAATAACTGATTCTGAATGTCTACAATTAAATGTTTGATTAAAATCACGAACAGCAAAAACGTGCTTACATACAATTTAAAAAAATAAATATACCAATTTGAAAAACACTATATAATTAGTATTTATTATTGTACTATTAACCAACAACAAAGTACAATAGATGAATTAAATGTATTATTAGATTTAACAATTTCTCAAAAATCTCTCCATATGTTACAAGGAATTCCTATTATTTTATAATTTTGGCAAATGTTAAATCTAAAAACATTGATATGAAGATTTAGGATTTTAAATAATAATTTAAAATATTATTAGCAATGAAAAAAAGTCTTTCAAAAGTTTCACTATTATAGTATGTAAAACGGCATTTCCCATTCAGTATAATGTTAATTTCTAATCTGAAAAACAAATCAGATCAGTCTCTTTCTATAGGTATAATATAAAACTATTTAACACATCTCACCAAATATACAAAACAGGAATAAACAATTTAAATTAAATAAGACTTACTTTTTGAGCTCCATAAATTAATTATTAATATCCGTGTATCCGAAAATGGCGGCGTCTTTTTCTTCCATTAAAAAAAGCACACGCAAAAGCTTACATTTAAACTAGTAACTTACCGTATCTGTTAGAACAAAAAGTTCTCTGTTTACCCTGCGGTATCGTGGCAGACGATTTGGGGCAGGTGTTAATTTATTTCCTTTTATATAAACAGATGTGGAACTTATATGTGCAATCATTTTATGAGACTGTCTGTATTTAAATTTTTGTATTTGAAGAATTTTCCAATGTATTTTACCTTTTCTTTTTATCAGTTTTAACCCCCCCCCCCTTCCCTTTTTCTAAGTAAAGATTGTCTCACACATAATAAATACAAAATATATTCCTAAAAAATAAAAAGATGTAAATAAATATCGAGGATAAAAAAATTTTCTTCGTCAATCGTCATTCTTTTCATGTTAATTTCCTGTAGAATAAAACAATTCGTAAAATAACTTTTTTTTAGAATCATATCTCTAAAACACAAATTTGAAATACGAATAATAAATTATATCATGGGTTTTGCATAAATTTTGTATTATTTTTTTTATTCGGAAAATGCTAATTTTATTTTTAAAGTCTTAAAGAAGTAGAATTTTTTAAAAAATAGTTACTTAAAATAGGTACACTAAGAGGAAAAAATATGACTTGAATGCAAATTATAAAGCAAGAAATGTATGTATGATTAAACTCTGAAGACTCTTTCTACGTGCTCATTAAAAGCTGCAGACTTAACTATAATAGAAATTTTTTAGTTTGAAGCCACAAAAGTGTTTCGAATACCAGTGGTCGGTAAAAATAAATTAAAAATTTTCCTTCCTGCAAACTAAATATGTAAAGTCTATATATTTAATATTCCTAATTCTAAATATGTTATCCAAATTGCTCCAGCACGTACCATTTTTCCGAGAAACACTTTTATAATAATAAGAATAAGAGAAGGATTATTATATTAAATTGCAATACTAGATAAAATTGAAATCAGGAAAAAAGTATACTTCCACACTCTTAGATATCAAATTGATAAAATATAGCATGAAAATCTAGTTTGTTGATACTTGTACCGTGCATTTTCCTTTATATGCCCCGCCCCCCCTCCCACCATCTTTTCGTGTCTGAATTTACTACTTGCTACCCACTAATATATTTTTTCATTCCTTATGCAGCTGTAACTCGGGCCTTTTTAAAACATTTCTCTTCATTTTCAAAGATTTTTGAAGTTCATATTTTTCTCACACTGTGACTTACAATATGGGGGGATTTTTTTTGTGAGTGTGTCGTGACCTACGTTACATGCAGTGACATAACAATTCTTTTTTATTGCCAGAAAAATAAAATTTTACAGTAACAACATGTTTTGAAGATTTTTTGTAATTTTTTAAAGTTTTCTAAGAAGTTCACATCTCATTCACAATGTGACATCACTGAGTGGTGGCATTTCGGTCACAGATGTTACGTGACCACAGTGACTCACAGTGACGTCACAACGACGTCAGTGTGACCATGCATGCTATGAGGGCTATACTGTATACATTTCAGACTATATAAGTAGATTGCGTTCTCGTGTTTTGTAGCAAAAATTGTTCATTCTGACATACATTGTCACAAAAAATTTGTCTTTGTACACTAAATTATTTGTCATTTTTAAGCAAATAATTTCCGTACTCCTAGAAAACATGCATTTTCCGTTAAGTCTTCCCGAAAGTCTGAAAGAGAGGGAAAATTTCCGTTTATTTCTTGCGCGCATGCGTATTGGCAGTATTAAAACCAAAGTTCGAATTTAATTTTAAAATGAAAAACCGAAAATTCAATAAATTAAATTTTCTAATTTATTTAAAACCAAACAAACAAAAATAATATTTTAGAATTTAATAAAGTATCAATTTTCTCATTCATTTAAACTTATTCGCAATTTATTTTTTAGAGTATTAAAAACAATATCCGCACTTAAAATATATTCTAAATGAACTTATTAAAAAAAAAATATGAAGTAGTTCAATCAAATTAAAGAAAATCGGTAATATATATATATATATACCGAATTTAATTTAAAAGTATAATATTCATATTTTACTTCTAACAATAAAATTATGTCTTATTAAAAATGTGTCTACTATGTTATAATTTTTATCTTCTATTATTCTACAAGTGATAAAACACTAACCATTCTTTCATAAAGACGAAATGTCCCTGCAATTAAGTTTAAATTTCAGAGCTTTCTGCACAAAAAATTTAACAAGCACTCATTTGAAGAAAACACGTATCTTCATTTTGAATTCGCTTTTCACCAAGTGCTCGCTCGGCGAGTAGTTAAGATGTTCGATTCGAGATGTGCGGTCCCATGCTCAAAACTAAGTGGATCCACGGAAGAAAGAAAGGCATATATTCAGACCTGCCAACCTTTGAAAATGAGAAATCGTAGCACAGGAAATTTAAATTAATCTGGAGGTTGGTTGGTTGGTTTTTCGTGTTACACAGCCATCTTTTGACATTCGTAAAAGGAATAAGGTTTCAGTCTTTCAACTCAATATAGTAAATTTTTTCCTTTGCAAATTTTTATACGATTTTTAGAGTTTCTTTTCACAGTGGTTTTCTTTTTTTCTTTCTTTCTTTTTTTTTTTTCTTTTTTTTTTTTTTTTTTTTTTTTTTTTAACATTTGTAAAAGGAGCCTGGCTCCAATTTTTTAGCCCAGTGCAGTAAATTTTGACGAAATTCGGGAATTTTTTCCAACGATCATTTCATGATATTCACAATTTTTCTGCAATCGTAATTCCCATTTTTCTATCACGATTCTTTGTTGAAATCCACACTTTTTACCATGAACTTTTGACAAAATTGGCATTTTTTACAAAATCCTTTGTCGAATTTTGAGTTTTTTTTCCGCGATCCTTTTGACGAAATTAGTGTTTTCTTTTTGCGATCTTTCGATGAAAATTTGCGTTTTCTTACTGATCTTTCGATGAAATTTGCATTTTCTTACTGATCTTTTGACGAAATTCGCGTTTTCTTTCAGCGATATTTTGACAAAATTCACACCATTGAAAATACAACCCCCACCCCCCCCCCCGTGCCACAACCTGAAATCAACACTGCGTTTTTACCGCTACCCTTTGACGAAATTTATTTTTTTCTTCGACCAATTGACGAAATTGATTTTTTTTATACGGTCATTTGTCGAAATTCGCGATAGTTTATCGCAAATCGTGCGATTTTTCACACTATTTCAAACCCTTCCCCTCAAAGACCGCCCCCCTCTTTTCCAGAAATTCTTAAAATGGCACCTTGTTTCTAAGAAAGCGAATTCCTGTATAAATATTTACAGAAACACGACTCACTCGTGGTTAATATACATAAAGAGAGTGTTTTATGTTAAGAAGTTTGTTTTGCAGCCCAGATTTTTTTTTTCCCATGAGCATTTTTTAATGTCCGAATTTTCGGACTAATGGCCAATTTTTTAAAACTTTCGGAAATGAATACTCTGAAATTTTGCAAATTTCGCAACAGAATTACTTCTGAAAAATACGCTGTGCGGGATAAAAATCGCAACTAGAAACAAAAAATGGGTTTGTGTTTTTTGCAAAAAATCGTAGTTTAAGACCGATTTTCGTAGCATCGTAGTTTATAGGTCCAAATCGTAGCAACTACGATTTTTTCGTAGCAGTTGGCAGGTCTGTATATTTTTTTTAAAACTCCTTTTTTCGGTTTATGGAAATTTTCTGTCCGATAACGGAAAAAAAAAAAAAAAGAAACGGAAATTTCTTTAATTCACCGATAGCAGTGCTGCCTGGAATATGTCCGCGAATTGAAGAAAAGAATTCTGAGAGTGTAAAGCAGAAGAGAATACATTGCAGAATTCAGAGATATCTAATACTGATACTTTTTTAATATACAGTCAAACCTCGTTATCCCGACACTCTAATGACCAGAAAAAAGTGTCGTCATAAGCGGAGTGTCGCGATAACCGGAGTTGAAGAAAAATATGTTTATAAAAAGCTGTATTTTTAATTAATTTAAGATAATTTTAAATTCGTAACTGTTTTTGCAGTTTTAAGGATAAAACATTATAATTAGACAAAATAAACACAAAAACAAAATTGAATATAATAAAAATGGGACTTGTGTGAATTGATGACTTGTGTGTTTTTTTTATTGTTACATGAAATATTGATGAATTAAGGTTTGCTTATCCTTAGATGTGCTTCCTAATATTCTTTCTTCTATATTATACAATGGATTGTAATCAATATTCATTATTTCAGAAATTGATGTTGGGTAATTTCTGATCGTTTCAATGCGATGCAATGCTTCGGTTTTAGTCGGATGAAAAACGCCGTGTAACCACAAGAAAGCGCCGCCTGACCAGCACAAAAAGACCGCGAGTAGACTGATACATCTATCCGGAGCTTAAGTGGGTCATTCATAGTGTGTGGGTTTATTTATTCAGATAAAGGAGTGAAGTAAAATTTCTCACTTCTCTCGATGGGTATTTTAGACACTTTTGTGAAAAGTTTGGCTAAGACATTTCTTACCGCTTAGTTTCTGTGCTTATAAGATGGATTATGAAAAATGGACAATTTTCCTAAACCGTCAGGATATCCGGAGTTGAAAAGTATTCAACGACGTAAAATCCGAAGTTTATTTACATTAAAATCATATACAGATAACTGGGATTTTGAAAAACTGACGTGATAAGCGGAGTGACGTGAAAACCGGGTGTCGGGTTAACGAGGTCCGACTGTATTTGGCCAAAATTCTTGCAAAGCTTCTTAAAAAATAGATTTTAAGCATGGTTTTATGTAAAATTTATATGTGCTTTAAAATTAGATAAATGGTACCTTAAATATAGGGTAAAGTGCCTATATTTCGTCTCCCCCCTTCCCAATCATTTTTAGGCCCTAAATGCTGTAATTTTTAGTGAAAACATACCAAATTTGGATTTTACATAGACTAACTACCCACGTACATAGAAACATAGGCAAATATCGTACAAAAATTTTCAACAATGCGAAAAATTGTTTTTTCAAAAGTAAATAAAAAATGCAAAAGAAAAGAAATGGTCCCAATTTCGTCCTCCAAAAAATCCAATACGCTGAGGCTTAACTTATAACTAAATCAAAATTTATTTCTAAATGAGTAGGTAATTTAATTTACATTAAAGTAAGGCACAAAGAAATATACTAATTATCAGTGGAAGTATAACATAACGAAACATTAGCCATCCAAGCATGAGGAAAAAATTGTCATGAAAAAGCATTCCCAATTTCGTCCCCGGAACGAAAATAAGAACTGCAAGGGGAACGAAAGTGGGACCACGCTACTTCCCAATATGGCGGAGCTTCAGTTCCCGCAAGATGATCTGATCGTCCTAAAACTCACTGTATGCTACTATCAGCATGTTACTTATGTAAAATACATGCAATGAATAAGAAATAAATACTTACAGTACAGTAAATAATGTTCTACAAACGACATAATAAGAACTCAGGTCTTCTAAAAAAAAGAAATTTGGCGTCTTTAATTTATGTATGCGTCTTGGCGAACGAAACTTTCAAAACTGACCTCTTTTACCTTCCGTCCCCTGTGCCTTGCGTCATAAGTGGTGCCACTTTAGCAGAATTGGAGAAGTTAAAGGGGACGAAATATGGGCACTTTACCCTACTCTTTCCTAATGACATTACACGGCCATATAAGCAAACAGATTAACAAAAACTACACATGAAAAAAAATTTCACTTCTTTGAAATAAACAGGAAAGAATTCCCACTAAAATATTTCACTTAGCAGAAAGTAAAGAAAATGTTCTAAAAAAATTAATAATGTTCATTTAAATAAAGCGTTAAGGATTTTCATTGAAATAGCACGCATATAAGAAACTGAAAAGTAATATTTAAAAACTAGTACTATCTTAATAATTTATATTCAAAGCATTTTAGATGAAAAATACGAATAAATGCTTTCTAAATCACTATTTGCTTTATTAAATTCTACGCAATAACGTCTTTGTTAGAGAATTTTTTTTTTTTTAATCATCTGAAATTCTGTTTCAGTACTTATGAAGAAATATCTGTCAAGATTGAAAAGATAACTTTCTTTATTCAATGAAATGTTCACTAAAACTTTCGGGTCTGGTATACTATTAATAGTATATGTCTTTTCATCGAGTTATTATTTTGTATCAACAATTACTTTTGCTATTATCTGCATATAGTAATGATAGTATATGACTATGCCTTTCTTATTATGCCTTAATTTATGTTTTGAGATTTAGTAATAACAATAATAATAAAAGCTTGCTTAATTCTCTTTGCACCGCACAGTGGGACGTTTTGATGATTTAGGTGGACAAAATTCATTTTTCCGATTATCTCGGAATTTGACAAAACCGCGTGTACTGGTAGCTCAATGTCTGTATTTTCGAAATCCGTACGAGCTTTGTCGAAAAAAAAAAATCAGAGATGTGGATTAATTATGACTGTAAAGAAGCCATTTCCACAGTTGGTTTGAGGGGGGTTTCAAAAGTTGCTCTAGCTTCCTCTAAGTCTGAACGCACGTCGTGACTATTCTGTTTTATTTGAAAGCACGAGTTTGCTGAACATATGCCACTGTTTTGTCAAGGTCAGATTTAACCCATTTTTGTTTGAAAATAAGCGATATTAAATCCGCTTAACGGCTTTTTTTGAAAGGTTGTAATTCTGGATGATCCTTGATGCTGTTTACAAATTTCATCTTGACTTTTGACATATTATTCAGCATTATTCAGCAATAAGCATTTTTTAAAAATCAAAGTGCCATTCCTAAAGTATTGAAGAATTAAAAAAAAACTCCTGCAAATGTCTGCTAATCATTAAGTTTTTATTAATAAACAAGCATCATGTCAACTTGCAGTGCATGCATGTATGTTTAATTCAAATCTTGCAAGTCAAATTTAAACCACTTTTAATTATCCTATTGAGTCGAAACAGTGAATGCAAGTGTAATTGGAAAGACAATATAATATTATTATTATAATTTAAAGAACGTAGAAGTTTGTTTAGAATACTGTTTTACAAGGCTTCACAAAAATTTAGATTAAAACTTGCAAGTTAATTTTAAACCAATTTCAACAATCTGATTGAGCTAAAACTTTGCTCAGGATATATAGTTCTGATGACAATGCAATGTTATTATAATTTCTGAAACGTAGCAGTTACGCTTTTTTTACAGGGTCACATAAAAGATTAGTTCAAATCTTTCAAGACAATTTTAAACCGCTTTTAATTATCTGATTGAGCTGAAACTTTAGCTACATGTGTTTTTCCGATGACAATTCTATTAAATTATAATTTGAGGAACGTAGAAATTATGCATTTGTTACAGGGCCACACGAAAGATCGCGGAAAGATTGTTGCTAAAAAGCAGAAATTTTAATTAAATTTCAACAAAATTACTATAGATTACTGAGATACACAATAGCATTTTTTAAATTGAAAACATAGCGCGTAGCAGTTGTATTTCTTTTACAGGGACACATAAAAATTCGGATTGATTACCGTCTAAAAGCAGAAATTTTATTTGAAATTGAATAAAATTTATATAAGGTTATTTATTCACACAACAGCATTTTTTTCAACCGAAAATAATTTTGGTAGCGTTTATATGTTTTACAGGGTACCACAAAGCATTAAAAATTTTTAGTATGATTTTATTAAAAAAAAAAATTATTTTTCAGTATGACTACACGAATTTCTCGAGCAGTTTTGAGTACAGAAAAATAAAATGAGAAATTAATGTTAACTCATAGGTGTGCATTAATTTTTTTTTTACTTAATTGTAAAATAAGTATGTTTAACGCATTATTTGTAATGCATTATGCAGGGTGCTCACTAAAGTCCTTCCAACGCTCTTAAATGCCGAACGGTTGCAGCGATAGTCATAAAAGTAGTTCTAGGTATAGTAAAGTGGCTATGCACTACCAGATGAGACCGCTTCCATGTATGATTTGGATGTATGATTTGCTGTAAATAGTCAAAATTAAACTGGTATAATATAATGGATATAAGAAAATAAAACTTATGTTAAAATGACCTCCAAACTATATTTTATAGGATACATTATTATTATTGAGGTAGCTAAATATCTCATCTTTTTTTAATCATTAATTAATTATGTTTTCAATTTTTTTCCAAATTTAATTGAATTTTTCCAATAGTTTCTGTTAAAGAATTTACATATCATTAATTCATTCTATAAAACATTAGTAAATTTTGTGAAATACCATGTGAAAAAATTCCCAATATTAACTGAACTGTATTTTTTATTACGGTATGTTATAAGTGTTTATTTGTACATTTTATAAATGCTGAAATATGGCTCAAATACATTACAAAGAAGTGTTACAAAGAAGCAATTTCAATAAGTATTAAAAAGTTATGAGAACTCAAAACCGCATCACATTTTGCTAACGGTGTAAAGGTTTCAAAAGGTATGAGACCCCTTAAAACTAGTCCGATATACTAATCACAAAACTTTCTTCTATCTTCTATCTCATACATGCCAATACTTCAAAATGCGCTATCACAGTGCCAAAATTAAATGGCAATCTATGCTCATCACAAGGATTCTAAAAGGATGAAATTCAGTGCATTAGATCTTGACATATCACTATCGCTGAAATCGTGTAAATCCAGCAAAATGCAACCTAGCAGCGCCACCTATAGGGTGATTTATACCAGAACCTAATCATGATCAACTTATTTCAACGTCTAACTGAATATGAAGTTTTGGGAAAATTCGTGCATTAGTTCTTGAGATAGAGCTGTTGTGCAAATCATGACAAATGCAGCATAGCACCGTCACCTGTTGAGCGATTTACACCAACACATAATCATAAGCACTATCAATCAAGGTATACTTGAATCTGAAATTTAATGATATTCGTGCATTAGTTTTTGAGATAGAGCTATTGAGGAAATCGTGCAAAATGCAGCACAGCAGAGCCACTTATTGGGTGTTTTACACCAACACGTAGTCAGCGTCATTTCATATCAAGGACTAACAGAATCTGAAGCTTGATGAAAATTCGTGCATTGATGCTTGAGATAGAGCTATTGCGGAAATCGTGTAAATCCTGCAAAATGCAGAATAGCAGCGCCACCTGTTAGGCGATTTACACCAAAACGTAAACAGCTCCAACTCATATCAAGGACTAACTGAATATGAAGTTTTATAAAAATCCATGCATTAGTTCATCAGATAGAGCTATTGCGGAAATCCTGCAAAATGCAGCATAGCAGCGCCACCTGTTGGGCGATTTGCACCAAAAACTAATTAGCACCAATTTATATCAGGGACTACCTGAATATAAATTTTTATTAAATTCCGTGCATTAGTTCTTGAGATAGCGCGCTTACAAAATTTGTGTCACATACAGACAGACTCATAAACAGACATTTTGTAAAAACATGTTTTTCGGAATCTCTGACCCCTAAAACGTGTAAATTCGTCAAAAACCGGAAGTCAAAGATTTTCCAGAATCCAATACATTCTTCTTGTAAAGATAGAAGAAAGTAATAAGTTAGTTTCACGTGGTCATCGAACCCGATTATGAAAAATTTTGTTGGTATGATATATTTTCTAACCAGTATGATTGAGTTAAAAATAATAAAAGTGCATCTACGTATCCATCGTTTAATAAATTATCCATTACTTGCGGTATATTCTGTTGTGCTGTGTACATGGCAGACCAGATGCTATTGCCAATAACATTGTTTAAGTGAATTGTGTAGATCCAGGTAGCTCAATATGTAGAGGGTTGACAATTTATACCAAAGGTCATGGGTTCAACTTCCGGCCTGGACATTTTCTCACTCATTTGGAAAATTTCAGTTCGTATGATATATTCGTTATTTTTCAGTAAATGACATAACCGTAAAATGTTACTAAAGTATAACTTTTATGATTTGGATAGCTTAATTTAACAATATTAACATAAAAGTATTTTTTCCCCAAAATTGCAAGAAGTAAGCGGCATTTAAAAACGGAAATAGTTAAAAATATGGAATGAATATAACAATTAACGAGTTGAAATCGTTGAACTTCGACGAAAGAAAATGTTTACAAAGGAACTGTTACATTGATTCATAATTAACAAATAGAATTAATTAAAATAAAAAATCCATCTTACGTTGGTTAATGTAAGTCTTAAAAAAAATATTTTTTTAATCTAAAGTTACCAGAGTACTATTTTTATAAGCTTTAACTGTTCACATCATTGAAAAATTAAACTTTGTTCGTATAAGTAATCAGTTACATGTAATCAAGATGAGTAATTATGATGAAGTTGTAGCGATCTCATCTCACATGATCCGTATAAAGCGAGTTACTAGCTTAGAGTAACTGACTTGGCCTTTTGCTCGACGCTAACGTTCTCGCCTCCTGATATTGAGATCCCTGGTTCATATCCCAGCGGCGCCAATTCACACATTCACTAAGGTGGTTACCCGGACAAACACGCAAAAACAACCTTCATCAACAATCATCTCATCTCATAACCAACAGATAGCAGCACTAAAATATCATCCCCTGCACCCAAAGCCTGTGAAATGCTCACAGCATAAAGCCAGTCATACTGCGCATCACACATCCGTACGACAGCATAACTCACAAGTGCATATCGCTCGTCAGATGTCAGCAATACGTCTTTCTCACTGTGGATGGAGTGTGTAGCGGTCCCATCTCACATAATCAGTATAAAGCGAGTTACTAGCTTAGAGTAACTTGCTTGGCTTTTTGCTCGACATTAACGTTCTCGTCTCCTGATCATGAGATCCCTGGTTCGTATCCCAGCGGCGCCAATTCACACACTCTCTAAAAAGTAATCAATTGAGGCTCTTATGCTTGGTATTACGGAATGAAAAATGAGCAAAAATTTTCACTTTGACCCAATCATAGAATCCCCCCCTCCTCCCCCGTCAAATCTCACCTAACGTCATTTTCATTCTAATCTGAAGTCACGTTTATCAGCTACAACCCGAGGCCAACGAAAAAGACAGGCTACCGCGTGCATCCCAAGTGTCTTTTTTTACAGACCGCTAGAGTGACGTGATTCTCTTTTTGTACACCTGCATTGGTGCATTCGAGCATCACGTGACTCCAGCGGTCTGTAAAAAAAGATACGTGGAATGCACCACGGCAGCCTGTCTTTTTTGTTAGCCTCTCTACAACCGCTACAATTTGGCATGTGAACATTCGCACTCTCGATTTGAGGCTCTAATCTCAGTACCGGTCAGTAAAAATTCCATAAATTCATGTCTTTTATACACATTCGTGGTAAAATATTTAATTTAATCAAAGAAAATGGTCGTTTTCTTTTTTTTTTAAATTAAAATATAAAAATACGACTTAAAAAAAAAGTAGCTAGTGCCGGCAGATTCTACAGATAAATAGCTTTCATAAAAGAAAATAATTAGTAAAATAGGTTCAGTAGAAAGCTCACGGCAGATGACTTAAAAAACAGTCTTGTTTTTTAAATATATAGTAATCGATTATAGTACTTGTTTATAGTTATAAATGTATCTTTACTTTCTTCTGTCTTTACAAGAAGAAAGTATTGGATTTGTAAAATTCCGGTTTTCAACGGATTTACACGTTTTAGGGGTCAGAGAACCCGTAAAACATGCTTTTACAAAATGTCTGTCTGTGAGTCTGTTCGTCTGTCTGTTCGTCTGTCTGTCTGTTCGTCTGTCTGTCTGTTGTCTGTATGTCTTAGTTAAATGAGAAAATGGCATCTTAAAGGCAGAGGTGTAGTCGTAAAAAAAACAGAGGGTATACGCTCTAAGCAGAGGGTATACGCTCAAAGCAGAGCGTATACCCTAGAGTGTATATACTATAGCTTTTTTGAGAAACAGAGGGTATACGGTATTCCTTAAAAAAATCCAGGGGGTATACGGCGTATACCCCCGTATACCCTCCACTACATCCCTGCTTAAAGGATACAATCAATAAAGATAAATAAACCAAATTTTGTCTCTGCAACAGTGGAAGTAATCTGATTGCCACTATTTTGAAGAAATACAATAAAAAGCTTTTAAAATTAAATTAAAAATATAAAAATAGGGCTTTTCTTAAAAGTAGCTAATGCCGACAGATTCTACAGATAAACAACTTTCATAAAAAAAATAATTGGTAAAATAGGTTCAGTAGAAAGCTCAGGGCAGATGACTTAAAAAACAGCTTTTTTAAATACTTTTTTAAATAAATGTTTTTTAAATACGGTCATTCAGGGTGGGTAACTTTGAACCATGGGGTGTAACTTTACACCACCTCCTAATTTTCAATATTTTTGACTCCATAAGACTAAATAAACTTCAGAACTGTGCTCTGTTGGCAAAGTTCTAAACTGAGATTTCTATTCTTTATTTTAGAAAATAAATTAGCAAAATTATGCGCATTTATTTTAGCAAAATTATGCGCAAATTATCAAAAAATTGCATCATCTGACTATTTTTGTGAAGTACTGTTTTCAAGTTAATTTTGAATGCTGTTTTGAAGTTGTTGTAATCCAATTAAATTTTCATAGTAAGTAACAATATACTCATTTATCAGACATATTATTATCTAAATGTTGTAAATGTGCAAATATTTTGTGATTATTTATTTATTAATAATTAATAAAATGTAAAATAAGAAGGCACTAGCATTTTACCACATTTTCAGTGTAGCTTTGAGCCGGCTCAAAGTTATATTGATGTTTATAATTTACTGATTATAGGTGCTACTGTCAAAAATTTCCCATATTTGCACGTATATTTTATATAAATGCCGAAAGTGTGCATTAGGTATAACATGTAAATATTTTCACAAATATGTGTAAAATACATAAAATTCATTTAAAGGTGTTATTCGGGGCGGAGCTACTCAAATTTGACATTTCATACATTCGACATTTTTTATTCTTGTTTGAATAATACTAGTACTAGTATGTATTATTGTAACTATGGATATATTATTGAGTTAAAACATTGCGAATTGTTTTTCACTGCATTTTTATGTTTTATATGAACAATAAACAGTTTTTTTATTTCTAAATATTCATGGTTCTCTTCTTCCACTTTTCTTATGCATAATATTTGTTGTAATATCATAAATTATACAAATCTTGTGATGTTGGGAAATGTAAATACGTTGTCTTTACATATCTGAAAACATTTTTTGGGGATCAAAGTTGTCCTAACTATAATATATATATATATATATTTTATAATGAATTATTTTAGATAATATTTATCATATGGTGCAAAGTTAGCCTAAATGGCTGGGTAACTTTAAACAAGGTTAAAAATTCTATTTTTATTGCTTTTATCATTATTATTCCTTATTTTTTGATAGTCGTGCAATAATTTAGGATCATTTCTTCTCTTTTATGCCCCTAGTTGCAACAATATTCTTAAACTAAGAGTGTGGCATATGAAAATAGAGAAAATGCGGATCAGAGTTACCCTGAATGACTGTACAGGGTGTCTGCAAATTAGTTGGGAAAAAAGAATGATTTATTGAATGGAATTGACAGGAAAAAAATTGGATAGGGGAGTACACAGTGAGACATGGTACACAGTGAGACAGCAGCCGTTTTGACATATAGCTATAACTTTTTCTCTTAGCTGGAACACACACTGAACCACCTCATCTTATGCAACACGTGGATGTAGTCTCGGCACTTCGTTTACTCGTCCAACAAAATAGTAAGTAATTATTTATTTTACAGGGGTTAAAGTTACATAAACGTCCATTTTAGAGTTTATTTCTTCCATTATAGCGTATATTTACTTAACCAAACCTAGTTATATCTAATGATAGACTATGTAGACAAAACTACATAAGCATTCAAAGCTGTAAAATTGATGATGAAACAGATATGGCATCCATTTTGTTACAACGTAACGAAAGTACACAGTGAGACACATAGTTGTGGTACACAGTGAGACGTGTCTCAGTGTGTATCTACTGTGTTGTTCTGATGTAGAAAAAGTTATTTATTAATAAAAGAAGGCTGTTTTTTCTCTCTCTCTATCTGTGTGTGCGGGGGATGTGCGATGGCTAGTGAAATCTACTAAACGTAAGAGGCTGAAAATTTGCATAAAGGTAGCCCAATGTCTGCCATTATTCATACGAGGCTCATATTTAAAAAAAAAAAAAATCTAGAAATATTAATTAGAAGTTATAAACTGCGGAAAATTATTGATAGAGTGTAAAAATGTATGATTTATGAAAATATATACATTGTCTCACTGTGTATCCCTTGTGGTACACAGTGAGACAATTTTTGATACTCCGTTATTCTGCTTCTGTGCTTTTATAAATAACTTTTTTAAAACCATTTATACATTAATGTGTAGTGTATTTGTGTAGCTTAAAGATGTAGCAAAAAGTTCTTCAAAAGAATAAAAATCGTTGCCATTCGTTAAGTAATAATAATTTTCGTATCACTGTGTACTACCCTCCCCTATATATTGTTGTAAGATAGAAAAACAGTTCAAATTTACCATTATCACCATCATTTCGTCGTACTTGCACAGCAGAATGAGTTTCATGTAACCAAAGACAGCATTTCGCTTTTTTCAGTACCATTGTACATCTCCATTATCATAATGCCGAACAAGGATTATTAGTGCTCGTTTAGTGGTAGTGTCAGTCAGCTATGCAACCTAACGCCATCTATGAATAAATTTCGGCAATACTACTACTAGTCTGACTTTCAACTAGTTAATTTCATTTAATATTTCGGAAGTTCTTAACTTACGAAACTGCCCAACTAATTTGTAGTCACCCTGTATATAGTAATCCATTATAGCACTCGATTATAGTCATGAATGGAATTTTACTTTCTTCTATCTTTACAAGAAGAAAGTACTAGATTCGTGAAAATTTTCGACAACCGGTTTTCGACGGATTTACACGTTTTAGGGGTCAGAGATTCCAAAAAACATGTTTGTACAAAATGTCTGTCTGTGAGTCTGTCTGTTTGTCTGCCTGTCTGTATGTGACACAATTTTTGTGGGCTCTCTAACTCAAGAACTAATGCACAGAATCTAATTAAAAATTTATATTCAGGTAGTCCCTGATATAAATTGGTGCTGATTAGTTTTTGGTGTAAATTGCCCAGCAGGTGGCGCTGCTATGCTGCATTTTGCAGGATTTCCGCAATAACTCTATCTCAAGAACTAATGCACGGATTTTTATAAAACTTCAGATTCTGTTAGTTCTTGATATGAGTCGGTGCTGTTTACGTTTTGGTGTAAATCACCCAACAGGTGTCCCTGCTATGCTATGTTTTGCAGGATTTACACGATTGCCGCAGTAGCTCTATGTCACGAACTAATGCACAGATTTTCATCAAACTTCAGATTCAGTTAGTTCTTGATATGAGTTGGTGCTGTTTACGTTTTGGTGTAAATCACCCAACAGGTGTCGCTGCTATGCTATATTTTGCAGGATTTACACGATTGCCGCAGTAGCTCTATGTCAAGAACTAATGCACACATTTTCATCAAACTTTAGATTCAGTTTGTACTTGATATGAAATGACGCTGATTACGTGTTGGTGTAAATCGCCCAATAGGTGGCGCTGTTGTGCTGCATTTTTCACGATTTCCTCAACAGCTCTATCTCAAGAACTAATGCACGAATTTTCATAAAACTTCAGATTCAAGTACACCTTGATTAATATTGCTGCTGATTATGCTTTGGTGTAAATCACTCAACAGGTGGCGCCTCTATGCTGCATTTTTCATGATGTGCGCAATAGCTCTAGCTCAAGGACTAATGCACGAATTTCCCACAAACTTCATATTCAGTTAGACGTTCCCATAATTTGATGATGATTAGATTCTGGTGTAAATCACCCTATAGGTGGCGCTGCTATGATGCATTTTGCTGGATTTACACGATTTCAGCGATAGTTATATCTCAAGAACTAATGCATGGAATTTCATCATTTTAGAATCCTCATGATGATCATATATTTCCACTTAATTTTGGCACAGTGATAAAGAATTTTGAGGTATTGACATCTCGGAGATAGAAGAAAGTTTTGGGAACTAGTTTTATTAGAAGAGTCTTAAGGGGATAAAGACTTATTTAATAAATAACTATTTTTTACACTCTTTTATTTAATTCATCCTAGTTTTTGTATGTAAAGATGGAATTTTGTAATTGATTTCTAACAAAATTTCTGATATTCTAGAATTATAAAAATTACGGTCATAGGTGTGTTTCCGATGAAAATATAACATTTTAATATTTCTAGAACTTCATTATAAATTAATATATTAATTTTAAGGCATTTTTCCGTCTGGCGATTAATCGCCAAATATTCTCTGCAACTGCTAGAATTCTACGGGAGTTGAAAAAACAATGGATTTAATGATGCGCCAATAAACGCTTGCCAAAGTGTGCCAAATGGTTGTGATACTGCAACAATGAAACATTTTAAAGGATAAAATGTTGAAAATAAATTATAAATTAATTAATATTTCAAAAAAAAAAAAAAACTGTATTAACATCAATTGTCATCCAGTACAAGTTTTTAAAAATTTATTTTAACTTGATAGGATGAATAATAAGTATTTTATTAACGATTGAAAATTTGAACGAGATATATAAATAAATAAAGGGAGAGTGTGAACTAATAGTAGGAATTGAAAAATAAAGAGTGTAACATTAAAAATAAACTTTTTTTTTTATCAGTTTAAGGGGGTGCGGGACACATTTTAAAATAATTTTTATTTATTGACTTAAAATTTTGAAATTTTTTCTGATGGTTAACCATATTATTTGTAAACAAAATCACATGATAAAACTTCTCATAATTGAAAAAAAATTAATTTGAAATTTTTTTAAAAAGTGAGATATTTAAAATTGTTATAACTCGAAATATTATTTGTAGAATTTGAATTTTTTAAAATTTTTGCATTTAAATAAACAGAAATGTATAAGTTTTAATTTTGATTCAGCATTTTAAAAATATTAATTTAAATAAAAAATAAAAATATTTAAAGTAAAAAAAAAAATCACGTAACTTAAAAAAAAAATCATATTTACAAAAGTAAATATGTTTTCAAATTTGCTGAATCAAAATTAAAGAAAACAATTGAAAAAGACATGTTCCAAGTTTGAACCATTTATCTTTAACGGTTCTTGACTTATAACACTCGTATTAACGAGAAATGGGAAAAAAAAAAAAAACCCCACCATGAAGAAAAAAGCATTTTCACAAGAAGTTGGTTCCACGACAACCGTTGCTTGAAAGCTAGATTTTGAAAACAAACGATAACAAAAAAAAAATAATATCTCCTATTCCAATTAAGATAGAAAGATGATTTAAACGTCATTTTAAACAGAAAAAGACAGCGAAATTTTTAATGCAATAAATTTTTCTTAGAAAATGTGAAGATTTTTATAGACTCCTTAATATTAATTAATTTACGATTATAAGTTGAGAAATCAGTTTAGAAATCCTAAAAAGATAGTTTAAATAATGTTTTATTTCCGGTGCCTTATCTTAAAAAAATAAAAACAGAGCAAAATCTACATGTTGTTTAATAAATTTAATATCTTCTGCTTTTTACCAAACGTAAAAAAAGCAGTGAATATTTCATAATCGAGTAACGATGCACACGCGAAATTAATGTATTATAATGGAAATTTTTGTGTAAAAATATGAATTTCAGTCAAAAAATTAGGGGTGATTTCCAAGATGAACATTGAATGCTAATAAATAACTAACTGAAATACCTCGCGTTGCCGGGGTTTTAAACAAGTTTGATTAGAAAAATCAATTTTAAAACTAAACACCGTAACGGACCATGAATCTCGCGCAAATATGCTCCCTTTTTTAATATATTTAAAGCCTTGAGAAATTTTGCTTATACATCAGTATTTAAAAAAAAAAATGTTTCCTAAGTCTAAATAAATATAGTCTTGTTCTTGAAAAAAACAAAAAATTGTAAATTCATGAAAAGCTTTTCATGATATCACTTTCTCTTGTAAAAGCCATGTATTAACCGTATATTCGTTTTAAATATGAGGTCATACGTGAATTAACGTATATTATTGGCAACGGACATTATCCGCTGATCTGTGTTCGAGGCTGTAAAAGTCGTGTGATTGGGGAAAATAAACCGGCATGTTTCCGTAGTAAAGTATGGCAAAATTTCTTTTAACTATATGAAAGTAAATTATTTCACCATGTGCTAAAGAATTATGCTATGTATAGCTGTTATTACAGTTCAGTTAATTCGTTTATAGACAAGAAAATATTTCTTTCTATAAGTTTATGCGAACCGGAGGCAAAAGTTCCGTACTCCGGTTTTGCAGCCAATTGGCATATTTTAGTCAGCATCGGTTGGTGCAAATTTAATTTCATTTTTGTAACAAGGGTTTCTTGTGTGTAGCAAATATTTCCATTGAAATTTAAATTTTTTTACTCCATTTTTTTGTATCCGCAATTTTTAAAATAAAATGTATAAACCATGTTTATATAATTTACACTTTAATATAAAAAATTCACCCATAACTGCTCTCATACACTTGAAACAACATTATTGCGAACATCGCACGCTTATACATTTTGGCGTTAAATCACATTGTTTGGCGACAAAAGTTGAATCGAAAGCGTAATTAAACAAGTAACATGTATAGTAAGTACAGTTATTTTTACAGTTACATCTGCTAATATCTCTTGTAAGTCACATGATGGGGAAGTGTGACGCAAGGCGGATATTGTCCACTAAAAGGAAACGGCGCATCCAGTATTTGTCGTGAATTAAATAAAAATCATGCACTCGTGACTTCATAATTCAATTTTATATTTTAACTTAATAATAAGGCTACTATAATTTGTAATTCGTGCTATAGCCGGTATACACGCCAGGATACATTTCCGCTTTCATTATCTTTCTACGCGTGAAGTTTTCACTATGTTCCTCCATCGTGAAATTTGGTAATTTGTGAAATTCAATATTTGAAAAACGTATAATTTACATAAATAAAAATACATTTTTTTTTTTTTTTTTTTTTAATACCTTTCTAACGCAGTTTGTCTAACAATTTTCTGACAAATACTTTTCGAGCTATTAATTTTTTCAGTAGTTTCAAATTTTTTATTTTCGGAGATTAATCTGTGCCAACGATTAGCGCGAAAAAGCCAGTCCTCAACAACTCGTAGCTTTTTATTAAAGATGATAAAAACTGAAATAATAAAAACTGCTTATAAATAATAAATAAAAATAATAATTTAAAAAGAGGGTTAAAAAAAAACTTTTTATTTTTATATTTATTTTAGTTTCTTAGATTCAAACTTCGAGTTACTAAATTTTATTTTCAAATTAAAGCATAAACGCATAGAACTTGATTTGCTTAAGGACTTTGCTTAAGGTAGGATGATCAATTACAACTTTTGTTTACAACACACGTTTAATTTTACCTCACACCACTGAGTCATTTATCAACATCTTCTAAATTACGAAGAACGAAGGACTTTGGAATTTGCTTCTAAATTTTAAAACAAGAAATATTAATCATCATTTGAAGAAGTTTTATAAACTTGTTTATTTAGCCCTATCTCAAAGCGACCATTAATTACGCTATTTTGAACAAAAAAAAATGAATGTTTAAGAATTTAACCTTTATAAATGTTTATTACTATAATTAGGGGATCCAAGCCGGCTTTCACGGTAAAACATAGTAGAAAAAAAATCTTGTAATTTTTTTTACATTTATTTATTTTTTAGATTGCCCGCTTAACTACACCAAAAAGCATTTATGTAGTAAAAAAAAATATATGAGTAATGTATCCAAATAAAGTTCTGAAATTTATTAAAAATAATACTTTAATTTTAGCTGCCATACCAGCTATTAATAGCCGAAGAAATCGTCAAAGATTTCATTAATTAAGGAAGACTTTTTTATATTGATTATTTCAGTATTAGTTCGATTAGATAACTGCTAAATGTGGTCTTAAAAACTGCTTCATTTTTTTTTCTTGGTGAAATTTTAATTTCGCTTTGTAATATTAGGCAGAAACAAATGTTGAACTATTTACATTGTTTTAAGGGCAAACAGGTTAATCTTCCATAATCGAGCTGCAAGAGATAGAGATAAAGTAAAAAAAAACAAAAAAAAAAACATGTTTCAAAATTATTTAAAACCCACCAAAAAATCGCAGTAAATTAGTTCTAATAATTAAGTTAAATAAGTTTTGATTCCGTTATGGAATATTTGCGGAAACAAATGCTAGACTATTTATGTTGTTTACACTGGAAGCTGGTTTATCTTTCGTAATCAGACTGCACGCGACAGAGATATATTTTAAAAGAATCCTTGACCATTATTTTTAAAACCATAAAAAAAAATATATAAATTGAGATAAAGTTTTCAAACAAGTTTCTGTCTATTCCAGAGTGCAAAAATGGAAATTGTGCGAAATTTAGAAGTTTAAAAAAAAATCGCAGAACAAGAAAAATTTATTGATCATGTTGTTGCTACCGTCAATATGACGTCAGCATTACTCACGGGCCTGTGTTTGCTTTATAACATAGATGTGTAGAAAGCTTTTAAGTGTAATGAGTAATTTTCTTTTTAAATTAATAATAATAAAAAGAAAAGAAAAAGCAATTTAACAAATTACAGCGACCATTTGGAAAATGATTTTTTCAAAGACTAAAATTTAAGACATAAAAAATCGCACGGAGTTCATCATACATTTCATACGCCATGAATTAAACATTAATAGTGTTATTACAAGTAAAAATTGCAAGCGACAAAAATCGCCTACGACTCGTCAGATTTTCTGAAACTTACGTATTATCCACCTGAAACTTACTTATTATCCAAGCATTTCATTGGCTGTTCGGGAAAAGGCTTTTCCATCGTCAGATTTCTTGGAAATCTGACGACCCATTTTAAATGAAATTTCAGTCTTAAACTTCTAAACATCCCACAATATTACTTTTTACACCGTCGTATGGAGAAAAAAATGTACTTTTAAATGCAATTTGTTTGAAAGCTGCATCTCAAATTGTTTCGGAGTTATTAAAATTTTTTTTGTAGTTTTTATTACTTTTTTGTCATAGTGGTAACAGAAGTATCCATCTCTGTTGAAAGTAAAGGGAAAATACAGATTACTGTATAGACCAATCAGAAAACGAATAAAATGCGGATTCAACCAATAAAACGCTTCAGATATGTTTTTGATTTCCTAACCTGACAGAGAACAATAACCATTTTTCCAAATGGGTAATAATAATAATAATAATAATAATAATAATAATAATAATAATAATAATAATAATAATAAACATGAGTATTGTCAGATTCCATTTAGGGACTGGGCGACAGTAATAATCTTAAGAGTAAAAATATTTGTAATGCTTAAAAATTGGTTCAATGGGAAATATTTCCATTCATACAATATTCGGCGGTTTATCTTTTGCCCTAGGTTAAGAGAAATGCATCGGAGAAATCTCATTACATAAAATTTGAGTAAAAGTTTTTTTTAATCTAATTCTCCCAATATGTATCTAACAGGAGAAACTAGCTGAAATTTATTGTAAAAAAATATATAACAAAGTTTCTATAATAATGAAATCTGCAGATGAGGCAAATTTTTAATATTTTTTCAGCATTATGTAGAGAGAATGGATTGTTGAATGAAAATTATTACAAAATAAATGAAAAAAAGATTAAGACATGCTTTCATTAACATTTACAAAAATGTGGATTTTTTTTTTCTTTTTTTTTTTTTTTTGAGTGCACTAAAAAGTAGAAAATTGTATATGAAATGAAACAGTGAATAGAATAGGTTGCCAGAAAATGCATTACCAAATTTCCTGCTACGCCAAGGCAGTTTTCTTTATTTCATCAAGGCCACTGTACTGGGAAAAGTACCGAGAATTTAATTTAATTTAATTTAATTTAAGGCTGTTCTTAACTGCTCTGCTCAACAAGCGCAAAACGTTTTGACACATTTACAAATTCAGTTTTTAACGGAAAGATATAAAATTGGAGAGCCTGGCCATGGAATTGAACTATTTTTCCCATTTTCGGATCCATCAATTACCTATTGAATTATAAGCGTTTTTGATCACGTGACAAACACGTTTTTCACCCGCTCTCGAGCGCTTATTCTCCGTTCGCGCGGAAACTCGGTTCAAAACGTCAACTTTGACACTCTTTTCTGAAAGATCTATTGCGTTTGCAAAAAAAAAAAAAAAAAAAAAAAAAAAAAAAAAATGGAAAAAACAGCTCGATGATATAGTTTCTGAACAACAACACCAGCTAGTTTCATGCATTTTCGAACAAAAATAAATTAAAACTTATGTCAAAAAGTTGCCCTTTTGGATTTGAGAACACCCTTAATAGAGCAATCTTCGCTTGCGCAGACGCAATATTTGGTTTTGTTTTTGCATATATTTTTCTATTCCAGTCAGTCATCTTTCCCCTTTGAAAATAAACGCGTATGCGTTCGATATATCTCAGGGTTTTATTAACTAATATCTCTATCTGTTTGTAACACCTTTTAAGCAATTATATGTATGTTTTAACTTTTATAAAAATATACAATTACCTCTTCCAAATGTCCACGGTTTCCAAAAGTGTCCTTTATCGTTAGAAACCTGAAAAGCCAAATAATTTTCTAGGTTTCAAGAAATATTTATAAAAGCAAAGTTTCTTTTTCTGCCACTGGTTTTTGGAAACGCTTCCGCGTAGTCTTTATCGTGTATTAAGCTGTTTTCTTAATCAGGAATATTGGTTTATCGGATCCTATGAATTCTCAAGAAAATACTTTCGTGTCCAACAATACGTTTTGCAGACAAACATGATAAATTAAACATTAAAATTAATATTATTTTGTTAATCTTGCATTTACGTAGCTGAAAATATTTAATTGAGGCCGAAACTAGCGTTTTTTTGCGCTCGGGGCAAACATGGATTTTGCGCCCCCCCCCCTTTTCCGCAAAGAAAATTTACAAAGGGAATTTTACTAAGTTTTTAATATTCGAATTATTTTAAAATTTGAAATATGTAATCATAAACACACGTAATACTGAACTATGTTATCAGCTGTGTCAAATATTAATTTATGAAACCTTGAAAACGGAATCGAAAAATATTTCACTTTATACAGGTTTCCATCTTAACAGGTATAATTGTTGATATTTTTTCTGTTTTAAAAAAAACATATATATATATATTTTCTTACTTAAGACCAGATTCCGTTATGGACAGAGTTAATTTTTTCAGATTTTACGGTAGTTATAGTATTAGAATGGAGGCGTTTAAAATCACAGTGATATGAATTAAAAGATTACATTAGTCACCAGAAAACAGTCGCAAGCTAATATTAGACCTATGGGAGCGTTCTTGACAAATATCTCGCTTGCGTTTTATTACTTTTAAATATATATATATTTTTATATATAGGATACCTGAGGTCGGTATTTAATGCTGTGCTTTTGTACTTTTTCGGGTTTGGTTACATTTGTTTTATATACGGACACTTTTATTTTTGAAAAAATGTTTGGAACTGGTTCTGAAATTTAAAGTATCCTCATATAAAAAAAATGCAACCAAAATCGAAAAAGTATTAACACACAAGATTAAATTATTAGGTACGGAAAAAAAAAATCGCGCTAATGTTAAACCTTGGGAGCGTTCTTTTTCAAATATCTTGCTTGCATTTTAATAATTTTAAATGATTTTTTATTTGCTTGGAATAGCTCAGATTGAATTCTAACAGAGTTATTGTTCACTTTTTCGATTTTGATTGCAATATTTATTTATTTATTTATTAATTTTTTAAGTTACTGTTACTTTCGATTAGTTTTCCGTTTGAACTTTACGGATGCGAGATATTTTTATCCGAATTTCATATATATATACATTTTTTATCAAACGACAAACAAAATCTTCATTTGGCGGCCCCTTCGCCTTTTTTTCTGGCGCCCGGGGCACACGGCCCCTCTCCTCCCCCTAATTTAGGCCCTGATATTGAGAACGGATAGAGCATTCTAAAATCCCGTATTTGGCTTGGAGAAAACTGATTAAGGTTGTTCTCAACTACTCTGCTCAACAAGCGCAAAACGTTTTGGCACATTTACAAATTCATTTTTTAACGGAAAGACATAAAATTGAAAGGCCTGACCATTAAAGCGATTTGGAATCGAACTGTGTTGTCCATTTTTTGATCAATAAATTACCTAGTGAATATAAGCGATTATATAGCGAGTTATAAGCGATTTTGATCACGTGACAAACACGTTTTTGAAACTTCGGTTTTTCTCCTTTCGCGAGGAAATTTGGTTCAAAACGCCCATTTTGAGACTATTTTCTGAAAAATTTATTGCGTTTGCAAAAGAAAAAATAAACCCGGACAAAACAGCTTGATTACATAGTTTCTGAACAACAACACCTGCTTGTTTCATGCATTTCCGAACAAAAATAAATTAAAACTTATGTCATAAAGTTGCCCTTTTGGATTTGAGAACAGCCTTACTTACTTACTTACACCATGGTGCTACAATCCATGTAGGATTTTGACCTCCCTCAATATACTTCTCCAGACCTTCCGATCTCTGGCCTTTACTTTATAATTTATAATTTGGTTTTCTGCAAGATCTTTCTCTATCTCTTTTATCCAACTCTTCCTGGGTCTACCAATACTTCTTTTCCCAAATAAATTACCACTATAAATCCTCTTTGTGCTTCGCTCATCCCTCATTCTGATTAGGAGAACAGCCTTAATACACTATAAACTTTTCTCAGAAACGTTTCTGAAAATCAGTGGCAGCAAAAGAATCTTTGTTTTTATAAATACTTCTTAAAATGTCGAAAATATATTGGTTTCTGAGATTTCTATGGATAAAGAACACTTTCTTTAATCACGGATAACTCGGAAGTGGTTATTGTATATTTTCGTTCTTCTACACGTTATTATATATTTGTAGATTGAGAACCATTTGTCTTATTTTACATTGTGCTTATACACATACTTGCGTACATACAACAGCTTTCAATACACGAAATAAATATGACAACTTCTCCAATCCAATAAATTAATGTAATAGTGACTAATGACGTACCTTCCATAATCCTGATTCAACTAAGAGTTTCAACTTATTCAGAGTAGTTGGCATTAAAATTTTATTTCAGTTAAATAACATACATAGATAAACCAATAATAGATTCTCATATACAGCGTACAACGACGGTACAACAGTGGTTTCTTTACACAATCGGTAGATGGGAAGTACTGAGTTCGAACCCAATCGTGCCCGTCGGCCCAATCGTTCGGAGTTTTCTGTGGTTTTTTTCGAACCTTGAATTTTTTGCGCAAATACGGGTTAGGTTCCCTTAGAAAGACCCCCCACGAAGGGCAACCCCCCCCCCCCCTCGGGCTCATATCCCTCGTGTTGATAATTGGTCGTCATAAACAACCAGTAACATCTTTACACAATCGGGGTATGCTTTTATCATGAATGACAAGACATTTTCCAGTGACTGAAAATAATTAGCAACTCTGTTGCTTAAAACAATCTTAAAAATCAGGCTTTTTTCTGATTATTTAAAAATTTCTGATATAACCTCGACCCTACAAAAAAGTTTATCTAATAAAAAAATCCAGCCTTTGAGTGGATGAATGAAGTTTTCAGCTGCACAGATATAACCCATATTGGACCGCTGTCCTATAAATAGGACAGCTAATAAAACATTTTTTAAAATAAAATTGTTAAGGATTTTCTGGAAGCATTTTGTTATGACATCTTTAAAATACATAAAAGTATAACATATAAACAAAAAAACAAGTAACCAATTAAAATTTAATTGAAAAAAATCTATTTAAAAAATCCCTTAAAAATTGTGATCTTATAATCTAGAATTTTACCGTTATTATTATCTTTTTATTGGAGAAATCATAGAGTATTTTTGTACAACATAAACAGTATTTTTAATGTAAAATAAAATATTTGCTCATAAAATTAGTTTATGTATGCATTTTATATGTCCTTACTATGTGTCCTACTAATATGTCCTGTTTATAGAACAGCTAGTTACTTAAAAAATTAAAAACTTTTTTTTCAAAATTTTGCTAAGTATCTACTTAATTACACCATATTAATGATATAATCGAAGTTTTAAAAAATTTCAAAAATATTTAATCGGTGTGGTCCAATATGGGTTAAAGAGGAGAAAATTTGAAAATCTTTCTTGCTATAAAAATAACTATAATGAATAAATAATTTTCCTTGCAACTGTCTTAAAGGATTAAAAGCATTTGTCTGATAAACTAAAAATTCACTTAAGAATGAATTAGGATAATTAATTATCATTTATATTTTTTATTTACAACACTCGATTAGTTTTATCTCCCACTTAGTCTCTCGTTTATCAAATTTTTCGAAATTATGATGAACGAAAGCTTTAGAACTTAACTTCTTAATTTTAAAACAATGAATATTAATCATAGTTTGATGAAGTTTTAAGAACTTCGAATTGCATCTTTGGCACTGTCACATAAAAAGTATTTGATAAACATATTATTATATTTCCTCAAACGTTTAGAGTAGGGGAAGTTCTTCTTTTATGTTAATTTTCGCATAGGATTATGTCGGCAATAATTTATGCATATTAAAGATTAATGCATCGTTGATAAATGACTATTAATTGCGTTATTCTAGAAACGTATGCATAGTTCATTCATATTAAGAGAGAATTTAAATAAATATATAATTTGCCAATTTACGGCACATAGTTTTAGTTTTGCCCCTTTTTACGATTTTTTGGTAATTTTAGAAAAATAAATTAATAAATATTTGCTTTAGAAAATATTAAAAGAATTGTTGACAAGTGTTTAATTTTTAAAATTCAATTAAGTAAAATAAAACTATCTAACAGTAGAACCGCCGTTAGGGTCCTTTTGATCCCTGCCAAAATTGATAATAGTCGATTCGAATCAGAATTTTTTTCATAAGATATGTTGCATGTATGAAGCACACAAACTGGCTAATTAAATAAGTTAAATAATTTTAAATAAAATTTCTGGTGTGAAACCCTTTTATATAAAAATTATGTAAAATAGCCGCCGGTTCTAGTGTTAACTATTTGCTCAAATTAAGCATTTATTTCGACATATTATATTTTTTCAGGTTTTCGTACTTAAAAAATAAAAACGAAACCATTATAACATAACTCGTGTGTCTGTCTGTCCGTCTGTCACAGCCGTTTTTTTCGAAATCTGTAGAACATGGAATGTTCAAATTTTGAGTTATAAATGCTATTGAACCACATATTTATACATGATTAACCATTAAAAAATATTTTTATGAAAATTTTGGGGGCTAATTAAGTTACTTGATTTTTTATTTTTATATGTATCGTGTGAGATAATGTACGAAAGGTAGTTTGTCTTTTTTTTTTTTTTTTTTTTTTTTTTCTACGTGGCAATCAAGGAATGAGTAAATTCCTATTTAAATGCAAAACTCTTTCAAAAAAGTTTTAAATTCCGTCGTATGTTGTAGAAAAACGAATGTTTAAAATTTTTTGTGACAGTATTAGCTTCAGAAAATCAATCACCCATGTCATCTGTTTTTAAGCGTTTTCTGCATTCTGACTGTATATTTAATTTCGGAGAAAACTCTGAAAAATAGAAAGCGTTTCGAGTTTTGGCGAAGATTTTGTAAATTCTTCAGAGTCTTAAACTAATAGAAACTTATTTGTCGATAGTAAAATTAATTTGTTTACAGCTGTAATCCCGTGCGCATTATTTTAAACTCCAAGTCAATATTATAAGGATAAATATTTAAGACAAATTATACTTATATTCCATGTCGCGGGTACTAAAATACAGCAAACGGTATTAAATTAAGTTTTATAATCTCAATATATTAATTAAACATAAATTATAAAGAGTAATTAATTAACTTTAGGCCAAATGAGTAAAATTATATGTACTCGTTAACCTATGCCTTAGAGGATATTTTAATTGAAGAGCACAGAAAAATACTTGAGGATATATTACGAACCTTCCACGAGATTAAAAAATAAACTATATAAATTGCGAAAGTGTTTTAACGTATAAATTAGTCTCTCATGACTGATTACAGTGTATACAATTATTACACGAATAGTGCTAAGATTGTTTTAAACATGTTAAAAATAAGTTAGCAATAATTAAATTTGGGGAAGCGAAAATGGGACCTTCACAAAATTTAGTAGACAGAGAAAACATTCATTTGATGTTGTCAAGTAAACGCTGATTTTTTCTTATTTTGAAGTGAATAATAACATATTGTAAGAAACAATTATTACTGCAACAGCCCTGGTAAAAAAATCTTGTCACGTATAATAAATTAGTCTCTCATGACTGACACTGTAAAAAAAAAAACAAAAAACAAAAAAAAAAAAAAAAAAAAAAAAAACGGAGATTCCACTGGCAATCGAAACGCCAGTACTATTTCCGTATTTTAACGAAAATTCCCCCCCATAAATTCCAGAAATCCGTATTTTTACGGAAATTTTTTCCCATAAATTACAGAAAATTTTCCGTCTTTCTGGAATTTATGAGGGAAATTTTCCGTTAAAATATGGAAATTAGTACTTGCTAGTAGAATCTCCGTTTTTTTTTTCTTTTTACAGTGTACATTATATACAGTTCTTATACGAATAGTGCGAAGATTGTTTTAAACATGTTAAAAATAAGTTAGCAATAAATAAACTTGGGGAAGCGAAAATGGGACCTTCACAAAATTTAGCTCACAGAGAAAACATTCATTTGATGTTGTCAAGTAAACGCTGATATTTTTTTTATTTTGAAGTGAACAATAACATATTGACAGCAACAATTATAACTGCAACAGCCCTGGTAAAAATCTTGTCTGTAAAAAACTACGACCAACAGTAGGGAAACCAGAATCTTCCCTTGTTATTAAAATTTGCATTGTTTCTCTAAATGTATTGCTGTATTCTGTTTTATAATTCTTTACCAAGATACTGTCTTTTGTTTAATAAGAATCCATTTTCATAAGAAATTTTGCTAACGATGGGGGCCTTCCGGTTAAAATAAATGAAAATGCAATATCTTAAAATTACGGCTATCACAATAAGGAAAATCTATGCCCGTAAATCGTCAAAAGTGCAATAAGAAATATTGACCTTATTTTCAAGTAAACTGAATGAGAAAATCTCCGCATTTTTATAAGTACGGGCAAGAATTTCGAGGGATTTAAATTTTTCTTTTAACATGTTGTGCAACTTCGGCGAATCGGTTTTCACTCGAAAATCTATGGCATTGTTCATCATCATCGTTAATAAATCACGGTTGTAAACTTGAGCAAGCAAATATTTGTTGCATCGCTTACTGATAATAATTGACTGCTGTGCCGGAAAACTTTCCACCACTCTTGCTGCTTTGGAATTCGGAACCTATGCTTGTAATACATATTGAAACTTGTCTGAATCCGCTATTGTTTTGTCTTTATAAATTTTCTGAAATTGAGACCAAAATAAAAATTATCTTTAGAATCACCTTCTTCTGTTCAATCTTAGGCAGCTTAAAAACTGCTCTTTTGAAGCTATTCGTTGCTATTTTTAAAAACTGCTATCTGCGACCTGTTGCAGCAAACTTATCCTGTCGACACAGGAAAAGCTAGAGAGCCTTTTTGTTCAAGTTCGGCGTTAGAAGGATTGCCTTGAAGGGAGATATAGCGCTGGGTTTGGCTAGCAGAAAATCACTTACAAAAAAATTCGCCTCCTTTAGATATACTGTTAAATCGGTTGCATGCAGTCTAACATGAATGAATTTTATTTAAACTGGAATAATATGCAACATCTAAAAATTCTTTTATTTTATGTTAAAAATGCAGTTTTTAAATTACGTCAAATCTCTTTGGGCATAAATTAGTAGTTTTTTTTATAAGGTCCAAATTTTCAGGACGCCAGTATCTGTTCTGTTACATGCGGAATCATTATGCTGCTTTATGTCATTATTCAAATAATTACTTTGGATGTTCTGAATTACAAGACAAATTAAAAAAATATCTTAAACTTCTATTTAATGCATTGAAAATCAATCGAAATAAAAATCACTGTTATTTATTTATTTAACTGTATTTACAAGGATGATAACTATGACAATCCCCCCCCCCCCCCCTACAAAATAAACATTTCTTTTTAATTGTATATTTGCGTAGAAAACCTTTTTTTATTTTTATTGAATAAGTTTTAATTTCTTACAAAATCAGTTTTAATGAAAATGTTCATTTTATAAAGTACTAGTTATTTTTTGCAACTGCTATTTTTCAAATGCGCTTTTCTTCCCTTTTATCCCAGAAAACACACTGGGAATTAGATGTGAATTTGTCATATAACATTTTTCTTTCAAACCATTTTCAACTCAAGGTCCTTATCCTGTTACTCTTCGGTTGATTGAAAATTTCCTTCCCATTCTTTCTGGGAGCCTTTTGTTTGTAAAAGAATGTTGCTACTCATTTGTAACTTTATTTGTACAGTTAGTAAACGATATCCGAACGTTTTATCTTTATAATTTTTAAATGATAAATCTATGTTAATTGTCATGTCGTACACCGCTTTAGGCGTCTAATGTTATTAAAAAAATTAATCATATAATGTCTTTCACTAAAAATGTTCTTAAAATGACAACTATTTGTTGTATCATAGCAATTAAGTCTCCTTTAAGAATAACATATTTCAATTTCATTGAAAGGAACAATTACAAGTCATTCATTCAATATTCAGACAAAAACTGAACTGCAATAAATTACAATAAAAAATAAAAATTAGTTGGCGCAGTACAATATAAGTTTATAAAAAACAACGTTTATAGCACCAAAAAACTTTTACTTGTTGTAGCCAAAGCGTACCGTCATCGCTACAAAATATGATTGTAACAAATATATCTTATATTTAGATATTATTCCGCTAGATATTATTCCGATATTTTTGAATGCTCCCTTTTCAATAAATTTTCTTTCCCTTTCTGGATTCGTTATGTTGATGACACATTCACCTTAATTGACACCTCCCTTCACAATATTGATAATATCCTTAACATTATGAACTCTATTGATAGCAATATTCAATTCACTTATGAAACTGAAAATAATAGTTCTCTCCCCTTTTTGGATACCCTTGTCACTCGCACTGTAACCGGTTTCACTACATCCATCTATCGCAAAAGCTTCGCTGTTTCTTTGCCACCCCATGCTCGTTCTTGTCATCCCCCAAGCCAAAAAATGTCCGCCTTTTATGCCTTTATAAATCGTGCCATACATGTTTGCTCTGATTCTCAGTCATTTAATAGTGAAATTCAATACATTAAATCCATTGCGATTGACAGAGGTTACAACCCTTCTATAATTGATACTGCTCTATTTAAACTTCAGCATCCTCGTTCCTCAAACTCTCCCCAGTCTTCTACTCTTTCCAATATTAGCATTGTGTTAACCTTCTTTTCTAAATCAAGCTTCCCCATTGCTAAAATTCTTAGACAATATGACTTCAATATAATTTTTGCCCCTACCAATAAACTCACCCTCTCCAAACTCAAAGATCCTATTGAATTATCCAATTCATGGGGTATCTACCGTATTAATTGCCAGTGTGGCCTTTCCTATATTGGACAAACCAAACGCTGCTTAAAATTTCGTATCAAAGAACATCAACAATATATTAAAAAACAAGAAATCAATAAATCCACTATTGCAAAACATTGCTGGGAGATGAATCATACTTTTGGCTTCAATTCGGTTAAAATAATCTCTAAACCTACTTCTATACACGAACTTAACTTCCTTGAAGCATTTCATATTTATAAAAATATAAAAAATATTGTTAATTGTGAATTCGCTATTCTTCCATTATCAGACTGTTGGAAATATTACATAAAAACTTATTTCTCTTAATTCCCCCCCCCCCCCTCACTACTTCGGTTCCATTTCCGATCTTTTTTTCTATTGGCTGTTGCCTGCAATCCTCTGTTTTCCTATTGGCCAATAAACCTTTAACTGGAATCCCCATCTCTCCTATATATGTGAGCAAATTTCCGCCATCCTTAGCACTGAGGAAGGTATGCTATATGATACCGAAACCGGTATGCTTAGAATTTAAAATTTTGGTGCTTTTAACGTTACTATTTTTTACGCTTTTATTATATTGCACCAAGCTCCTACTTGATAATTATTATTCCGCTAGGTAGCAGCACTAAACGACAGTCCCTAATTTTAGCAGCTGTCAAATAGATTTCTTCCGTCATTCTTTGCGGATGTTTTTTTTTTCCAAAGCCATTAGAGTTCTACGAAACACGACTCGGAGAGGGTGTGTGGAATGTACGCGTTTGCGTTAAGATTTCCTCGTAGGCATTGTTTATAAGTGGCGGGAAGAAGGGTGAAAATGTATTTCTCCGAGAGGATTTCTTCTGAAGTTCTTAAATTTGTACACATGTATTATAATTGTACATAGATGTGATTCGTGAAAAAACCTTGTATCTTTATCATCATTTCATTAAACATTTCTTTTCTACTAAAGCCTAGAGTGGTGTGTCCTTTTGAAGTGATGAGCCCATTATTAAATATTGTGGCGCCTAATTATGGAAAGTAAAGCAGCTAAAATGGCTTCCCAACTTTGGGCTCTGAATCCACGACCAATCGAGTTAAAGAAAAATGCTGCTGCTCTACGAATTTAAAAGAGGTGCTGGTACTTCATCGAAGAAAGATGGTATATTTTTTCAGTCACAGTTAAGTTTTAAGTCACAGTTAAGTTATTTGCTGAAAAAGTATAAAACCATCTTTCAGCCAGGGAGAGAAGCCACCCCATTTGTTGAGCATCACATACACAAGGTTACTATATCTAAAGGTTGCGCCATTTCCCCCGGTAGCCAATAGGGAGCGACTCGCTGCTTGACGTCACTCCGCGTGCTTGGATCAGTTTTCCAATTGACTTTGCACTAGAAACGAGCTATTTTTAATTGAAAAATATCAGTAGAAATTTTCGTGCGAAAAAAAATTTAACGATTAAAAAATATTCTTTATACATTGGACAAACATCACATCAAAAATATAAACTATTATCTCTTTTTAACTCTTTGAAATTTAATTGTTAAATCTGCTGTCTTTTTCGTTAAGTTTCGTTTACTACTCAATATGAAAAAGTTAATTTATATTAAAAGAATGTAAAATAGTAATTTTTAGAAGTAAAAAGACCTACAAAAGATAAGCAAATTTGATTTTTACATGTCTGCAGTTAATGTTTTGTTAATACTTTTTAATGTAGTATATTTATAATATTTCATCCATAATCAATTTGAAGTCTAATATAATTCTAATGTTATTATTTCGCTATGTTTTTAGTAAAGAGCTATTTAATTAAAAAAAAAAAAAAAACTTATTTTTTACCCTCCCTCACACCCCAGTTTGAGTTTTGCGTAATTAGATTACACAAGCAAATTAAATAGAAACTTTCATAAGTAAATAGCTGAATATTTAATATTATTAAACTAAAACATTTATACTATATAATAATATCATTTGTTGAAGATAAAATTTGAAATTCAGAGTAATATATTTTATAAACACATTTCGAAAAATTAATATTTTTATGTTGCATAATAATAATTAATATACATGAACATTCATAAGTGAGAGAAATTAAAGTAAATTTTTGCTTGAAAGAGAGTTTAATATTTAAACAATATTTTTCACATCCAAATAAAGTGCCATATTTAAATTTTAAAATTATGTATCTTTTCAGCTTTTTAGAATTTATTGTTTTTTTCAGGTTCCATTTATGCATTTGATATCATTGAATATCACACTGAAATTTTTTATAGAAGAAAAATTAGGACAAGCAGAGATTATAAGAGAGATTTAAAATACAAATAAAGATAAAAACTTTAATTATTAAAAGGCCGAATTCTTAAAACTCTAAGATTTATATGCTATAAAAATTTTGAATTTTAAATTCAGAGGAATATAAATATCTTCCGAAAAGGTTTTTCAAAATTACCGTAATTTCCGGTGTATAGCCCGCGGATCAAACAATCGTGTTTCGACCCAGAAATTTTTAAAAATAAAATGTAACTTTTTAGATCACAGTAAATATTGGTCTTCAAATACTGAATAAAAATTCTGGGTCCAAACTGAATTGTTTGATCTGCGGGCTATACACCTGAAATTACGGTAATTATATTTTAATGATGTATTATAATAAAATTATACAAAAATATTTAATAACTAATGTATTTTGAGTTTCTACTCTCAGAATATGTTTTAATTTCAAGCATATGATTTCATCACAAGATGCGTTTTGTTGATGTATTTCAGATGTGTGCTCCATTATTTGATATTTTATCGTGCAATCACATTTGATTTACTTCAGTTTTTTTCTCTTTTTTGGCAGCGTATTTCTTTTTTACTTCTGATGAATGTATTTCGTTAAGGTGCTACTCAGCTCACATGAAAACACACGCTCGCTAATGTTAAACCTATGGGAGAATTTTTTTTAATATCTCGTTTGAATTCGAATGTTTTTATTTTTTTTTCTCATTAGATAGACGATGTTGATCTCTACAAAGTCCGTTTTTTACTTTTCAATTTTCTTTGCAGTTTTTTATTTTTTTATGAGGTTAACTTCACTTTCGAAACCGGTTCCGACAGTAAAAATTTCATTAAAAAAAAAATAAAAGTAAAAAACAGCCTTTGTTAAATTCGTCCTAAGCTATCCAATGCAACAAAAATAAAACACTCAAATGCAAACGAGATATTTTTTTAAATTCTGCCATAGGATCTGATGTCCTTTTCGCGTGAAGGAAGAAGTCTCTTAAAGTGTCTCAATTGAATGAAAGTTCCGATTTTCACAAATGTTTTTATTATATTTCTGTGCCTGTTTGGAAAAACAATTTAACTCTTTTGCAAACATTTTCAATAACATTAAATTCTTTTGAAAGTGAGCTGCCGTGAATCTCATTAAGAATATTTTTTAACAGTTTTACATCTTCGAGGGATTTATCACATTGAAAGTATATCGATTCATCCGAAGGAATTCGTTGTAACATATTTGATTCACCTAATGAATTATCAAACTGTCATGCAATTTATAAAATTTTGTTTTTCTGTATAACCAACAATATATCTAAGTTTTTGAAAAAAGGAATTTACGGAAGATATGGTGAATGAAAATTCACCATGTTCATCATGTTACATTAACGAAATCTGAGAAATATCTACCCCGTAATATTTAGGAAAAGTGATTGGAAATCGCTCTTTCGGAGTAGCAGTTTAAGCTTCGTGTGTGGGCAAACTCTCCTGAGTGTCAAAGGAAATCACAATAAATGTTTATCACCCCCCCCCCCCCACACACACACACATCCATTTTCGATGATCGACTAAAGATAACAAGCAATAAAAACTCCACCTCAGCACAATAATAATAATAATGATAATAACAACACACAGCTGTTTCATTTGAAGGGAAAAAATCCTCTATAATAGCTTTATTCTACAAAAAAAATATTTTCGCTGGTGAAAAATGTTCTGTCTTGAAGAAATATGCTCTCTTTTGACCAAAAACAAAAAGTTTTTTGAACAGAAATTCGATTTTAAATGCAAAAATAGGCTCTTTTCTGTTGCGAAAATTCTCCTTAGCACGCACAGTGACGTCATAAGTACGGAAACCTTGATACCAAAACTAGAGGGAAATGGCACCCCCCTGCACATACACACCGGAAACCACCCACCAGTGTCGGTTCCTGCAAATAAACGTTCAAGTGCGAGTATTACTCGCGTACAGAGGGTTCCGTAGAATAAATATATGAATTACTAGCTGTGAAAAAAAAGTACTTTTTAAAACTTATTAAGAAAAATCATTGCTAAAAGAATACTAAGACTTTGAAAAAAATTATACAATGTAGGGTTGGTATAACTGCATATACCAGAAAAGTGTAAATGGATATACCATGAAAGTTCAAAGAGATATGGAATCTAAATAATATTAAATATAGCTATTTTTTAATATTATCTTAATCTGTTTATGATTATGAGCTTAATTCGGTACTGAGAATAAAAGCAATGCATATTTAAACTTTATTTGACATTTCATAAAACTAAATAACAGCGTAGTAATAAACTTTCTTTTTACAATGTAGCTAAAATAAAACCTTTGTGCAATGTTTAAATTTGGCATTGTGCTAAGCTCGCTTGAAAGGAGGTCGCAAAGTTGCAACGCCGCCTTGGTCCGTGCGGCGTTTTTCCAGATAGGTTTTTAATTAACTTTTTAAGTCACTTGAGGGGTATTGAGAGATCCCCTCAATGCAAATTAGTTGCGAATCCCATAGCATTTATGTGATTTATTCTAATTAAATTAGTCTGTTTTTAACTATTTGACGTTTATTGCTGCTGGTCATTGCATTACATATATATAGCATCAAAAGCTGTTAACTAGACTTTAAAAGCCGATGGTACATAGAGTACGCCCCCCCCCCCCAGTCATTACGTGTATCCAAACCGTCCGCATCTTTAAAGGTTAATATCTCGG
This sequence comes from Maratus speciosus, assembly GCA_963932465.1. Classification (NCBI taxonomy): domain Eukaryota; kingdom Metazoa; phylum Arthropoda; class Arachnida; order Araneae; family Salticidae; genus Maratus; species Maratus speciosus. Next base: position 195,578,374 of record OZ010799.1, read on the forward strand.
CTAATTACGGACAATTTTTTTCGAAAATCATTATCAACAATGCTTTTATACTTCTTCTACGATAGGTATCTCTAGCGCTGCTCAACACTTTAGCTGAATGCCCGTAAATCAAAATTTGTGTGTAATGGAAAAATGCGATTTTCTCAAAAACTATGTTACCTAGGGTAATTGCTATAATTTTCCTTCAACGTTTAAATTGGCTTGTATTACCTGAAAGTTTTTCATAATTTTAGGCTCAGTAGATTCGGAATTAGATAGGGGGAGGGACATATTTTTGTGCTACATTTTCGACGTTATCTTTGAAAATATAATACCTAAAATTAAAATAAATGTATTTTTGAGTTCAGCATTACGAAAGCTTTCACACGATATCCCACACGATATAAAAAAAGAGTTTTTTTTTCAAGTCTCTTAATTACACCCTCTACAATTTTCTTAATATATTTGTGAATGTTTAATAATCTGTAAATATGTGGGTCAATAGTCTTTATTACTTCCCTCAATTTGAACTTTCAACGTTCCATAGTTTGCGAGTAAAATTGCTGTGACAGATGGTCCCGTTTTTACTTTTTAAGTACGGAACCCTAAAAATTATTCAATCGGCAGTATACATCACTTCATTTGTACACTGTGAAAAAACAAATGTTTCTGAATATAAAAAAAAGAGATTATAACCACAAAAGAAAATATACAATAACCTTTTCGGTTACTCACGATTCCAAAAAGTGTTTTTTATCTTTAGATATCCCTGAAACCGATATACAGGGTGTCCACTCTCAAAGGTGTCCAATGGCTAATTCCTAAACCGTTAGTCATAGACATATAGTTCCAATTACAAAAATGCTTTAAATGAGGTAAAGAAATATTTTAAAAGCGTTTTGGGTCAATAAAAACAATTCTTAAAAAATTACGAAATTTAAATTTTTATATTTATATATATTTCCCCGGTCCTATAAGTTATATTTAGTAAAATTTTCCTATTATACTGACAAGTAAGACAAAAAAAAAAGTCCCGTTAATATAACACTAAAATTGACCGAGTTATGAAACTTTAAAAATGCATTACTTATATCACTTTTCTACATATGAACACTGATGAGTTTCGCCATGATTTGAGGGGTCATATACCAAGTGCTTAAAGTATTCGGAGAACTTATTTCATGTGTATCTGCGATTTGAAAAAAATCGTACAAGCATTGAGTTAACTTTTATTAGGTTACAGATTGACTAAAATCATTGCATTTTAACATATGATTTATTTTGTAATGATTTGAGATTGTTTCTTTCATGATTTCTTTTAACAAAAATTATGTTATTTTTATAAGTATTTATTTAACTTCAACGATCGTATGTATGTTTTTCTAGTTCAAAATTTGTACTCGAACTAACTCACTGTCAAATATCCGAACGAGATTAAATTTTGCATACTGACGTAAATACGATGACAATCTAATATTATGATTTTTGCTGGTTAACACTTATACTTTTTTTACAGGATAACACAAAAAAATTCGGATAGATTACCGCCAAAAAGTTTAAGAACAAGTTTTAGATTAGACAACACAAGACTGCGATGGCTGTGTTTTTTAACTTTTATGTATTGTTTAGCACTGAATCCGAAAATTATCTTAATTTTTCACCACCGTGTCAGGATTTTTCACAAATCATAGATTGTCAAAGTTAAAAAATAACTAAAATCGGATACTATAAAACAGAGGAGATGACTGTATATTTTAACTTTTGATAATTGATTTTTACGCACTTTTTATCACTGAGTCTGAAAATGACCTTCATTTGTAACCCTCACGTTAGAATTTTTTTTGCAAATTGTAAATGTCAAAGTTAAAATATAGCGAAAATCTGATACTATAAAACAGATGTAAAACTTTTTTTTTTAAATGTAATTTTATTTAATTCAATTTTTTGGCTTATACTGGGATTCTTACAGCTGAGGGGCCTGATGAAGAGGGCAAGGAGGTTCAATTTTAACTTTGAACATTTTAACTTTGAAATTTACAATTTACGAAAAATCCTGACGTAATGGTTAAAACTGGAGGTCATTTACCAATTCAGCGGTAAAAAATAAATAAAAATCAATTACCAAAAGTTAAAAACACAACAATGACATCTATTTTATAGCATCAAATTTTTACTATTTTTCCTTTTTTTAACTTTAAAATTTATGATTTGCAAAAAATCTTTACGTGATGGTAAAAAATGAAGTTCAATTTCGGATTCAGCGAATACATAAGGATCAATTACCAAAAGCTAAAACTGTTAATTTTCATTATTTCATTTAACAAATATTCTTTTTTTTTTCTTCTTATATATTTATTACAAATTGTATATTTTACATTATTATGTCAGAATGATTGAAGATTTCAAATTTATATTGCAATGTTAATTTTACTCTAAACCCTTTTTAGGTGCGTTCGTAATTATATAAATACGTAGCACCTATAGTCGTCGTTCAGTCCGTCTGTCTGTCCGTCCGCATATAACAGAGCAAAAACTACCCGGCCGAATGATCTGAAATTTTTAATATATAATTGCTGCAAAATTTTGTCGAGCCATTTCCAATTTTATGAAAATCGGATGTATAGTTTAATTACAGGGACAGTCAAAAGTTTTTCTTTACATTATGGCCAATGGGGAAAATTATTGCAAGTGAATTTTAATGATGTTACAGACTTCCGAATGGTCTGAAATTTTTAATATATAATTGCTGCAAAATTTTGTCGAGCCATTTCCAATTTTATGAAAATCGGATGTATAGTTTAATTACAGGGACACCCAAAAGTTTTCCGTTACATTACGGCCAATGGGAAAAAATTATAGCAAATGCATTTTAATGATTTTACAGCCTTCCGAATGGTCTGAAATTTTTAATATATAATTGCTGCAAAATTTTGTCGAGCCATTTCCAATTTTATGAAAATCGGATGTATAGTTTAATTACAGGGACACCCAAAAGTTTTCCGTTACATTATGGCCAATGGGAAAAAATTATTGCAAATGCATTTTAATGATTTTACAGCCTTCCGAATGGTCTGAAATTTTAAATATATAATTGCTGCAAAATTTTGTCGAGCCATTTCAAATTTTATGAAAATCGAATGTGTAGTTTAATTACAGGAACAGTCAAAAGTTTTCCGTTACATTACGGGGAATGGGAAAAAAATTATTGTAAGTGAATTTTAATGATGTTACAGACTATGCACTTATGAAGCGCAAAAAAATATACATTCAATACAATATGGGGTGCAAAACATAATTATAAAACTAGTTATAGTACGAACGCACCTCATTTGCCACGTTTGACGAGCAATTTCCAACTTGTTTTAATTATCTGACGAAATTATGTTTCTACTAAATTTGTGAGTGACCCCTAATTTGCAGCAAAAAATGTGCTCCAACTTTAAACAATTATTACTCGGTCAATTTTAATCGTGGAATAACGGGAGTTTTTTTGTCTTACTTGTCAGTGTAACAAGAAAATTTTACTAAATATAACTTGTAATACCGGAGGACCGTATAAAAATTTAAATTTCGTAACTTTTTAATAATGTTTTTATTGATCCAAACGACTTTTAAAATATTACTTTACCTCCTTCAAAACATTTTTGTAATTGGAACTATATATCTATGACTAACGGTTTAGGAATTAGCCATTGGACACCTGTATTTTAAGATTTAACAGGGATGAGATTTCCGCTTTTTCGCATACCAGTATAACCTTAGAGAAAATTTTATTTTATTTAATCGGAAAATTTTTGCGATTTAAGAGAACAAAATTTTCGCTAAGATTATACTGGTATGCAAACAGCCGGAAATCTCACCCCTGGATTTAAAGAAGCATGTATTAAAATGAAGTTTCTTTTTACCCGACTGAAAAGAAGGGTTTCTTTATACCCTCGAAACATCCCAACGGCTGGATGGATTTTAATGAATGAGGTCTCTATCGATTCGTCTTAACGGCCCGATGATTATACGCTAGGTTTTGTTTTTATAAATTGAAAATGGCGGTAGGGACGAAAAAAAATTACGCACCCTATTGAGTGGCATATCGTTGGATAGGTCTTTCAAAATGAAGACGATGTTTCATTGACTATTTTACAGTTAGAAGCTCCGTTAAAATATTATACAACCTGGAAGTTGTGTATGTATTGTGTATCTCTAGCTTTACTGCAACTCTAACTATCATAGACATAGACACATCATCTATAGACCTAATCAAAACAGTGTTTATAGATAAGAACTAACAGTTAAACACAACTTAAAAGTTATCAATACAAGTAAATAAAAAAAAAATAGGTAAGTATATAAACAAGTAATATAAAAAATATATTTTAAGTCAATTCCTACTTAGGTCAAAAAGAGAATTTTTTTTCTCCCATTCTTCTTTCCCTTCGAGTGGCGCTTAAAATGCCTTGATCAAGAAGAGGGCCCTCTCGGTCTTAAAAACCCTTGATCAAGATGGGGGTGCTCTCTCGATTATTGAAAATTAATTAATTTAATTTAATTAATGAATTAATATTTGAAAAAAATGGATTAACATCAAGTGTCATCCACTACAAGTTAAAAAAAATTTATTTGAGCTTGATAGGATTAATAATAAGTACTTGATTAACGATTGAAAATTTGAACAAGATATATACAGTGTGTCTACGTATAACCTGACCGATCGTTATTCTCACAACCGTTGGTCCTAGATGCATACTTCCAATTACAAAAATGGCTAAAATTAGGTGCAGGGTTAAGATAAGAAAAAGTTTGAAGCGAAAAACCAATTTAGTGAAAAATTACAGAATCTAATTTTTTATACGGTACCCCGGTCCTATAAGTTATATTTAGTAAAATTTCCCTGTTACACTGGCAAGTAAGACAAAAAAAGTCCCGTTATTCTACGATTAAAATTGACCGAGTAATAGCAGTTTAAAGTTGGAGTATATTTTTTGCTGCATATTAGGGGTCATTCACAAATTTAGTAGAAATATAATTTCGTCAGATATATTAAAGAAATGGTTGAGAGTAATATTAGCATTGTAATATAAATTTGAAATCTTTAATCCTTCTGACATATTACTGCAAAATGTACAATTTGTACTGAACATTATAAGAGGATAAAAATAACAGATTTTTTGTTAAATAAAAGGATGAAAAACAGCAGCTTCAGTTCTTTACAAAATGATACATATTTTAAAATGCTGTTAGATTACACTGTCTTTTAAAGTTTGGGTTGTGGCACGTTTTTTAGCTTTTGAAAATTGATTCTTATGTATTTTTTAGCGCTGAATCCGAAAACGACCTTCATTTTAAACCATCATGTCAGGAATTTTCTCAAATCGCAAATTTCAAAGTTAAAATGTTAAAAGTTAAAATTGATCTCCCCTCCCCTCCCAACCTCATCGAACCCCCGAGCTGTTTAGCTGTAAGAAAGCCAGTATAAGCCAAAAAATCTAATACATTATTGAATTAAATAAAATTAAACTGAATAAAAAAGTTTTACATCTATTTTATAGTATCAGATTTTTCGCTATTTTTTAACCTTGAAATTTGCGATTTGTGAAAAATCTTGACATGATAATTAAAAGTGGAGATAGTTTTTTGATTCAGCGTTAAAAAATACATAAAATGTAATTATAAAAGTTAAAAAACACAACCATTGCAGGTTTATGTTATCTAATCTAAAACTCTTTCTTAAACTTCTTGACGGTAATCTATCCGAATTTTCTTGTGTTATCCTCTAATATAAGTATGTATAAAATGGTAAGAGTCGAAAATCATAATAATATTGCATTGTCATCGGATTTAAGTAATTATGTAAAATTTAACTTCGATCGGACTTTTGAAAGTGAGTTAAAGTTCGAGTACAAATTTTAAACTGGAAACACGATCATTGCAAGTTAAATAAAACCTTACGAAAATAACACAATTTTAGTTAAAAGGAATCATAGTCTCAAATCCTTACAAAATAAAACATATGTTAAAATACAATTATTTTAACTAATCTGAAACTTAACTAATAAAACTTAATCGTAATATTTGTACGATTTCTTTCAAAGCGCAGATACCTTGAAATAAGTTTAAGTACTTTACACACGACCCCTGAAAGCATGGTCGAAATCATCTGTTTTGATATGCAAAAAAGTGATATAAGTCATGCATTTCAAAGTTTCATAACTTGGCCAATTTTAATGTCAGATGAATGGGACTTTTTTGTCTTACTTGTTAGTGTCACAGTAAATTTTTAGTAAATATCACTTATAGGACCGGAGGACCGTATAAAAATTTAAATTTCGTAATTTTTTAATAAATGTTTTTCTTGACCCAAATCGCTTTAAAAATAATTCTTTACCTTATTTAAACCATTTTTGTAATTGGAAGTATGCATCTAGGACCAACGGTTGCGAAAATAAAGGTCGGTCAGGTTATACGTGGACACACTGTATAGCGAGAGTGTGAGCTAATAGTAGGAACTGAAAAAAAAAATTGTTTCACATTGATGAGAAATAATTAATTAGTTTGCAGTCGGGTTTTGTGATTTTTTAAATTTAATTGTTTATTCTGCTACTGCTTTTCGAAAACGTCTTTGAGCAGTTTTTGCAGTGTATTAATCAATTTTCTGAACCTGGAATATAGCATTTTAGGAGCAATCAGTTCTCAAGTAAAAATTTTCATGTTCGACAAACATGTTTTACAAACTATCAGGATAAATTAACAAGCATTACCATTAATATATATATTAAATTTCAAAGCATTCGATTGGGTTGTTTTTACGCTGCTTATGTGGATAGACGGACAGACCAGACGACAACGTAGGTTCTATGTACTTATATAAAGACCTACTCCCCTAAAAATGGCGAATCAACAAAATTTAATTTAAAAACATATCTTTTAAAAGCAGCAATTTTCATAAGTTTTTTCTATAACTTTGTAAATTATCTCATCATTTCAAAAGATCACCCGTATAATTTGACATAAAAAATAATATTCTTTTAAAAGAATAATTAAATAGAATTATGAAACTTTAAAAGACAGTTATTAAACTATTTGCAAAAATTTCATAATCCACACAAACAATTTAATTGTTTAAAAGCGGAAACTCTCATGAGTTATACAAAAGATTATATTTTTAATTGTTGTAGTTTAGACACTGCGTCATCAAACAACAATAAAAGCAACAGTAATAATACAGCAAAATTCCGAAATATTTAATTGCAGTAAAACATGCACGTTAGATATGAAACTTCTAGTCTCTATAATAACTAGGGGACCGGACCCGAGCTCCTCGGGTTACAGAATATAGGTGGAAACCAATTTTTTTTAATCTAATTATTTTTTTACATGTAATATATATTTTAGATTGCCCACTAACATCAAAAAGAATTTTTATATGAAAGATATCAATTATTCAATCAAATAAAGTTTTGAAATTTATTAAAAGCGATACTTTCACATGTCACCACGTGCCAGGAGTTATTAACCCAAGATTTTACAACTTACGTCACTTTTTCTGATCATTTCGGTGCATAAGAGCGTGGTTCAATAACATGTCTGTATAAATTTGTTTCTTATTTACATTAATTTATTTATTTTTCTACAGAGGAAGTTTTAACTTTGTTATGGAACATTAGACGGAAACATATGCTGAACTTTTTACATTGTTTTAAGAGCAAGCGGATTAACTTTCCGTAATCGAGCTACACGTGATAGAGATAAATTAAAAAATAATTTATGCTTGAAAATCTCTCTCTATATATATTACGCTATCGTACGTGACACACAAATCGCGATTCATTGTTGGTTAATTGTTCAATTGGTTAATTGTAAACAATTGGCGGTTAATTGTTTAATGGCAACGCCCGGATGAAACGCATCTCATTGGTTATTGTGTAATATTTTAAAAAAGTGAATAACAATAAATAAATAAAAAGTTTAATTAATAACTATAAAACAAAACAATTTATATAATTTAAAAAATAAATTAAAAGTAAATAAACAATTTATTATTAAATAAACAACAGCATCCGGGTTACCATATCAAGAAAAATAACAACACTTTGACGCCAGTTAAGTACCCCGGTTCGTATATGACACTGGCGTCAGGAAAAAGTCGCGCCAACGTGGTGCGTATATGACACGTGTGCCGTCTTTTATTCATCTAATTTAAAATAGAATAAATAAAAAAATAAATGAAGGGGCTTTTCCAGTATAGGTACTTGGCGAAATAGAGAAAATTGCCATGGCGAGAAAAGAAATTTTTTTCTGGCAACCGATTTAATCAAAATATTTTTTCTCAAATAAAACTACATAAAAGTGTCCATAATCGCAAAGAGTTCGTAATTTTATGTTAGCTGGGTGCAATTCTCGCCAATAGCATTTTTTAACTCGCCAGCAGCATTTTTTATTTTTCGAGGGGTAAATTAAAACAATGCTTTGATGTTGAAATTAAATGGTTTATGGTATTATTTATTCTTTTTCTTTTCTTTTTCTTTTTCTAAAGAATTTTTTTTTTAAAGTGAAAGCCATGAATTTTAAAGGTTTTATTTTTAAATTAAAGTCATCCATTCTAAATAAAATGAGTAAAAGGATTATATTTTAATCTGAATTAACGAAAAAAATGTTTGGCGATTTATCACCTGTGCCCGACTAACATAACTGTATGGAGTTCTCGATTTCTCTATCAGAATCTTCAAATTTGGCGAAGGATTGAGCAAGTAAATTAAATTATGATTAAAAGTAACATGATACAATGCCTAGCATACATTTAAGGGAGGCCAAATTGGTCGCCACGGGTGGCTAGTTATTTTAAAAACCATAATAACTCAGTCAATTAAGATACAATTTTCAAACAAATTGCATTTGAAAGAAGAGTTTTTTCTCTATTTGACGGTTTAAAAATTGAAAATGTGCGATATTTAGAAATTTAAAAAATCGCTGGCATAGCACGTATTTTAATTGCAATTTATTTTTTCAGTTTTTATTATAAAATGGCAACAAAAGGTACAGTAATATATTTTTTTTCTTTCTTCCGTGATTAGTTTCCCTTTATTTTCAACCCTCCACGACTTTCAACAGAAATGGAGTTGCCACAATTACAAAAAATGTATTAAAAAGTATAAAAATTTAATATCTCAAAATTAAATTGAGATACAGCTTTCAAACAAATTGCATTTAAAAGAGCATTTTTTTCGTTACACGACGGTGTAAAAATTTTAAATGTGCGATGTTTAGAAGTTTAAAAATTTGCAGTAGAGAAAATTGCAAAACCGAAATTTCATTTCAAATTTCAAAGTGTTGCCATTCGCAGAATGACGTATGCGTTACGCACAGATATGTTTGTCCTTTATAATATAGATTTCAAAGTGTTGCCATTCGCAGAATGACGTATGCGTTACACACAGATATGTTTGTCCTTTATAATATAGATAGCCTAAGTCATGTGACTGTCATCAGTAATTCCGGGGTGACCGCTTCGCTTTTTATATGCCAGATCACCATTTTTTACATTTTTTATTTTTCGCGTGGTAAATTAAAACAATGCTTTGATATTGAAATTAAAAGTCATGGTTTTTGGTATTATTTATTATTTTTCTTTTCTTTTTCTTAAAAAAGAGAAAGAAAAAGTGAAAGTCATGAATTTCAAATTAAAATTATGTATTTTAAATAAAATGAGTGAAATTATTATATATTAGATGAATTTAATGAAATATGAAAAAATGCGATTGGAAAGACAATGTTTGATGATTTATCACTTGCGTCTGGCTAGCATAAAATGGTACTACTTAGTTATACTGTCGACCCATTTCGCCAAATTATATAAATCGCCAAACCACTCACCAAATTATACAAATTCACATAATTTTTATTTTAAATAGCGAAAGAACAAATAAATTATTGTAACATTAATAAAAATACAAATAAAACGTCGAAATAAAAATAACTTGATGACGCAAACACGTGTAACTTGCTTAAAAACAAGCAAATATGACATTTACGATCAACCATTATTGATATTTAATCTTATAGTTTGGCGATATATTTTTGGTCGATGGGATAACCAAGTAGTACCCATAAAAATACGGAGTTCTTGATTTCTCTACTAGAAACTTTTGATTTGGCGAAGTATTGAGAAAGTAAATTAAATTTTGGATACAAGTAACATGGTACAATGCTTAGCACACATCTGACGGAGACCAAACTGGTCGCCAAGGGCGGCTAGTTAATGATAATAGGCCAAATTACATTTTTATTTCAGTGTGAAAGAACGGAAAAAGGTAGTGGTATATAAAATTTCTTTTACCGAGTTACTTGATATGTTGATTAATTTTAAGAAAACAGAAATAAAGATTTGAAGAATTAAATTTATTTATTTTTTGAAATACTGTTTTATAATCATCCAATGTATATCTTAACAAGTCGGAAATTGTACGTCAAACGTGGCAAATAAGGCGCGTTCGTCCTATAACTAGTTTTATAACTATTCAGATCTTGTTGCAATAATTTCTTGGTGCAATAGATCTGTTGCACTCTTATGAAAAAATGCATAAATACAAAATTTATTACAATTATATATATTAAATTCAGTAATATATAAATAATAGGACTCCATCTTAAATAGAACGTAATCACCATGGCAACCTAGAATCATTACCTATCATGGGGTATCACTGAATTAATTAAATATGATAGAATTTAATAGAATAATGACCTTGGTAACCTAGAATTATTACCTATCATGGGATATCAGTGAATTAATTACGTATGATAGGATTTAATAGAGTGAAGAAAACTTTTATTAATATATTTTTAAAGTTTTGATTCAATTTTCATAAAACTGGAAATGACTCGACAAAATTCTGCAATGTTTATATATATATAAAATTTTAAACCATTCGGTTCGGTAGTTTTTGCGCTGTTATATGCGGAGAGACAGACAGATGGGCGGACCGGACGACGACTGTAGATGCTATGTATTTGTATAATTACGAACGCACATAAAAACCACGTCTAATTTCATAACGGCAATTGATGTCACTCCAAAAAAAAATGTCCATTTAAAATATGTTAATTTAGCACGATCTCCGATTATTGAAAATTCAACGCTTTGATTTTCGCTTGGTAGAAAGCACGAACTATAGCGAATGTATCTAAGAAATATATAATTTTTTTGTGCTTATTAAAGTTGCATTCTTCTGACTAACACTATTTGTCTCACTCCTCTGTCTGTGTGTCTGTCACAGAGTTCGTTCTCAGAAACTGTGTAAGTTAGAGACTTGAAATTTAGCATACTTATAGCAAAATATCTCCGGTCACACGACAAATCATAAAATGCTGAAAAAGTCTTATACTATTTTAATTAAATGAATTAATTTAATTGCATCCGATTATTTTTTATATTTAGATTTTAAAACAGAACTATAATTTTAGTCTTTTTCGCGCAGGTTCGATAGTTCCGTAGTAGAACATTTGCCTGCTAATCAAAAGATTCCTTGTTCGAAGCTCGACTTCAGAGTTTGAAAATTTTTATAGGAATAGATTTCATTATGGAATAAATTCAATTTTACAGAATTTTTTCCATTTTAAAGCCTAAAGTTGTTGTAAAATATGGGCAAGTTTGATGCACTGACACCAGGAATAAAGCAGTAATATCTTCTGATGGGAAAAAAATATCGTCAAAAAAAAAAAAAAAAAAAAAAAAACGTAATGTGTTTTAAATACAATTATTAATGTCATAATGAAGGGAACGAATATTTTTTCCAACTGGATTATATCATATTCAAAGCTGGAGTAGCACAGTTGAAGTTTATTCCAACAGAGCGAAAAATGTCCAGACCAGGGATCGAACCTGGATACTTGGCGTGCCGTGCCAATGCCTTACCTGTTAGGCTATCCGGACCGATACCTGGCTGACATAATTCACTCTTATTAGTTGGACTGGGCTGCGAACTGCAGCGCTATTTCATTCATCCGAGCTATATCTATAGCATTTACATGATGAAACTACTTTAACACGGAAACTCCTGTATACCATGTAATTAGGTCATAATGAAGCTCATTATGACCTTCATTATGAGCGGCACGCCAAGTATCCAGGTTCGATCCCTGGTCTGGACATTTTTCGCTCTGTTGGAATAAACTTCAACTGTGCTACTCCAGCTTTGAATACAATTATTAATGCTTTTGATTAAAGGACAATTCGATTAAAAAAAAAAAAAAAAAAAAAAAAAATAGACAAGGTCGACTGTGACTATCCATTCTTGAAAGATTTTAGACTTGTGTGTCAACCTGAAGACGTCTGCAGAACGGAACGTTGTTTTTATTGTAAATATTTTAATGTGTGTACCATTTAGTACAGTGTATTTTATTTTAAATACAGTGATTTTATATAGTTCATGGTGCAATAGTCCAATTACTTAAAAAAGAATATCTATCTTGATATTTCGAAAGAAAAAAAAAAATACTTACGTTTTCTAGTTTTGTTGTTACACATTCTGATAACTTGAATGGAATACTGGATGTTTATATCGTAACCTCCTTTGATAGATTCACACATGAAATTCAGCCTTCCTTTACCAGTATCACCTAGATTTCCCGGAGGGAAAACAAACCGAATTGTCCTTCAATTAAAAGCATTAATAATTGTATTTAAAACACATTAATTGCATTTTAATTAATTACAACTACCACAAATAGGTTCGAGCGACACTGGGAAAGAATTAACATTTACTTGCGGATGCTATTAAACTGAAAAAAAAAGTAAGAAAGTATAAATTTGCTTTCTATTCCTATTTATATATTCAGAACTATGCTGGATATGGATAATATTACGATTGTGAATTGTACAATTTCTCTTTTAATATCATTTACGATCGAAAATCTCTGTATAGGTTAGAAAATATCCGGATATGTTTCTGAAAAGAATTACACCACATATTTTTTCCCGCACACGATAAAAATTGATTCAGGAAAAATATTTAAATTCTAAAAAACCCAAATTTACAAGGCTTTAAATCTCTATTTTGTGTCAACAGTGTTTCGGTTTATTTCATTTCATTAGACTAAATATAATTCCACGTCTTTTCCTTCAATTTTCAGCATCAATGTGAAATAAAATCTCATTAAAAGCATTTTCAGTTTAATAAACAATGCTGAAGAAGATTGGAATATTTTCAGCAGGGTTCGTTGATATATATCAATGGATATATATCATGAAATATATCTGATATTTATTTTCAAAATAACTAAGATTTTTGATATTTTCGATATTTTTATATACAGCAGTACCCCGACTTACGTCATCCCGCATTTACGTCGTTTGACCTGGAAAAAAAATTCCTTAATAAAGACGCATTCTGAACTTTTTTGCAGACTTTTGGGAGAAATTTAACATCTCAGACGCAGGCACAGTCATAAGGAATATACGTGAGGTGAAGTTCAGCAAAAAAGAATGAGAGATGCTTGGAGAAGATTGTGCCCCTTTTCTTTCGCAGAGACTAATAAAACTGAAAATTGTGATTCTGTATCTCTCTTAATTGGTGAAATCGTCCAAAAAGGAAGAGAACTCAACTTAGAAATGGATGTTGAAGATGTTGTTGAACTCATAAATTCCCCTGATACGGAATTAACCATCGGCGAAGACACCTAATTAAAGATGCAAAGTAATGTCGAAGAAATAGATGAAGATTTTGAGCCTAGGGGGAAGATTATGTCGATTTCAAAATTAACCAAAGCACTGAACTTTATTGATGCTGGAATAACGGTTCTTGAAAATATTGATTCAGACGAGCAAAGTGTACACTGTTCAAAATTTGCGGCATTCTGTCCAGTCGTTTGACCGTTTTTTCCGAAAACGGTTACACAACCGTAATTTAAGACTATTCTGACCATATTATTGGCCATTTTATGGTCAGAATATAGTTAAATTATGGTTACGAAACCGTTTTTTCAAAAAAAAAAACGGTCGAATGACTGGACAGAATGCTGCAAATTTTTAACAGTGTAGTAATGACTAGAAAAAATATAGAAAACTTCCTCTACTGTTACAAAGAGCTTCTAAGAGAAAAAAAAATTGCCGTTTCAAACTTTATTGCAAGTTTTTTTCACATGCTCAGTGACTCGAATGGGAAAGCTAGATGAACAATAAATTATAAGTTAACAAACTTATTGATTTATTCCATATTCTTGTACTGCAAACGCATTTTTTTTGCTAATGTTAAATGTATGTACCATAATCCCTAAATAGAATAGAATATGTTCGTTAGATTTTGATGAAATTTTATTACTTATCCTTTTTTGATCATCTAAATGTACCTCGACTTACGTCGAAAGTCTTGGAACGAATTACTGACGTAAGTCGAGGTATTACTGTATTGATATTTATTTTTAAAATATCAAGATCTTTGATATTTTGTATATTTGATGTTTATTTTCAAAATATCACCGTGCAAGCTAATTTTGATATTTTCAGTCAAAACAAGTGTAAATATTCAACTGTTATTGATTGTGTTATTCTATAGATGAAGAAATTTTTCCTCTGGCAGTGAAATTTTTAGCCAAAGAAGAAAGCAAATATATTTTCCAAGCTTTATGTTTGAAGCTTTTTTTTTTTTTTAATGTAGAACTAATAATTATGTGAGGCAATTAATTCAGAACGGCCACTGAAAGATAAACTGTCTTATTTAGATAATCAGTTATATACAGCTTCATTAATGATATTTTGTATATTTGATATTTATTTTCAAAATATCACTGTGCAAGATAATTTTGATGTTTTCAGTCAAAACAAGTGTAAATGAAATTTTCAACTGTTATTGATTGATTGTGTTATCCTGTAGATAAAGAACTTTTATCTCTGACAGTGAATGTTTTAGCCAAAGAAGAAAGCACATACCTTTTCCAAGCTTTATGTTTGAAGCTTTTATTTTTAAATGTAGAACTAATAATTATGTGAGACAATTAATGCAGAACAGCCACTGAAAGACGAACTGTCTTATTTAGATAATCAGTTATATACAGCTTCATTAGAAAAGAATATTTTCTGATTTTGATTTAGTTGAGTCTAAACTATACAACAAGTTAGGGAATAAAAAAAAGGGCAAGCTTATATTTATGTTAAAATTCTTCTATTTAAAAAAATATTTTGTATTTAAAATTTTGTTTGATAAATTTCTGATTTCTTGATACTGAATTCTATAGTTAGTTTTTTTAAAAAAGTGTATAAAGCAAATTGTATCTGTTTTCAATTAGTTGTCCTTCGATTTTGTTCTAAGTGAAAGAAAAAGAAAATAAAAAAAGAAATGCAGTTTTAGAATATTGTTTGATTGATTTTCATGTTAAGTGCGATATGTTTTAGTTTCTAATTTATATTATGGTTGAAAATATGTATTGTCAGCGGTGAGTTAACTATTTTGAAAATATCGGATACATATAAAAAATATCGGATATATATCAAAATATCAGATATTTTTTATATTTTCGAAACTACACTGTAAAAAAAAAATCTGTAGTTCTACAGATGTAAAAATACATGCTTACTAAACTTTCACCTGTAACTGTACGAAAAAAGCTGCAAATCTACAAAACTAGTTTTTGTAAAGCTACAAAAATCTGCAACTTTCCAAATGAATCTGCTAAAATTTCAGTAATCTTACTAAACTTTTATTTGTAACCCTGGCTGCAGTTACATGAAAAGTTCTCGGAATCCCAGTTTCCAAAGAAAATTCTTAGTAACCTTACAGATTTTTTGATTTTCGGCGCAAAAGTGTGTCTGTTACATGAAATTTTGTTGTTGACGTTACATGAAAAGTTCTAGGAATCCCAGTTTCCTAGAAAAACTTTAGTAACTTCACAGATTTTTTTTTACAGTGTATCACGATATTTAGGAATCATGATTGTTTGTCTATTAGACAACAAAACTATACTGAATGGTCATTCTCTTTACTAAAAATTTTCAGACTTCTGAGCTTCTTGCTTTATAAATTGTTAGCCGAAAATTGAAAAAAGATTTCATAAAGCCTAAGTTTTATCCAAAGGCATGAAACAAAACCCCTTTTTCTAAAATTGGAGGTTTAAGTCAGATGACAACAACTTGGAGTTTATTCCTGTAAACATTTCTTTTGTACAGTGAAACATTTTATGCTGAGAATCTTTTTAGAAACATGCACCTGTATGTTCCCAGCTATCTAAAAATTTTCGGATGTAAAAGTTCTCAGGATAAAAAAGAAGGATTCACATTTGAAATATTTTTTGTCGACATTGTATCCTGAAGCGAGGAATATGTTTGAACTTGATTTCTGATATTTCAGCGCTTGCAAAGACTGAAAGAAAATATAAATAAAAGAAAAATGAAAGAGAGAAAAAAAAAAGGTGCATTGAATTTCGTATGCGACCAAAAAAGTGTGTGAGAAGATATTCAGTATTTTTTAAAAAATAATTCGAATTGGTTAAAACGTAAAACAACTGATTGTTTTGGCAACCCGATATATTGTATTTATTTTACATGAGATTCTAGCATCTAGCCTTTAACCCCATTCCCGATTTCAACAATGGGAGAGAAGAAAAATGAAATTTATAACGATTACGGTTTTAACGAATTTTATGTTTTTGAGATTCGTACGTAGCGAAATACGTTCGATCGAAGTTTTTCATTTATATAATTTTATAGAAGCGAACACACAATTGGTAATCACTGCTTGTTAGAGCTTTCTATTTTTAAAAAATTCTTCCGTAGCGAAGAATAATGAAGTAACGTAAAGCGAGGAGAATTCGCGCGGTAGGAGAGATTGCGCACAAAGAGATTCGACGGGAAGGAGTAGAGTGCGCGCCCAGCGACTCCAGGTAGTTGAACAGCAGCATTAGTGCAATGTCTACATGAATGTGCATATTGATTGTTCCAAGCGTCTTGGATAAAGCTGTGCTATTTCCCCCCCCCCCCCAAATAAGTGCTTGAATTTTCATACCTGTTCGTCAGAATTTTTATAGAACGTCAGTAATACAAAATATTTTGAACTTAAACGATTTCTTATAAACTACTAACTTGGACTAAGTATGCGAACACCAAAAATTCCTTTTAGAAGTGACCATATTTAAATAAAAGGCCGCGCAATCTCTCCTACCAAAATAGGAGAGTTTGCGCATCTCCTAGTTAGGAGAGATGGCTCATTTCCTCATAAATTTAAGTGCTGGGAGAGATTACACAGCTTATTGATAAATTTGTATGAATTGCAAATTACGTGTAAAACATATGAATGAATCAATTTTGAAATAATTTCCGAAAAACACATAATTATCAAAACTAAATTTGGCAACAAATTAATTTGCAAAAAAAAAAAAAAAAAAAAAAAAAAATACTTTTGCAGATAAAAATTTTATTAATAAATTAATAATACAGTTGTTATTAAATAAATTTTATGTAATTATTTTGTTAATAAATTAATAATATATTTGTTAATAATTTAATTAAATATATATATATATATTTTTAATTTATGAGCAAGCAATTAATTTGCTAATAAATTAGTTTTGTTAACTAAAATAAATTTTCCAATGCAATGTTTTGGTAAAGCTTTCACCCGTTCCAAGTAGTGTAATGCCATCGAAATCAAAAGGAAACAGAGTGCAACTAATGTTACTGATCCACAAAATATACATGAAAAAAGACAAGAAAGATGCCGCTACAAAAAAAAAAAAAAAAAAGCTGAAGATAAGGTGCTTCCACAAAAAGTGGGATAAAAAAACTCAAGGAAAAAAAACAAAGGTCAATGAGGATGAGTGCACTGAATGTCTGAAACTGTACCAGGATACAACTTCGACAACTGACTGGATTCAATGTATTGCTTGTTGCAGGTGATTGCGCGAAAGATGCACGATTTACAACAATAAGTGCATCGATTGTAGACGACGACAACTTCGGTTAGCAAACAAAATACAATGAAACTGTGGAAATGGAAATGAAGTAATTTTCAAGTTAAACATGTTATCAACTAGATTAATGCCATTTTGTAATCTTAGTAAGGCTTGCTTTTTCTGATATTTTAGTCTTCTTAAATTAAAATTTTTAACTGTTGTTAAAATTCTTTCTTTTATTTATTATTTAAACATTTAGTTGAAATATTCACCCCTAATACAATAATATTTACTCACAAAAACCTTTCAGCAATGTCGATTAATAGTAATTATTATTGTTAATAATTTAATTGTAGTTATTATTAATAACAATCTCTTCTACCTATGTGCGCAATCTCTCCTACCCATGTGCACGTTCTCTCCTACTCTGTAAAGAGAGATTGCGCAAAATAGTTTTCTTGGTTTTATTACTGCTGTTCTGTTAAATTACAGTATAACAACAAAATAGCAATGGAAATGCATAAAAAACAAATGAAGTCAAAATTATTCATGCATAGTTTAGCAAAATATTAATATTTAGATTTTTTATTATTATTCTTTTGAAATGTGCGCGGACTCTCCTCGCTTTACGTTATCTATAGGATCGAACGAAAATTTTCTTTCTTTCTTTGTTTAAGCAAGTCATTCATACACGCGTTATAGTGATC
The DNA here is from genome assembly GCA_963932465.1 of Maratus speciosus. Taxonomy (NCBI): domain Eukaryota; kingdom Metazoa; phylum Arthropoda; class Arachnida; order Araneae; family Salticidae; genus Maratus; species Maratus speciosus. The sequence goes on from OZ010799.1 coordinate 195,596,931, forward strand.
ATATATATATATAACGAATTTCAGATTTTTAGAGATTTCCAGATCACAATTTTTCTGACATCAGATTTTCTAATAATTTTGTTTCCTTTTTATGGATGGCGCGAAGCGCTCATACATAAGTTTTTGATCGCGTCTTTAACGAACTTCATGCATTTTTGAGACGGCTACATAACAAGGTTGCGACATTTGAAGGCCACCAAAGTACAGATTGCTTTATAAACTGTAGAAAAAAAGGACTAAAAACGGAAATTGTACTGGAAATCGAGACGCCAGTACTATTTCCGTATTTTAGTTTAAAATTTCCCCCGTAAATTCCAGAAAACCGTTTTTCTGGAATTTACAGGGGAAATTTTCCTTTAAAATACGGAAATAGTACTAGCGACTCGATTGCCAATAAAATATCTGTATTTTAGTCCGTTTTTTTTTCTTTACAGTGTAGCTACAATGGCTGTTGCCTCGAATGATCCTTTATTTTATACGCAGAGATAATTACACAAATCTGACATAACAATTTCGTCAATATACAAGGATGAGGTAGCACAAGGAAATTTTGCAACACAGAGAATTACAGCCTGGAGAGCTTCACAAAGAGAGTGCAACAGAGCCAGCAGGAGTCGAACCTCCAGACCTCCTACTCTCTCAAGCGATTAGCGGCGTGGTGCTGGCCATGGAGGTTGCGAAACACAATGTTGGCTTTTTTGTTGTTGTTTTCATGGACTCAAAGCTATCATAGATACGTTTGCTATCGCCACTGTCAATTATTTCAATCGTTTCTGAGTTTTCTATACAACAACACTGTTGCACTCAGTGATTTTTTTTTTTCTTGTTTTCATAGGCGCGAAATGCTCATACTGGTAGTGTGCGGCAGCGATCGCAGCTTTAACGAATATTTTATGTTTACAGTTATATAGCGATTTTTGCTGTTATTCCTTATTTTTTTCATATACTACTATGCGATGCAACTGTATGTCTGTTTTAATGATCGCGACTTTAAAACGACTTCATAATTTCCAAGATTTCTAACCATCCGCGGGTAAAACTATACGTTTTTTACGCCAATCTTATTAACGGATCGGGTTACAGAAAACTAGCTATTTTATCAATGCGAACAGCAGGTATAACAGAATAAGTTCTTCCATTTCCACACCATATAATATTTGCAATAATTTTATGTTTCATTTCAATTTTTGGTGTTCTTGTACACTTTTTAGACTTTCTGCAATGTTTTCAACTGTGTGAAGAGCAGGTATAGCATGAAAACAAATTTTCCCGGTTATGAATGACACTCTGACAGACAGGGCTTAATTTCTAACAAAAAAAGTACCGGAGCCCTAATATTCTGCGAAGCATTTTTTTTCTTTAGCAAAATAAAAATTTTAAATATATCTATCAGCATATACTTAGCTGTTAACTATTCCACTTTTTAGTGATCACTTCTTTTGAATTTTAATGCCTAATTTTAATGTTATTTAATTACAGAATTCTGCGATTAAATATGGTAAGGATTATGATTAAGAAATAGTGTTAACACGAAAAAGGGATAGTTCACAGCTATGCATTTTTAAGAAAAAATGAATGAAATTTACAGAAATTAATATTTATATGCTGAAGAATGGAACAATGTTTTACAATTTCCTACAAAAGGTACATATTTTAAACTATAATCGATTCCTTCTGCATAAAAATCTATTGTAGTGAGTCCCTGAAAAAAATTAAAGTAAGATTAAATTAAAAATTTGACACCGTTATCGGAAAGAATCCATGCTTTTTTAGAAAAAAGGGAAACACTGCTCGATTGCTTTCTATACCAGAATAACAATACATGGCAATTATATCTACTTGCAAATGAAAGTGACTTCGTAAATGTGTAGAGCAGAACCTTAACATGGGTACCGTTCGTGATACAAAATAAATAGAAGAATCACTAACGTGATTTTTATACTCGTATGCAATAGAAGACATAAAACCTCAAACAAACAAACCCCCAAGTTGATGCTTGTTGGCTAAAACAGAAAATATTCTTTTCAGGTTAGATATCGAAATAAAATAAAAAATACCCCAACCAATAAAAAATTATCCTACTGTTACAAAAGAAAATCGAACTGAAAGCAAATTCATTGTTCAGTCTCTTAAGTGGCGCTGTATCAAAACGTCGCCGACATAAATAAATAATAATAAAAAAAAACACGATTTCTCTTTCTCCCTCATTTTGATCGAAATAGCATTTAAAAGGTTTGAAATAGAATATAATACGTAATTTAAAATGAGGAAAGTTTTTTTTTTTTTTTCTATACATGACGAGTTCTCTATTTTTTTGTGGTTACGTTCTATTTAAGATGAAGCCCCATTATTTCCGTATTACTGAATTTAACCCTTACCACTCCGTTGGCTCCGCTGCGGAGACATTATCAGTCTTTGCAAAATTTGTTTTGGTACCAGTAATAAAAAAAAAAATAAAATTTACCTTATTTAATCAGAGCATTTTTGAAATTCTGTACTTGAAGTAAACTTCTTTTTAAAAAGTGGTGCCGATCGAATAAAATTTGTGTAATAGACGCCGGAGCTTTAAGGGTTAATATACATAATCGTAATAAATTTTGTATTCATGCATTGTTGCATAAGGGTGCATCAGCTATTGTACCAAGATCTGAATATTTATAAATCTAGTACGCATCTAGTACGAAAGCACCTTATTTGCCACGTTTGACGTACAATTTCCGACTTGTTGTAAGCGGGTTCGAGGATCAGGGGCTATACGTTAGTGTATAATACTTGTTCACGCTAGGTATTTAAGATATCTTAGATCGCCGAACTCACTGAGAAAGTTCCACAAACTCTCTCGGTTTGTCTCAACTTTCTTTGGCTAGATACAGCCACTATTCCTAAGTCTGATTGACTATAAAGCTCCGCTTTAACTGATTAGCTATTGCCGCCGGTTTTATTTAATACGCATGCACACACGTTACATTTGTTCATACTTCAGGCACATCGAGTTATCTTAGAAGAGTTTTGCGATATGAATAGGCATTTAATTCCGGGAAGGTGCCAGCTCAAAAGTGGCGGTCTAAGGTATCTGAAGTATCCAGTGCGAACGGGGTATTAGATTTGGATGCGAGGATAAACTAAATTTAATTAAAATTTTTTTAAGTTAAACATTTTACAACAGAAAATGACTTGGTAAAGTACAATTGTTCGTTACATTAATCGCCTACAATTCCATATAAAAAATCCCGTACAATTTAAAATGTGGAATCTTGTTTAATGAATTACGCTTGAATATGCATATAAGAAACTGGATCACTCTGCACATTTTAGAGACCTAATGAACTCATTCAGACGAAATGCCCTTTTACTAATAATCTAATTAGAGACAGAAAATTTTATAGCTTTATGAAATACCCTGTATCGGTTTTCATAAAAAATATATTGAATACCGTCAACCGTTGTGACTTTGTCCCACCCCGCGTATAATAAATAAAATTTGTTACAATAAAACTAATTAGTAACGCGGAATTCCGATAGAATACAACAATAGCTTAAACATAAATTATTTAATTTAGCATTTTACAAATTGAGTTTGGCATCACTTCGGTTGTTATTTTGTTTACTATTTCGTGCATGATTTTACTGGAGAAAACTTTTGAATGGAAAAGTTACTTATACTTGATGCTGTAAAAAAGTAAATATATATATTTTTTCTTATTACGTCGTTTATACAAACCAATGAGATTTATATACATATTAATTTGATATTTTAGATTTTACATTGACTTTATTCACGAGCGGCATTTTGAATGTCAATTTGGGGTGAGATTGTTTCTGGACAAAGTCACCACAAATTTAGTTTATTTATTAAAATTTAATTTTTTTAAAAGTAGAAGCATAAAAGCAAACCTTTATTGCAAATATAAACGTTATACTAGCATTATATTATTCTTTTGTGTTGATACTCGTGTAATACTGCCTCTACGTATAAATATCTTGTAGGTAATTGTAATTATAAAAATTATATTGATGAAATGCTGCAGAAAGCGGTAGATGCTGTTAACAACATGCATTTAGTCAAAGAAAATTCGCTGAAAAAATATGAAATTCCAATCACTGCTCTAATTAATAATCTAATTAACTATAAGGTCCAAAACTTTTATCCGCTCCCCCCTAATTTTTCTAAAAGGAAGATTTTTTCAGTGCCTGAAATTAGTGAATATATCTAAAATTTTGTTTTCGTGAAAGCATTAACCTTAGTATTTGACCGGGAGGCGACTGTACAAACCATCATAACCTCATCGAGTTGGTGGCTGAAAATCTAGGATTAGTTAAAACTCGATTAGCATATTAAAATGCAATTAGTCTGCCAAGTCAAATCTTGATGGAAACCACTTGCACACAATTTTGGAGGTTGATTGGTAGATTTACCATTGTGTTTTTCCTCCAGCCAGTCCTCCATGTTTTCATTCTATTGGGTGCAGTAAAACACAATGATAAACCTACCAATCAAACACTAAATTTGGGTCTGCAGGTGGTTTCTACCAAGCTGTGTCTTAGAAGATCAGTTATGCTAATCGAGCTGTAACCAAATCCACATTTTCAACCATCAAATCGATAAGGGAATGGTTGTGCAGCATCCTCCCGGTCTAGAAGTTTAAATTGTTAACTATTTCTACATGTCTTGCATAATGGTCATTTTTCAATAAAATTTCGTTTTTCTTTTTATTTTCATACCAAACTTGTTTTTTTTTATTTTGAAGTGGAGTAGTTTCTTTATTATGTTTAATTACTCTATCATAATAGCGGGTTTGCGTTGTCTTGCTAAGCTTTTAAGGCATATTTTAAGATTTTTTAGCTGTGAGACAAAGTCACCCCAAGCCATGGTGACTTTGTCCCACTTTTTAAAAAATAATTTAAAAATAACTATTATTTTAAAATACTAAGTGTGAATTTAAAAATTTACAACTGATATCGTAGAAGTGGTAAAAAAATTAGAAATTGTTTAAATGAAAATTTCGGTAACTTCTGGATCTTTTCTCACAAGATGCAAAAAATGGGACAAAGTCACTCCGGTCGTTATTTATATTTTTTCCATATTGATTTCGGCCATTTTGTACAGTTATACCGCATTTTCGAAAACAGAAATAAGTATAAAAGTAAAAATATTTTTAAACATGTAAGAAAAATCATGCGTTAAGCATAGATTATGAAACACTTTCCAACACTTCCTGGATGCTTTAACAAAACTTCGTTATTTAGGGAAATAAGGTATATAAGAGAATTAAGTAAACATTTTAGAAAACACATAAAACATTAAAAAAACTGATTGCAGCAGTTACCGTCTATAGCAAATATGTATTCCAATTCTTTTGAACAGCCCTGTATTTGATCTGTAGGTTGATGATATATATACTATATAATAGGGGAATTTAGTTTAGCAAGAAAACACATAACAGGTTAAAATTTCTCTTTCAGCAATTTATACTAATAGATGGTAACATACTTGATTACTTTTGTACAACCCTGGAGTTAAACTAGTATCTTTATTACACGCTACTATTTAGCTAAAGTTTAATTCAAAATAAAACACTCTTAAAACTACCGGAATCACATATCCAGAAATTATCATTTACAGACGGCCATGTATCCAATTCTTTGCGTAACCCTGTACATATTTTATATATGCTCTACAAACATTTCTTAGTAAACTAAATGCAGTTCAGCGTAAAAATGCATAACTCATTTAAAAACCACCTTTAAGCAATATGCGCTCATACCCAGTAGCTATTACGAATTCTTTTGTGCAGCCTTGTATATGAATTATAACACCATATACTATGCATAAATATAGTGAAACATAGAAGCACATAACATAATTAAAAATGTACTTCCAGCAATCATCGCTACTGTACAGTACTTCGGATACAATATAGTATCTGAAACATTTTGTGTGTCCCTGTAAATGCTATGCACTTCATATTAGCCATGAAATAAGTTATAGTAAACCTCAGCGACGTATATCAATTTCATTATACATGAAATAATTTAGCATAATTAAAATAGGCCGGAAAAAATTCCCTCCACCCCTATATCATTATGTAACGGAATTTTTTTATGTAGCCCAGTAAATGAATAATATCTATGTTATGCGCCGCATATTCCACAGAAAATGCATATTTTAGTGCGTTTGATAAATGCATATCAATTTTATTATGTTTGAAAGCATGTACAATCATTAAAAATCATTTTAATCGATTTTTTCCCGTAGGCAGCAATGTAACGGAAAACTTTTGACTGTCCCTGTAAATGAACTAAACATGCTACAAACTTCATTCGAAGTAGGGTTCGTGCTATGGTAGAGGTAACTAACATCCAAAAATTTCAGAACGATCCGAGTATGTATACGGGAGTTAGAGCGCGTACAGACCGACAGACGTACAGACGGCCAGACGGTCACACTGTAAAAAATAATACCGCCAGTTTTCCGGTAGGAATCGGAAAAATAGCTGCCCTTATAGTACCGTAATAATTTCCGACCCAGCTCGGAATAAAATCCGTAAAAATAAGGAAATAGTCAGTAAAACGGTATTTTACGGATTTTATTCCGAGCTGGGTTGGAAATTATTCCGGTACGATAAGGGCAACTATTTTTCCGATTCCTACCGGAAAACTGGCATTTTTTTTTTTTTTTTTTTTTACAGTGCAGATGGACAGACAAACCGAAGTCATAAACACTTTTCAACTTTGTTGGAAAGTGTTAAAAAGACACTTTTTAAAATAATCATTCGAGGATTATATTGAATATCGTGCCTTTTTGGTTCACAGCAATTTTTGTTATTCACCAAAAATTTCAGCTACAATACGTTAATTTGGTGTTGGCAATGAACTCGATTATTCAAAATTCACAGATTTTTTAAGCTTAATAGAAAGCGAGAGCTAGTGAATTTATTAAAAAAATTATAATTTTTGCTCTGTTTCTTTTAGGTAGCTTTCTTTACAAAAAGCTACCTATTGCAGCCGTTCGGAGGAAAGCGATTTCAAAAAATGTTGGTATATTTTCATCGATCATGACCCCCAGACCCCGAAACCACCCTCCGTTCAAAATTGATATATATATATATATATATCAATATATATATATATATATATATATATATATATATATATATATCTGACCTATGTCACACTGTAACTCTCGTATTTATGAACCGATTTGGATGTAATTCGGTGTATACATAGTACATACCAATGTCTCGACCGAGTTCGTTGGCCAGCTTCATCCGCCATTTTGTTTCAAAATGGCGGCCATTTAAAAATTTAAAAAAAATTTTTAATTTAAAATGGGTACCAAAAAATTGAAAATGGAAAAATATTTTTTTTCTTATGTATTTGACCTTTATACAAAGACTCCGTAGCAGTTTTTGTTTCGTCTATATCTTAAAAAATGGCTGAGTTATAGCATTTTGAATTTCTAGTGAAGCTGACATTTTGAAACGTCCTGAATTTTGTCACGCGATAAAAGGCGTACTTATGAACCGATTTGGATGTAACTTCGTTTATACATAGTATAGACAAATGTCTCGACCGAGTTCGTTGGCCAGCTTCATCCGCCATTTTGTTTAAAAATGGCGGCCATTTAAAATTTTAAGAAAAATTTAAATTTGAAATGTGGTACCAAAAAATTGAAAAATGAAAAAATATTTTTTTTTTATGTGTTTGACCTCGATAAAAAGATTCGGGAGCAGTTTTTGTTTCGTCTATATCTTAAAAAATGGCTGAGTTATAGCATTTTGAATTTCTAGCGTGGCTGACATTTTGAAACGCCCTGATTTTTCTCACGCGATAACAGGCGTATTTATGAACCGATTTGAATGTAACTTGGTCTGTACATAGTACTTACCAATGTTTCGACCGAGTTTGTTGGCCAGCTTCATTCGCCATCTTGTTTCAAAAGGGTTGCCATTTAAAAAAAAAAATGTAATTTAAAATTTAAAATGAGGTATTACAAAATTGGAAAATGAAAAAGATTTTTTTATGGGTTTGGCCTTGATACAAAGATTCTGGAGCAGTTTTTCTTTCTGAAAATTTGTTCTTTTGTTTATATCTTAAAAAGTGGTTGAATTATAGCAGTTTGAATTTCTATCATGGCTAACACTTTGAAACGATCTTGTATTTGTCTCGCGATACCACACGTATTCGCCTATTTCGATGGAAGAAGGCTTGTGGATAGTATACATCAATATCTCGACCAAGTTCGCTGGCCAGCTTCATCAGCCATCTTGTTTCAAAATGGCGGCCATTAAATTAAAAATACATATATTTAAAGTGAGGTGCAAAAAAATTAGAAATTGAAAAAGGTTTCTTTCTTAAGTATTTGACCTTGATATAAGGATTCAGGAGCATTTTTTGTTTGCCTTTATCTTAAAAAATGGCTCAGATATAGCAGTTTCAATTTCTAACGTGGGTGACATTTTGAAAAATCTGATATTTTGCATGCGATAGCACTCGTATGTATCAACCGATTCCGATGTGAGTGAGCATGTGCACAGCAATTACTAAGCTCTCGACCAAGTTCACTGGTTAGCCTCATCCACCATGTTGTCTTAAAATGGCAGGCACTTTAAGAAATCGCCGAATTTGGCAGCGAAATATAAGTTACTTTAAATAAAAGCAGCTTGGATAAAGCTGACTAATTTTGCGAAATTCTCATTCATAATGATTTAGTATTGATAAAAATTAGTATTGAATCTCCTACATTCGGTTTCCACTTAATTGAGCTTCGTGTGTTTGAATAATATAAGTTGGCTTTTTTAAAATAAGGAATATGAAAGCTACCTCTTCCTCCCGGCACTGGCCGGAAGGACTTTTTCAAGATATAGCTACAGTTAAGAAAAAATTAAAACATTACACTGGACAACAGTGATTTTGTCCTAGAATTAAAATTAGTTGATTTTAGATCAGTTTTTGGCGCTGATTCCGAATATGCTTTCCGTTTATCTTTAGGTGGTCCAGGTTTGGAAGAAACCAATCCCTTTTGACTCTTCCTCTCCCAATTAGACAGCAAAAATTTTATATCTTTATGAAATACCCTGCATCGGTTTTCATAAAATGACATTGAATACATTCATATACTTTCCATAATGTTTTCGGCAATTTGGTACACTTATATACTATTTTTGAAAAGAAAAAAAAAGAAAATGTTCTCTGATTTTTGCCTGAAGGCACGGAATAAACTGCAATTTCATAAAAAGATAGATGAAAGCAAATTGGAGTTTTCTGATGCATTCAATGTTTTCTGAAAGCTTCATATTCTAAAAAACCTCAGGGAAGAAACTGAAAGATTGTATTCAAAATATTTTTGAAACCTTTTGGTGTATGAAATGTGAAACTAGCAGAAATATTTGCTGAATTAGAGAATCATTTTCTACAGGGCGTTTCACTTTTAAATAGCCTTGGAAAATGTTGGTTATCTAACATATAAAAATGAAAATTTATCTGTCTGTAATCTATACAAATCCATAGTTTGGAAGCAAGAATTGTGCAATGCTACGTGCATGTATATTAATACAGGGTCGAGGCAACTAAAGTAATCCGGAATCGAAATAATTTATAGTTAATTTTTATTTAATAAAAACCCCCACCATTTTAACAGTAATTTTCTATCAAATTTAAACATTTTTCGTTATAGCAGTTGCCAACAATTAAAAATCCGCAATAAAGTTCTTACCACAACAAATACTGTTTCTATTGCAAGATTTCCTCGTGAAAAATGAAAATAAAATAAATGTTTGACGAATTTTAAAAAAGGGAATAATATGTCATACTGAAAATGTAATGGATTTCAACAGGTGAATATATAACATAATATTAGTTTGAAAAAAGTATTGAAGCATTATAAAAACTCGATTATGGAAATAATTGCATATTTTAACATTTTGAGGTTCTCTGAATTTGTTTTCGCCATTTTTAAATCTATTCCATATATATACGTGTGTATCCGTGTATAGAATTTCCACAAAGGATTAGGTCCCTAGACCTCTTTCTTAGTAAAGAACTGAAATAAATATTTCAGATTTTTAAAAAATAAAATTCACATACAACACTTCGACTGTTTTCTTTTCTTTTTCTTGTTTGTTTTAATCTGTATGCTTAATATTGAAAGTGATTTTTCAAAACAAACATTATTAAAATTACGGGCAACGCCGGGTATTGTAGCTAGTAGAAAATAAAAAGTATACGAATAGGTATTTATTCTGTGTTTGGTATCTCAAGGAGGACACATCCAACACCTCATGTGACAACCTCATTTAATAATAAGTATACTCGTAAAATTATAAATACAGGGAAATACGTTTAACACGAAACTGAGGGGGCCGAATTTTTTTTTCGTGTTAAACAATTCGTAAAAAAAGAACAAAACTCGCCAATATTTTCGATGTCACCAAATTTTATTTTAATTTCCTGTTAAACTATTAGTCAGGTTGCATCCATTAGGATAAAAAGCAAGTAAAAAAAAAAATTGGCTTTTGGGGGTAGAAAATCAGATATCTTTTTTAGGTGCGTCCTTAATTATATAAATACGTAGCACCTATAGTCGTCGTTCGGTCCGTCTGTTTGTCTGTCCGTCCGTCTGTGTGACTTTCCGTCCGTCTGTCTGTCTGTCCGCTTATAACAGAGCAAAAACTATGCAACCGAATGGTCTGAAATTTTAAATATATAATTGTTGCAAAATTTTTTCGAGTCATTCAAATTTTAGGAAAATCGGATGTATAGTTTAATGACAGGGCCAGTCAAAAGTTTTCCGTTACATTACGGCCAATGGGAAAAAATTATTGCAAGTGCATTTTAGTGATGTTACAGCCTTTCGAATCGTCTGAAATTTTAAATATATAATTGCTGCAAACTTTTGCCGAGTCATTTCAAATTTTATGAAATTCTGATGTATAGTTTAATTACAGGGACAGTCAAAAGTTTTCCGTTACGTTACGGGGAATGGGAAATAAAATATTTCAATAATGTTACAGCCTTTTGAACAGCATGAAATGGATATGCACTTATGAAGTGCACTAAAATATACATTCATTACAATATGCGGTGCAAAAAATATTTATAAAACTAGATATAATACGAACGCACCTCATTCGCCACGTTTGACGAGCAATTTCCAACTTGTTTTTTTAAGTGTCTTTTTCAGCATCATATTGTCCACAAATTGTTCGAGATCATCCATTGTTTTATTCACCTCTCCATTCGAGTGTGCATCTAAATAACTGCGCATACTTTTAATCACTTTCTGCATTTCTGAAGTAGAGGGTACAGGAACTGCATCATTGATTAGAGATCTGCAGGGGCCGGCCCGTGGTCTGAAGCCCGAGCTCGGGCCGATTTTCATTCACGACTCTCAGACGGGGACTGGTTTCTACTCCTTTCGGGCCGGGCACAACTCATTTTTCCTGTATAGTGTCGGGACTGGCTTCATTCCTATTCTTCACGGCTCAAAATTTTCAGTCTTCGTTTTGACCCAGCCTGCATGAAAATCGTTGTCTCAGCGGGATCTGGTCTATTCAAAAGTCAGTTAAATTAGGCCTGGACCAGAAATTTTTGCAAACAATGCATACATTTTTAAATCGCCATTATTCTACACTTAAACATTAAAATTTATTCTTTTTAAAGAACAGTAGATTTCTGCGCTTATTAAAATGTAACGAAATTAAAATATAGTAAAACGTGTGAAAAGGAACCTGCCTATGGCGGAACCCTGTTTTAAACTGAATGCAAAATTAATATACTAATACGTAAGAAAAGAATATATAATACATTTACACTGGCTAAGGAGGGAACTTGTCTATAATGCATTTTTTTTCTATGCAATTCCGTCTTAGAAGATTTTATTGTATAGCATTTTTCAGATTTTTAGCACTTTAATACACGGAATATGGATTAAAAATATTAAGGATAACTGAAACATTTATTTACATACGAGAAATAGAGATTCATTAAAAAAAATATCTCAGCCTGATGCACTTCTATAAAAATGACGATTATAAACATGAAAAAAAAAGTTCAGATAAATATTTTTGGCCAGAACTACTCGTACGAGACAAATTTTTAACCAAATTGACGTAAAAATCAATTTGTAGAAATTCACTCCGGCCGGGCCTGCCTCAGGCCGAACTTTTAAGTTTTTTACCGGGCCGGGCTGGTCTCGGGTCGAACTGTTAATTTTTGCATCGAGCCAGGCCGGGCCGAATATTTTTTCACCGAGTCGGGCTCGGCCCGGGCCAGACAATTTCAGCCCGTGCAGACATCTATCGTTGATTCAGTTGTCAGATTCGTCGTCGGAATGCACATAGGTGGAATCATTTGGATTATGAACGATCTCCAAAATCTCTTTGTCTGCCAGAATCGGTACATGTAGACAAATCATCATCGACTGCAACATATTAATTTAATGCTATTGCAGGATAGTCTAGTAATGTTGAGACTTTCTCAAACATTTCATTAAATGTCGGCTCAGTTTCAATATCGACTGATTCTTGAGGTGCCAAAGAATTTGCTATACTTTGGAGAATCCCACATGGCGAAAACAATTTTCAATTCCATGCTGAGCGCAACATATATAATGCAATAAATTAATGGAGAAATCTCCTTTTGCTTCGAAGTTTTTTTTGTTAAACGATTTTTGTTTCGTGTTAAAAGAAAAAAAAAATGTATTAAACATCATTATATACTTCCGGACCGCTATATCGTTTCGTTTTAACCGATTTTTCATGTTAAGCGTTTTCGTGTTAAACGTATTTCACTGTAGTTCTTTAAACACTTTTTTTAATAAACATTCATTGTTCATCTTAAAAATCACGCCTAATTTCATCACTGCATTTTACACTGTCCCTAAAAATTCCATTGCAATATGGTAATTTATTGTGGTCCCTGATTACGGAAAATTTATCACTTTGATTTATGCTTGGTAAAAAGCTCGAACTTGTAAATTTATTAAAAAGTTTTTTTGATCAATTTCTTTTTAAAGATAGGGTAATCGGAACTGAAAAAAATATTATTTTAATTATCTTTAAATTATTTTTCATTATTTTTATATATTTAAATTATTTTTAAGGATTTCTAAATTGTTTTCAAACATTATAATCATAATTTAATTAATCTTGAAATATTAGTTGATAAAAACTTATTTTGTAAAACAATATATTACACTTTTTATTTTTTATTTATACGTTATTTCCGACTTTTTAGTATTCAAAATATTTCATTGTTGCAATTCACAGCTATTTGGCCTGTTTAGCGTTGTTTGGCGCATAATTAACTCCCATTGTTTTTTAAACTCCTATATAGTTCTAACCATAAGGCATGTTTTGGCGTTTTAACACTTGCGCCCAAATAACAGAAAAATGCGACAAAGAACCTTCAAACTCATTTATTTATTTATTATTTTTTTAAACTGCACTTCAAATACCATTCAGGGGGACACTATATAAATCATGGCACATATTTATCCCACAAGAAATTTAAAAAATATATATTTTAGAGAAAAATAAGGACTTTTCCTGAAAATTTTAAGCGTTATAAATTTTTTAAAATAACAAATGCGCATACTATATCAATTAAAATCCCCAATATTTTTTGGGCCAGTTTGGTTTCCAGAAACAAAAAAAAATGTGAATTGTTTTTTAAACTAAATGTAATTGGAAAAGTTAAAGGTAGTTAAGTGCAAAAATAAGATGCAAAAATGCTGAAAATTTCATAAAATTAGGAAAATGTTTTTCTTCTTACCTTTATATGCAAACATATAAAATTCGGTGCATACTTTTTTTTTTTTTTTTGTATATGTAAGCCAAACTGGCGTGGAAAATATTGGAGATTTTAATTGATAAGGAATGCGCATGGGACATTTTGAAAAGGGCTTCTTGCAATGTTTTTTAAAACTAAATGTAATTGGAAAAGTTAAAGGTAGTTAAGTGCAAAAATACGATGAAAAAAATGCTGAAAATTTCATAAAATTTGGAATATATATATATATATATATATATAATCTTTATATTCAACAATATTATAGTAACATGGAGACTTTTCCCAAAAGAGCACAATGGTGACTTCACAGTAGTCTCTCTGTCACCTGAAAGTCATCCTGTGACTTTAATGTGACATTATTTGGTAACTTATCACAATGCAGCGTTCACGATGACTTTGAAATTGAGTCTACAAATGACAAGCACGTGAGAGTCACAATGTAACTACATTGTAAAGTCACATGGTGACTCGTCACAAAGCAGCAGTCACAGTGACGTCTCAGTGGAGTCACATTTGAGACTCAAAATGAGATGTATGGAATTTCCTATTTTTTGCTTCACAGTAGTGACTGTGACACTTGTGACCATGTCTGACATGACTGAGATGTTATATGGACTAGCTGTGTTGTAGAGATAGTAATTACACGAATTATATTATTTCCTTTTCAGTGTTCGCGTATTTGAAAATTAGCATTTTGTGACTTTTCCTTAATTTTTGCACACCAGTGTATATAAAATCCGATGCATACTTTTTTTTGTGTATGTAAGCCAAACTGGCAAAAAAATATTGGGGATTTTAATTGTTAAGGAATGCGCATGGTGCATTTTGAAAAGGTCTTCTTGCAATGTTTTTTGAAACTAAATATAATTGGAAAAGTTAAAGGTAGTTAAGTGCAAAAATAAGATGAAAAAATGCTGACAATTTCATAAAATTTGGAAAATATATTTTTTTTTTTTACCTTTACATTCAAATATATAAAATTCGACGCATACTTTTTTTTGTATAAGTAAGCCAAACTGGCATGGAAAATATTGGGAATTTTAATTGATATGGAATGCGCATGGGGCATTTTGAAAAGGTTTCCTTGCAATGTTTTTTGAAACTAAATGTAATTGGAAAAGTTAAAGGTAGTCAAGTGAAAAAAAAAAGATACAAAAATGCTGATATACCTTTATATTCAAATATATAAACATCGGTGCATACTTTTTTTCCTATATGTAAGCCAAACTAGCAAAAAAAATATTGAGGATTTTAATTGATAAGGAATGCGCATGGGGCATTTTGAAAAGGTCTTCTTGCAATGTTTTTTTAAACTAAATGTAATTGGAAAAGTTAAAGGTAGTTAAATGCAAAAATAAGATGCAAAAAGGCTGAAAATTTCATAAAATTAGAAAAATATTTTTCTTCCTACCTTTATATTCAAATATATAAAATTCGATGCATACTTTTTTTTGTATATATAAGCCAAACTGGCAAAAAAATAAAATTGTGTATTTTAATTGATAAGTAATGCGCATGGGGCATTTTGAAAAGGTCTTCTTGCAATGTTTTTGAAACTAAATGTAATTGGAAAATTAAGGGTAGTTGAAAGCAAAAATAAGATGCAAAAAGGCTGAAAATTTCATAAAAGTAGAAAATTATTTTTCGTCTTACCTTTATATTCAAATATATAAAATTCGATGCATACTTTTTTTTTGTATATACAGTGATGCCGCTGTACTTGAAAAAACCTGGGTCCCCGGGACCCAGGATTTCCAAATATCTGGGTCCCTTTTTTACAAAAGCGGGTCCCCATCAATAATAATTTATATTTTAAAGGAATAAATGAAACTTGTTTATTTGGAAAAGATAAATGAAATGCATTAATTATTGTTTTAATAATAATTAAATAATCAATTAAAACCAGTATTATTTGCACTCAAATAAGATACTTTTAAAAAATATTAAGAGAAATTTTCTTTTCTTTTTTTAAATTAAAAATGTAAGATACAATTTTAATTGTAAAATAATGTTTATTTGAGAGTAGAAGATACCAAGTTCCACTAACAAGTATAATGTTCGCATTTCTTTTAAAAAGGGGCAAGCTATTTTTTTGCGATCCTTTGACGAAAATCGGCTTTTTTACGCTATTTTTTGACGACATTCGCTATTTTTGGGGGATCCTTTGACGAAATACGCTATTTCTTTGCGATCCTTTGACGAAAATCGGCTTTTTTCCGCAATATTTTAATGAAATTTGCGGTTTTTTCGCGATCTTTTGACAAAATTCGGCTTTTTTCTTCGATTTTTTGACGAAATTCGCTATTTTTTCGCGATCTTTTAACGAAATACACTAATTTGTCGAGGCCCTTTTACGAAAATCGCGTTTTTTCGCAATATTTTGATGAAATTCGGGCTTACTTCCGCGATATTTTGATGAAATTCGCGCTTATTTCCGCGATTTTTTGACGAAATTCTCTTTTTTTTTTCGCGATCCTTTGACGAAATACGCTATTTTTTCGCGACCCTTTTACGAAAATTGCTGTTTCTGCGCGATATTTTGATCAGATTTGTGCTTTTTTCGCGATCCTTTGACAAAATTCGGCTTTTTTCCGGTTTTTTTTTTGACGAAATTTGCTATTTTTTCGCAATTTTTTAACGAAATACGCTAATTTGTCGCGGCCCTTATACGAAAATCGCGTTTCTTCGCAATATTTTGATGAAATTTATGCTTATTTCCGCGATATTTTGATGAAATTTGCGCTTATTTCCGCGATTTTTTGACGAAATTCGCTTTTTTTTTTCGCGATTCTTTGACGAAAATCGACTTTTTTCCGCGATTTTTTGACGAAATTACGCGTCCCACGGGACGCGTAGGAGCTATTTTTTTGCGTCCCGATCCCGATTTTTCGCGTAATTTACGCGCTATATCGCGTCCGCGGCATCCCTGATATATAAGCCAAACTGGCAAAAAAAAAAAAAATAATAAAAAAAAATATTGGGTATTTTAATTGAAAAAAAATTCGCATGGGGCATTTTGAAAAGGGCTTCTTCCAATGTTTTTAAAACTAAATGTAATTGGAAAAGTTAAAGGTAGTTAAGTGCAAAAATAAGATGAAAAAATGCTGAAAATTTCATAAAATATGAAAAAAAAAAATATATTTTACCTTTATATTCAAATATATATAAAATTCGATGCATACTTGTTTTTGTATATGTAAGCCAAACTGGCAAAAAAAAAAAAAAAAAAAAAAAAAAAAAAAAAGGGGGATTTTAATTGATATGGAATGCGCATGGGGTATTTTGAAAAGGTCTTCATTCATTTTTTAAAACTAAATGTAATTGGAAAAGTTAAAGGTAGTTAAATGCAAAAATAAGATGCAAAAATGCTGAAATACCTTTATATTCATAAATATAAAATCCGATGCAGACTTTTTTTTGTGTATATAAGCCAAACTGCAAAAAAAATGTTGGGGATTTTAATTGATAAGGAATGCGGATGGGACATTTTCAAAAGGTCTTCTTGCAATGTTTTTTAAAACTAAATGTAATCGGAAAAGTTAAAGGTAGTTAAGTGTAAAAATAATGTGAAAAAAGGCTGAAAATTTCATAAAATTTGGAAAATATTTTTTTTTAACCTTTATATTCAAATATATAAAATTCGATTGATACTTTTTTTTTTGTATAAGGAAGCCAAGCTGACATGGAAAATATTGTGTATTTTAATTGATAAGTAATGGGCATGGGGCATTTTGAAAAGGTCTTCTTGCAATGTTTTTGAAACTAAATGTAATTGGAAAATTAAGGGTAGTTGAAAGCAAAAATAAGATGCAAAAAAGGCTGAAAATTTCATAAAAGTAGAAAAATATTTTTCGTCTTACCTTTATATTCAAATATATAAAATTCGATGCATACTTTTTTTTTGTATATATAAGCTGGCAAAAAAAAAAAAAATATATTGGGTATTTTAATTGAAAAAAAATTCGCATGGGGCATTTTGAAAAGGGCTTCTTCCAATGTTTTTAAAACTAAATGTAATTGGAAAAGTTAAAGGTAGTTAAGTGCAAAAATAAGATGAAAAAATGCTGAAAATTTCATAAAATATGAAAAAAATATATATATATTTTACCTTTATATTCAAATATATATAAAATTCGATGCATACTTGTTTTTGTATATGTAAGCCAAACTGGCAAGAAAAAAAAAAAAAAAAAAAAAAAAAGGGGGATTTTAATTGATATGGAATGCGCATGGGGTATTTTGAAAAGGTCTTCATTCATTTTTTAAAACTAAATGTAATTGGAAAAGTTAAAGGTAGTTAAATGCAAAAATAAGATGCAAAAATGCTGAAACACCTTTATATTCATATATATAAAATCCGATGCAGACTTTTTTTTTGTGTATATAAGCCAAACTGGCAAAAAAAGTGTTGGGGATTTTAATTGATAAGGAATGCGGATGGGACATTTTCAAAAGGTCTTCTTGCAATGTTTTTAAAAACTAAATGTAATTGGAAAAGTTAAAGGTAGTTAAGTGCAAAAATAAGATGAGAAAATGCTGAAAATTTCATAAAATTTGGAAAAAATATATATATATTTCAAATTTCATAAAATATGGAAATATATATATATATATATATATATATATATATTACCTTTATATTCAAATATATATATAATTCGATGCATACTTGTTTTTGTATATGTAAGCCAAACTGGCAAAAAAAAAAAAAAAAAAAAAAAAAAGGGGGGATTTTAATTGATATGGAATGCGCGTGGGGTATTTTGAAAAGGTCTCCATCCATTTTTTAAAGTTAAATGTAATTGGAAAAGTTAAAGGTAGTTAAATGCAAAAATAAGATGCAAAAATGCTGAAATACCTTTATATTCATATATATAAAATCCGATGCAGACTTTTTTTTGTGTATATAAGCCACACTGCAAAAAAAAATGTTGGGGATTTTAATTGATAAGGAATGCGGATGGGACATTTTCAAAAGGTCTTCTTGCAATGTTTTTTAAAACTAAATGTAATCGGAAAAGTTAAAGGTAGTTAAGTGCAAAAATAATGTGAAAAAAGGCTGAAAATTTCATAAAATTTGGAAAATATTTTTTTTTAACCTTTATATTCAAATATATAAAATTCGATGCATACTTTTTTTTTGTATAAGTAAGCCAAGCTGACATGGAAGATATTGGGAATTTTAATTGATAGGAATGCGCATGGGGCATTTTGAAAAGGTTTTCTCTCAATGTTTTTGAAACTAAATGTAACTGGAAAAGTTAAAGGTAGTTAAGTGAAAAAAAAAAAAAAAAAGATGCAAAAATGCTGAAATACCTTTATATTCAAATATATAAAATTCGATGCATACTTGTTTTCGTATATATAAGCCAATCTGGCAAAAAAAAATATTGAGGATTTTAATTGATAAGGAATGCACATGGGGCATTTTGAGAAGGTCTTCTTGCAATGTTTTTTTAAACTAAATGTAATTGGAAAAGTTAAAGGTAGTTAAATGCAAAAATACGATGCAAAAAAGGCTGAAAATTTCATAAAAGTAGAAAAGTATTTTCTTCCTACCTTTATATTCAAATATATAAAATTCGATGCATATTTTTTTTTTGTATATATAAGCCAAACTGGCAAAAAAAAATATTGTGTATTTTAATTGATAAGGAATGCGCATTGGGCATTTTGAAAAGGTCTTCTTGCAGTGTTTTATGAAACTAAATGTAATTGAAAAAGTTAAGGGTAGTTGAATGCAAAAATAAGATGCAAAAATGCTGAAAATTTCATAAAAGTAGAAAAAAAATATATTTTTTCAAATTTCATAAAATTTGGAAAAAATATATATATATTCTACCTTGATATTCAAATATATATAAGATTCGATGCATACTTGTTTTTGTATATGTAAGCCAAACTGGCAAAAAAATATATAAAATATTGGGGATTTTAATTGATATGGAACGCGCATGGGGCATTTTGAAAAGGGCTTCTTGCAATGTTTTTTAAAACTAAATGTAATTGGAAAAGTTAAAGGTAGTTAAGTTCAAAAATAAGATGAAAAAATGCTGAAAATTTCATAAAATTTGGAAAAAATATATATATATTTCAAATTTCATAAAATTTGGAAAATACATACATATTTTCTACCTTTATATTCAAATATATATAAAATTCGATGCATACTTGTTTTTGTATATGTAAGCCAAACTGGCAAAAAAAAAAAATAAATAAAATATTGGAGATTTTAATTGATATGGAATGCGCACGGGGCATTTTGAAAAGGTCTTCATCCATTTTTTAAAACTAAATGTAATTGGAAAAGTTAAAGGTAGTTAAGTGCAAAAATAAGATGCAAAAATGCTGAAATACCTTTATATTCATATATATCAAATTCGATACATACTTTTTTTGTGTATATAAGCCAAACTGGCAAAAAAAAATATTGGGGATTTTAATTGATAAGGAATGTGCATGGGGCATTTTGAAAAGGTCTTCTTGCAATGTTTTTTAAAACTAAATGTAATTGGAAAAGTTAAAGGTAGTTAAGTGCAAAAATAAGATGAAAAAAAGCTGAAAATTTCATAAAATTTGAAAATATTTTTTATTATTTTTTTTTTTTACCTTTATATTCAAATATATAAAATTCGATGCATACTTTTTTTTGTATAAGTAAGCCAAACTGGCATGGAAAATATTAGGAATTTTAATTGATATGGAATGCGCATGGGGCATTTTGAAAAGGTTTTCTTGCAATGTTTTTGAAACTAAATGTAATTGGAAAAGTTAAAGGTAGTTAAATGAAAAAAAAAAAAAAAATAAAATAAAAATAAAAATAAAAAAATAAAAAAGTAATAATGCTGAAAATTTCATGAAATTTGGAATTTTTTTTTTCTTACCTTTATATTTAAATATATAAAATTCGATGCATACTTGTTTTTGTATATGTAAGCCAAACTGTCATAAACAATATTGGGGATTTTAATTCATATGGAATGCGCATGGAGCATTTTGAAAAGATCTTCATAACGTTTAAAATACTCATGAAAATTCCTTATTTTTCTCCAAAAGAATTTTTTTAAATTTCTTTTCTGATAAATATATGCCATAATTCATATAGCGTGCCTTTGAATAGTATTTAAAGTGCAATTAAAAAAAAAAAAAGAGTTTGAAGGTCCCTTGTCCCTTTAAAACTAATTTATTAAATTATAATTAAGTTATAAAAATATTAAATTTTTATAATTGAAGCACAGGAAATTAGTGAAAAATCTATTGAGAAAGTCTACCTTTAGATACTAAGACCAAATTTTGGTTAAATAAAAAGAGAGCAAAAATACAGGTATGACGTGTAATTCTTTTGCTTTACTTTTTCCTCTACTTTTATAAAAAAACAAAGCATGAAGTCTGTAGTTTTAAGCGTGTGTTAGCCTGAATTAATTTGGCTTAATATGTGGCGGGTATAAAAATTTGTGAGTAATACACATTGCTATACAAAGAAGTCAAGTAATGTTTTCGTACAAACTACAGAAGGTTAATTTTCAACTTATTATGCGTTGTTTTCTTTCTAAACTAAATTTTAATGTACTATGTAGAATACATACAGATCTATAGATCAAATACAGGGCTGCACAAAAGAATGGAATTAGTTTTCCAGCTATTGACAGTAATTGCTGAAATCTAGTTTTCAAATGTGCTATGCGCTTTCTAAAATGTTTACTTGGGTATTTTATTTACCTTATTCAAGAGTAAAGTTTTCAAATGTATTGGAAAGTGTTTCATATTCTAGGTTTGACGCATGGTTTTTCCTTCTTTTTTTTTTTTTTTGGATATTTGGCGACACACTCTCTTCAGTTTGCTATAAGAAATATATATATATATTTAAATTACAGCACTTTGATGGCAATTAAAGTAGATGTTCAAAACATTTATTGCAACTATAATGAACATTTATGTCAATCAGGCATTAAAATGTATAATCATTTTGAACACTTGTGTGAATGTTACACCGCCAACTTTCAACGAATTTTCATATAGAGTTTTTTTTTTTTAAAAACAAATGACAAAAGCACCTTTTAAGTTAGCTATAGTTTAAATGTTGTCAGATTTGGAACTATAGTAGAAAGCATCCAAGCTCCCTCTTGAATGTATAGCTTATATTTTGCTAAACCTGTACTTTTATGAGTTATACTCTATTTAAATCGGAATTTTATGAGTTTACAAAATACCATGTTTTGTCTTTCTTGAAAAGAACTTTAGATGCATTCATGTTATTTTGCATAATACATTCAGTCTTTTTATATAGCTATTTCCTGAAGCTCAAAATAGAAAATAAATACTTCCTGATTTTCGTCTGAAGTCATTGAATAAAATGCAGTTTCGTAAAGCCCGCATTTCTTGTCTTCTGAAAAATTCTGGACTAAAAAACCACAGAAGAAAAATTTAAAGATTCTATTCGAAATATTTTTCATCTTGAATGTATCTCGAAGAACAGAATGTAAGTTTAAACTTGATCTCTACGATTTCAGCGCATACAGAGGTTGAAATAAAAGTAGACCGAATTTTATGTGAATGTGATCAAAGGAAGTATGTTACAAAAAGAAAAAAATAGTGCTCCTATGATGGGATGTGAATTTTAAAAACACAATAAAAATGCAAATTCATTTTTAATTATTTGTTTATCTTATTAGCCCCCGGTATGCTATTTCTTTTTCCCAACAATTAAAGTCTCGTCGATAAGAAATAACGTACCGTTGTATAAGCCAGCCGTAAAAGAAAGCAGATGTATCATTGTACTTCTTTAAATATTCTAGTGCAATTTTTTAAACTTCTAAGCATCGCACATTTTCAATTTTT
Organism: Maratus speciosus; assembly: GCA_963932465.1. NCBI lineage: Eukaryota > Metazoa > Arthropoda > Arachnida > Araneae > Salticidae > Maratus > Maratus speciosus. Next base: position 195,619,560 of record OZ010799.1, read on the forward strand.
ATATTGTCGTATTGGAAAAAAAGTACTTTTTAATGCAATTTGTTTGAAAACAGCATCTCAACTTATTTTTGAGATATTAATTTTTTTGTACTTTTTAGCGCCATTTGTTTAATTTTGACAACTCACTTACTCCATTTCTGATGAAAGTAAAGAAAAACTAGTTGGAAAATAGTAATTATATCTTTTTGTTGCCCTTTTCCCCATAACTACTGAAAAAAAAAATGTAATTAAAATACGTGCTATTTTGAAAAAATATAAATGAATGATTTCTGATAAAACATGGAGCTATTATAAACTATATTTTATTTACTTATCCATATTACAAACAAATGAAAGCATATGAATCATTAGATAGCCGACTTTGTTTTGTTGAGTTTCTTGAGTGACATCTGTTTTTTTTTTTTTTAAATTTATGTATTATTCAGCGATAGTGACGTCATATGAATACTTTACTGTAGATGTTGTTTAAGACGTTTAAGACTGGATCGTTAATAAGAAATTCTTCAGAGGATGTGAAAGACATCATTTTACATAAAATAAAAGCGTGTGTTTCAAGTCTTAAAACTGAAATATGTTTTGTATTATCTATATTTATATATACATATATTTTTTTTTCATAGGGGGCGACACTAAATTCTGAAAAGCAGAATTTCATGTTTCCTAGTTGTTTATATTTCTCCTGTTCTGCAAATTTGGCGGTATATTGTTAACAATGTACAGCAATTCGATTGTTTTTATAGATAACGGTTAGTTAATCGTAATTTACCTTCTTTCTGACCAATGAGAATGCTTCATCATATGGTCAAGTAACAGTTATTTAGAAAAACGGCTGAATGGCTGGACAGTTATTCTGCAGATTTTTAACACGTAGATAAAAAAAAAACTATTTTCCTTATGAACTTTAATAAAAACAATTTTTTTTAACGTAATTGAGCTTTTAGGTAGCTTTCTTTACAAAAAAGCTACCTATTGCAGCCGTTCGGAGGAAAGCGATTTCAAAAAATTTTGGTATATTTTCATCGATCATGACCCCCAGACCCCGAAACCACCCTCCGTTCAAAATTGATATATATATATATATATATATATATATATATATATATCTATATATATATATATATATATATATCTGACCTATGTCACACTGTAACTCCCGTAATTATGAACCGATTTTGATGTAATTCGGTGTGTACATAGTACATACCAATGTCTCGACCGAGTTCGTTGGCCAGCTTCATCCGCCGTTTTGTTTCAAAATGGCGGCCATTTAAAATTTTTAAAAAAATTTAAAACTTGAAATGTGGTACCAAAAAATTAAAAATGGAAAAATATTTTTTTCTTATGTATTTGACCTTTATACAAAGATTCCGGAGCAGTTTTTGTTTCGTCTATATCTTAAAAAATGGCTGAGTTATAGCATTTTGAATTTCTAGCGAGGCTGACATTTTGAAACGTCCTGAATTTTGTCACGCGATAAAAGGCATATTTATGAACCGATTTGGATGTAATTCGGTGTGTACATAGTACATACCAATCTCTCGACCGAGTTCGTTGGCCAGCTTCATCCGCCATTTTGTTTCAAAATGGCGGCCATTTAAAATTTTTTTAAAAATTTAAAATTTCAAATGTGGTACCAAAAAATTGAAAATGGAAAAATATTTTTTTCTTATGTATTTGACCTTTATACAAAGATTTCGGAGCAGTTTTTGTTTCGTCTATATCTTAAAAAATGGCTGAGTTATAGCATTTTGAATTTCTAGCGTGGCTGACATTTTGAAACGTCCTGAATTTTGTCACGCGATAAAAGGCGTATTTATGAACCGATTTGGATGTAACTTCGTTTATACATAGTACATACCAATGTCTCGACCGGGTTCGTTGGCCAGCTTCACCCGCCATCTTGTTTAAAAATGGCGGCCATTTAAATTTTTAAGAAAAATTTAAATTTGAAATGTGGTACAAAAATTGAAAATTGAAAAAATATTTTCTTCTTATGTGTTTGACCTTAATAAAAAGATTCTGGAGCAGTTTTTGTTTCGTCTATATCTTAAGAAATGGCTGAGTTATAGCATTTTGAATTTCTAGAGTGGCTGACATTTTGAAACGTCCTGATTTTTCTCACGTAATAACAGGCGTATTTATGAGCCGACTTGGATGTACCTTGGTGTGTACATAGTACATACAAATATCTCGACCGAGTTCGTTGGCCAGCTTCATCCGCCATCTTGTTTCAAAATGGCGGCCATTTAAAAAAATTAAAAAATAAAAAAAATTAAATGAGATACCAAAAAATTGGAAAAAGAAAAAGATTTTTTTTGTATGTGTTTGACCTTAATACAAAGATTCCGGAACAGTTTTTCTTTCGTCTATATCTAAAAAAAAATGGCTGAGTAATAGCATTTTGAATTTCTCTTGTGGCTGACATTTTAAAACGACCTGATTTTTGTCACGCGATAACAGGCGTATTTATGAACCTTTTTGGATGTAACTTGGTCTGTACATAGTACATACCAATGTCTCGACCGAGTTCGTTGGCCAGCTTCATTCGCCATCTTGTTTCAAAAGGTTGCCATTTAAAAAAAATTAAATTTAAAATTCAAAATGAGGTATTAAAAAATTGGAAAATGAAAAAGATTTTTTTTATGTGTTTGGCTTTGATACAAAGATTCCGGAGCAGTTTTTGTTTCTGAAAATTTGTTCTTTTGTTGATATCTTAAAAAATGGTTGATTTATAGCACTTTGGATTTCTAGCATGGCTAACATTTTGAAACGATCTTGTATTTGTCACGCGATTACACACGTATTCGCCTATTTCGATGTAAGAAGGCATGTGGATAGTATACATCAACACCTCGACCAAGTTCTCTGGCCAGATTCATCAGCCATCTTGTTTCAAAATGGCGGCCATTAAATTAAAATATATATATATATTTAAAGTGAGCTGCAAAAAATTAGAAATCGAAAAAGGTTTCTTTCTTAAGTACTTGATCTTGATATAAGGATTCAGGAGCATTTTTTGTTTGTCTTTACCTTAAAAAATGGCTCAGATATAGCAGTTTCAATTTCTATTGTGGGTGACATTTTGAAAAATCTGATTTTTTGCATGCGACAGCACTCCTATATATTAACCGATTCCGATGTGAGTGAGCATGCGCACAGCAATTACTAAGGTCTCGACCAAGTTTACTGCTTAGCCTCATCCACTATGTTGTCTTAAAATGACAGGCACTTTAAGAAATTGCCGAATTTGGCAGCCAAATATAAGTTACTTTAAAGAAAAGCAGCTTGGATAAAGCTGACTAATTTCGCGAAATTCTCATTCATTATATTGATAAAAATTAGTATTGAATCTCCTATATTCAGTTTCCACTAAATTGAGCTTCGTGTGTTTGCATGATATAAGTTGGCTTTTTTTAAATAAGGATTATGAAAGCTACCTCTTCCTCCCGGCACTGGCCGGAAGGACTTTTTTAATTGTTTATTCGTCTAAATAAGTAATCCATACCCATAGTAACACATTTAAATAAAAATAAATTGCACGTCAAACGTGGCAAATGAGGTGCGTTCTTACTATAACTAGTTTTATAAATATTTTTTACAGCGCATATTGTACTGAATGTATATTTTAGTGCATTTCCTAAGTGCATACACTGTAAAAAAAAAAAAAAAAAAAAAAAAAAAAAACGGGGATTCTACTGGCAATCGAGGCGCCAGTACTATTTTCGTATTTCAACGGAAAATTTCCCCTGTAAATTCCAGAAAAACGGAAAAATTTTCTGTAATTTATGGAGAAAAATTTCCGCAAAAATACGGATTTCTGATTCTCATTGTGGTATGGCCGCAGAAAAGTCAATGCTGCTCCCATGCGTTTGGTTGTAAGGTCCTTCGGTACCTGACGCACAGTTACCGGAAGAACAGGTGTTTCGTGATACTTCATGTATCGTCGATATTTTCTGCACTATCTGCAGAAATGTTACCTAATCAGCCGGATTTACTTGTCACTTATGGCTAATATGGATTTAAAGCCTTACATAAACTTATATTGATTTAATAACTTTTTCTTCCTATATTTTAAAGTTTACAGGAGTTCTATATTTTAAATGTAATTCCTTCTTTGCCTAGGATATAATGTGAATTGTTTTCTAACATAAATTAATTTGAAAAGAATTAACATTAAACTTTTGTGTTTCATAGATGGAGCTGTGATGGAGAGATGGATACTCTTCCGTAGTCGACTATTCTCAGGCCTACCTTTTTATATAGTGGAATCATCCAGTTCAATTTCTTAAAAGGTATAAATGATTTTCGATACTCAAACACGGCGCTCTTTTCTTTTCGTTTCTTTCAAAGTTATCGTTATGATTTTAATATGCTTAAGTTTGTTTGAGTTTCCTAAAGTTACAATAAGATATTTATTTTGAGTTTTTTTTTCGATGTTTTAAATGAACGGCTTTTAGTTATGATTTAAATTTAAGTTGTTTTGAAGAAGCTCCAGGTGTAATGAGGTTTAATCCTGTTTTTAATCAAAGATAATTTTAATAATTTACTTAGCTATTTTAAACAAAGTTGGCTCTGAATCTTATACAACTGAAAGTTGTTTTGAAAGTATTTTTAATGAAGTTTACATTGATTGAAATGAAGTTTAAGTAAAGAACTTTTTCCAGTAATATTTGACTTTTCGATGTCTTATAAAATTCAACATACAGTTTTTATTGCAAGTATCTTACAATGCACGTTTATAGTTCCTCTGCTAATAGGTGTATATTAGACCTGTATTGATACAGGATAAAAAGTAATACAGTCCTACCCACTTAATCGGGCACGGATAATCGAATAACCCGCTTATTCGAATAGAATCCTCTGGAACCGAATTTGTTCCTATTGGTTCTATGTTATTTTCACCCGCTTAAACCAAATACCTTTTACAAACGTCCCCGTTTAATCGAATAACAACTGTGTGACCGATGTTTGAAAATAGGCGCAGAAAACACGTTTCAGCTAGAATTTCCTTTCACCTTTTGTCATTTTCGGTTCCTTTATGCTGAAAACAAATTTTCAGTTCTTCCTGCAATGATTTCGGCGGCATATGTATAATGGACAGATCAAATGATTTCCTCACTTTGATCTCCCCACCATCACTTCTTTCTGTTAACCAGGCTTTAATGGCAAAGCACCATCACTTCGAGACGCGAGATGGTAGTTGTGATATTTTGCACTCATTCGAAAAATAACTCTATATTTATTCTTTTAAAATTCCACTTAAATGAACCCCTTTGAACGATTTTTTAAGGCAGTATAAGTAACGTACATTAGAAGTAGCAAAGTACTGACCAAATTCAAACGAGCTGCATTAAGTGTAATGTAAACTATATAAATGTATGTACTGACATTAAATTACTACGCATTTACTTTATATTAGCATTTGTATTTATTTTAGTTTATGTTATTTTATTAACGATTTATTATGCTGCTAATTAACTATACAGTAAATGGTTATTTTGTCTTTTTATTACGCATTAAATATTGCAGTTATGATTCCCCGTTTAATCAAATACCCCACTTAATTATTATTATTATTTCTGGAACCGTCAATATTCGTTTAAACGGGGACGACTGTACCACGATGAGGGCAATAATTACCTTAACAAGATCGCTACGCGTGAGGAGAAGTGGGTTGAAAAGTGTGATAAGCTGGCTGCATTCCCAAGTGAGAGACTTCTATGACACTGGACTACAAAAATTTATACCACGGTATGAGAAGTGTTACAAATCCGGTGGTGTTTATGTTCAGAAGTAGCTGAAACATTGTCGTACCTTTTGGCAATAAATCTTTCCAGGTATATGTTTGTTTCTTTTTATGAGACGTGGGAAACTTTTTTTCTGGACGACCCTCGTATTTGAATATGTGTGTTTGTTTTTATACAAAAAAGTTAGAGATAATATAAGAGACATAATTGTAGGTTGTTTTCTGTAATTGCATTATAATATGGGTTATTTCTTTTCGGGTTCGGGTTCGATTCAGCGTTGACGAATTTTTTATTTTGAGTTTGAGTCGTGTTTAGGGTTGACGGAAATTTTCATTTCGTGTTTGGGTGGAATTTCGAATTGACTTCAACCTTTCATGTACTGAATTATGAATTCATGAAAATTTGATCTTCTAAACCATTTTTCGTGAATTTTTAAAACTACATTAGAAGATTTACATAATCATTTAATAAATTTTAGAAAGATTTTAGAAGGATTAATTAAATTTGAATTTATAAGGATTTTGTGCAATATTTATAACCTCACTCAAATCCTCTATTTTAAATATTTTTCTTCGTATTTTGTAGAATTAGGAAATGTACAAATATAATGTTCTTGCAATAGAAATATAGATATATTTTCGAATGGAAAAGTCCCCCCCCCCCCTCCCCATCGCCAAGAAAGCTGAAAATATGCAAAAGCAAAAGAAATAATTCTTTTAAAAATATTTTTGTTTTGTGCAACCAATAACGTTTTTTGAACACGATAAAGTGATGTATCTATAACTCATTCTAAACTGCATTACTACTAATAGATGTATTAAATGGATTTTATAACAAGTTATTTTAATGGTACTTATAAGTACCGTCAGTAGATAAAGGGTTAAGCAGAAATTTTGGGTGTGGGTAAGCACCACATCGGTAATACATTTATATTTCAAAATAACTAAACATTTGTATCATGTTTCTTTAATAGCTTATTCTTTACTAGCTTATTAAATTATATAAATAAAGCATAAAAAGTAATTTAAATGTCAAATAATTTGAGAATATTTACTACATTTTCTCGCTTCTCTAAATTAAAAAAATCTAAATCCACTCCTTTCATCTCTGGTCATTCTATACTGTAACATCTTCAGGCTAAAGTTTAAAGAATAAAAAATATCTACAGTTTTCTCTGTTTTTGCCAACGGCATTGAATAAAATGCAGCTTTCCAAATTCGGAGATTTCAAAGTATGATGACAACAACTTGGAATTTCAGATTTCACATGTAAGCTTTACCAGATATCCTCTTTTTTTTCAGTTTGAAGTTTTTGATGCATTCTATGTCTTCTGAAAGTTTCTTGCGCCAAAGTACCTCTGTGAAGAAAATCAAACTTTCTATCTAAAATGTTTTTGATCTTCAATGTATCTCGGAGCATAGGATTTAACCCCTTCGGCCCTGATTTAATTTGGAAGCAGATAAAAAATAAATTGCAGGTGAAATAAGCTTGAATAGACATAAATAGCTATAATATGAAGTATTACATCATTTTGATAATTCGTAAACTAATTTAAAAGTGTTCTAATAATAGAACACCAGGGCTTAAATTACGCAAAATGAGCAGTTTTATTTTCTGTGCACATTTACAATTATGCAAGATATAAAGGACATGAGAATGAATAAAACGAGTTTATTTCATATGAAATCCTTTAAATAAATTTTTCTGTTCGTGAAAACATAACAATACTTGATATTTTTCACAAAAACAGGTACTTTTATATGTACAATCTTCCATTTTTCATCTCTGTTGCTTTTCACTTCTTTCAATCATATGGTTCATTCCATCAAATCTAATATCTTTAGAAGGCCTAACAGCAGTATTAATTTTGTTCTTTGGCAAAACAGAGCTTCTTGATGACGGCCTTCCACGTTTGATACGGATTAGCGACTGATTTTTGAGAGATAAAGCTTCTGCTATTTCAAATGTGAAATCCAATAAATCCATTTGATCTTGCAAAGGAACTTCCAAGCATTTTGCATTATTTTTATACTCTAACTAAGAATTTATAAGGGCCATACTAACATAATGACATATTACTCGAATTGTCCATTTTTTACACTTTACAGCAGTTCGATACAATGAAGGGAAGAATTATGTTTATCGACTCACCCCATGCTTTTATTGTAGAACTTCACAACTTCTGGCCTATCTATATTATAAAGGACAAACATATCTGTGCGTAACGCATACGTCATTCTGCGAATGGCAACACTTTGAAATTTGAAATAAAAATTTGGTTTTGCAATTTTCGCTACTGCAAAATTTTAAACTTCTAAACATACCACGTTTTAAATGTTTACACCGTCGTATGCAGAAAAAAATGTACTTTTAAATGCAATTTGTTTGAAAGCTGTACATCAATTTATTTTTGAGATATTAATTTTTTTATAGTTTTTAATACCAATTTTCTAATCGTGGCAACTGAAGTACTTCATTTCTATTGAAAGTCATTGAGAGCGAACGGAAAATAGTTGAAAATAGGAGATACTGTATCCTTTAGTTGCCATTTCTCATAAAACATGAAAAAATAGTTGAATATAAAATATGGGCTATGTCAAGAATATTGTCAGTTATTCCGTGATAATGACGTCATATGCACACTTTTCTATAGACGAAGTTTAAGACTGGGTTGTAAAAGTAGATTGCTTTAGCGGATGCAAATGATGTCATTTTATAAAAAAGCGTGTATTTTAATTCTTAAACCTGAATTATGTTTTGTAGAAGTGCGTCATTTTCACAGCCCAGCTGCTTTGAAACTCTTCACAGGTGAAAATGCTTCACTTTTGAAAATAATGTAATCGAAAAGACACACTGATAAACGCTCTGCTGCAATTTTTTGACATTCCATTTTTGACCTAAAGTACATTCTGCCCTCATTTCAATAAACTTTATTCGGATTTCGTATAGCAATTTTCGAATTTTTCGGGAATTTCGTATGTGATTTTTAGTGTATTTTAGCGATTTGCTACTATTATTCAGTGAAAGAAATCAACTTGCAATCTTCGAACACAATATATATATATATATATATATGTGTGTGTATTTTTTTTTCTTTTCAAAATTTGAGAAGCGATTTAAAATTTTTTCGCGATATCTTATTGTGATTTTCAGAGCTTTTTCGTAATTCCTGCTGTTTTTTGATGTACCCAGGCAACGCCGGGCAAGTTCGCTAGTATACATAAATTTAAGTGGAATCTTTTTTGCTCCATCTTTTAACAATATCCTTCGCATTATCTGACAGAAATGTAGATGCTAGTGTCACAACTTTATTGTCATACCACTTTACAATAACGATTTTACCATATTTGCTGGCACAAGTGTCACAAGTACCGCGTCCATATTTTTTTTTTAATTCGGCATCACTGTTTAATGGACAGTTTTTCAGCCTATTTCTGCGCACAAAGCTCACAGCAATAAAATCAAGACGCTGGTGATTGAAAAGTATCGTATGTGTCTTAAAGAGAGTTGGCTCAAGATATCTGACATATCTTTTAAGTCCGTTCATAAAGATATGACCAATATTTTGCATTTGAAACGCATCGCCACCCGACTGATTTCAAAAGAGCTCAATTTTCTTTTATTGTTCTGCAAGAGTGTTTGGCCAAAAACACAACTAATGTCAGCAACCAAGAACCGAATACGCCTAGTATGGGCTCGAGCGACATTTTTCTGTTCACGAAGCTAAAATTATAACTTCCAGGAAAATGTTTTGAGTCAATTGAGGCCATAAGAGAAAATTCGCAGAAGGAACTAAAGGCCATACCACAATTTACCTATCTAAAATGTAAGGAAGATTAGGACCTGCGCTGGAATAGTTGCATTGAACTCAGTAGGGTCTACTTTGAAGATGGCAAAATAAATTTTGAGGAAAAAAATATTATTTTTTTTGGTTTTATATAGTAATTCTGGGTACTTTTTACGCACACCTTGTTAGTCCTAAGGCCTCATGTCCTAATACTAGAACAAATGTTTGATTCTTAGTTATAGTGTGATTTATCATTATTTTCTAAGTTAGATGACTAATTAAGGTAGAAAAAGCTTTAATTTATAAAATATAATTAACAAAACGTCACTAAATTATTATTAGTATTTTTATTGAGAGGGTTAAAAATGTGTACTTACGTTTTGCCCTTAAACTGGTAGAAGCCTCCATTTTATTGCTTACTGAGGTATGTGCTGACATGTGTGATCACAAATGAGATTAAATTGTTAATCTGCAATATATTATTAGTAGGACACTGGGTTTTCAACTTAAAATTCTAAAAAACGAATAATTTAGAGCAATGTAAAGATGTGTTCTAATAGTAGGGCACCAGGGCTGAAGGAGCTAAGATTAAATTTAATTTCAAAGGTTATGATGTCGGATACGTCCAAAATGTTAAAGGTAACGATAGTTTATAACTTTTTTAACTAGTAATTTTTATGAAAAAAAACTTCAAGGGATTATTTCTTACCATATTATACTGATTTTTACTTATTGCATACCAGTTGACGGTAATAAGTAATTAGAGTGGTTAGCACAAAAAATTGTTTTGTGTAAACCCTTTATACTTACTCAAATTCATAATAAATTCTGCTGTTTCCGATATAACTCATTTAGAAGCTTAGCACGCTGTAAAAAAACAAATGTTTATTTAGGCCAATTCGTTTATTAAAAAACACTAAATTTCAAATGAAATTAAAAAACTTTATATGCATCTACAATTTTTTTCAGAATATTAACTATTAACCTATATCTCTTTGAAGGTGACAAGGGACCTACGTACTTACACGCAGTAGCAAATAATCCGAAAAAAAAAAAAAAATAAGAATCCGTGGTCCAATTTACCATAAGCGATATCTCTTACGAAAAAGTAATACAAATGTAGATGTATCTGAAAGTTGTTTATTTTTCTTTTAGTAAAATAAATAAATCTACCCTATATATATAAAATCCTAATGAAACGGATATTATGAAACGAATTTATGTAACGAGTCTATGAAACGACTGATTAAAAAACTGATTATGTTTCACGGCTATTTCTTCTAAAATACAGAATACTTTTCGATGAAATTAACACCAAAAATCCGTATTGATCTGCAGATCTCAAAAATGGTATTAGAATTTTTAAATTCGAATTAGTTTTCGAAATATTAATTGTTTTCTAATTTTATATACTTTTCTCTAATGATGGCAACTGAAATTTTAATCTTAACAGATATTTTTTTTTTTTTCAGATTTTAGAAAAGGTTACTATTTTAAACTAATTTGGCGAGAAGTTTGGCTTCCCTTAAATGTATGCTAAGAAATGTATCATGTTACTTTTATTCATAATTTAATTTGTATTTCATTATCATTTTATTTAATACAGACTGAAACATTTAAAATAAATGGCTTTCACTTCTTTCTTTTTTTTTTTAAACGAAATGAAAAGAAAAATATTAGGCACAGATGTCATATACGCACCGGGGTACCTAATTGGCGCCAAAATGGTATTATTTTGGTTGACATGGTAACCCGGCTATTGTTGTTTATTTAATAATAAACGTTTATTTACTTTTTTTATTTTTTTATTTACATAAATTATTTTGTTTTATAGTTAATTATTTTTTTGGTTATTTTCCTTTAAAAATAATAGAAAATAATTAAAAAATACGGTACTACTTAGTTATTCCATCGGCCCATTTCGCCAAATTATATAAATCGCCAAACCACTCGCCAAATTATACAAATTGACATAATTTTTATTTTAAATAACGAAATAACAAAGAAAATAGTATAACATTAATAAATATGCAAATAAAATGTCGATATAAAAATCACTTGATGACGTAAAGACGTGTAACTTGCTTAAAGTCAAGTGAATGTGACATTTATCAACCATTATTGGCATTTAATCTTATAGTTTGGTGATAGATTTTTGGTCGACGGGTTAACTAAGTACCAAAAATGCATATGTAACTTGTATTCGAAAACGAGGATTTCGCCAAATTTTCGTAAAAAAAATCACGCCAAAACGGGTGCGTATATGGCATCTGGCCAAATATTAAATGATGTAACAAACGATGACATTTAATTCCAACTTCAAAACAATGTTATAATTTACCACTCGAAAAAAAAAAAAAAAAAAAAAAAAAAAAAAAAAAACATGCTAACGGGCGAGTTGAATAATAGTTATTGGCGAGATTTGCATGCGGCTAGCGTAACAGTACCAAGAATTCTTTGCGACAATGCTTTTATGTAGTATTATTCGAAAAAAAAAATTGATTTTTTTTAATCGAAATGGAAAACTTTCGGCACAGATGCCCATACGGTCCCATATTGGCGCTATTTTTTTCTGACGCCAATGCCATATACGCAACGGGTACATAACTGGCGCCATAGTGTCGTTATTTTGCTTGATTTGATAAGTCGGATGTTGTTGTGTATGCTGTTGATGTTTTCCCTAAATTAGCGTCGGAAAAAAATCGCGACAATATGGGGCCGTATATGATATCTGGGCCAAACTTTCATATGAAAAGCGAAGTGATCAGAGCGTATTTATTTAGGGCAGTTACATGACTTGGACTATTATAATATAGATGAAATGATACGATAGAATAATATTTGGCGACTTATCACCTGTACCTGGCTAATATTAAAGTACCAAAATGGCACCAGGAATATAAAAAGAGAAGTGATTCGCCCGGAACTCTTGATGATAGTCACATGACTTAGGCTATTGTTATAGAAATTGTTTTAAAATATCGGGAGACAAAGACTCTGTACACTTAATTCCTTTTATTTTTAGCTTCTTTTCAAACGTTTAACTGATCCTCTTTAATCAAACACGAAAACAACCATTGGATGTCTTAACAGCAACTGATTCGGCCTTAAATTTTTGAAGTCAAAGGAAATTGAATGGAAACCCGTTTACAGGGAGATATGCACAGCTTTTTTCAGTATAATTCAATCTTCTATAATATTTTTTAAACCGATCAGATTAGCGTGTTTTTAGATTCTGCGGTGTCTGAACGGGGTTGGCGAGCGTAGCTTGCAGAGGGCAGAGCCCCCTAGTTTGACTATAAAGATAAGAAAACAAATATTTTCTAAATTTTATGAAATTTTCAGCATTTTCCCATTCTATTTCTGCACTTAACTACCTTTAACTTTTCCAATTATATTTAGTTTAAAAAAACTATTCATTTTTTTTGTATATGTAAAACAAACTGTTCTTCGAATTTTATATATTTGACTATAAAGTTAAAAAAAAACAAATATTTTCTAAATTTTATGAAATTTTCAGCATTTTTCCATTCTATTTCTGCACTAAACTACCTTACTAACTTTTCCAATTATATTTAGTTTTAAAAAACTATGCACAGTTTATTTTTGTATATGTAAACTGAACTGGAATAAAAATTATTGGGGGTTTTAATTGATATGGAGTGAGGTTGGACATTTTGAAAGTTCTTGATAACGCTTAAAATATTCAGGATAATTCCTTATTTTGCTCCCAAAATTTTTTTTCTTTTAATTTCTTGTGTTATAAATATATGCCATAATTCATATAGTGTACCCTTGAATAATATTTAAGGGGGCTGGTCACTGAGCTTCCGATTTCTCCTCACTAATGTAAAGTCTATGGGCATTGGATGCATTCGTATAATTAAAATATCTCCTCGGAAAATTAATATTTTTAACTTCTATTATTTGTGTACACTTCCTAAAAGATGTCTCTTTCTTCTTAGTTCTCAAAATATTTCTAAAGTAAAGACTTAATTTTATAGGAAGTGTTAAAATGTTACTCACCGTTCGCCCGCTTTTAACACATAAAATATTAAATTCAGCATAGATTTTAGAAATATTTTGAAAACTAAGAAAACAAGAGACATCCTTTAAGAAGAGTACACACACACAAAAAAAAGTTAAAAATATGAATTCCCCGAGGAGATATTTCAAATATAAGAATGCATCAAAAATGCATAGACTTAACATTACGGAGGAGAATTCCGAAGCTGAGTGACCAACTCCCTTAAGGGGACAGTGGAGTTTAAAACCCTTTAAAATATTTTTTTTTTTTTTTTTTTGTAAATTTCACCTTAAATATTATTTAAGGGTACATTATGTGCATTATGGCATGCATTTATCACAAAAAAAATTTAAAAAAATTATTTTTGAGAAAAAAATGGAATTTTACGCGTAGTCTTAGAAATCTTCGAAATGCCCCCTGCGCATTCCATATCAATAAAAATCCTCAATATTTTTTATAAAAGTTTGGTTCATATATAGAAATAAAATAGAGCATCGAATTTTATATATTTAAATTTAAAAATAAAAAAAAATTGAAAAAATTTCAAAATTTCAAAAATTTTCAATTTTTCTTTATTTTTTGTAAATTTTATCTTAAATATTATTCAAGGATACATTATATGCATTATGGCATAAATTTATCACAAGAAAAAATTTTTTTGAGAAAAAAATGTAATTTTAGATTAATTAAAATTATTAATTGGAATTTAGATTAATTTCTTAGAAATCTTTGAAGTGCCCCCTGCGCGTTCCATATCAATGAAAATCCCCAATATTTTTTATAAAAGTTTGGTTTATACATATATATAAATAAAATAGAGCATCGATTTTATATATTTGAATTTAAAGGTTAAAAAAAAAAAATTTTGAAAAATTTTGAATTTTTGAATTTTTTTTTTACCTTCAAATTCAAATATGTAAAATTCGATGCTCTATTTTATTTATATATATAAACCAAACTTTAAAATTCCATTTTTTTCTCAAAAATAAATTTTATTTTTATTTTTTTTTTGTGATAAATGCATGCCATAATGCATATAATGTACCCTTGATTAATATTTAAGGTGAAATTTACAAAAAAAAAAATTAAGGTTTTTAAACTTCCCTGTCCACTTAAGGTGCAATTTTATAAAAATTAAAAAAAAATAAGTTTAAAGGTCCCTTGTCCCCTTAATGTGTGTTTAAAATTTGATATCTAAAAGTTAATCATATGTGGAGTTATAGCAATAAATATCAGGGTCTCTTTCTCATGCAATTTGCCAACTTCAAAGGTACACTGTAAAAAATGACAGATGTTTCTTAATCTACAAAAATGTATTATAATCAGGAACTAAAATATACAATAACCTCTTCCAAGTAATCGAAGATTCCGAAAAGTGTTCTTATATATTTAAAAACCTCAGAAAACTATTTATTTCCGAAATTTAAAGAGGGATTTATAGAAATAATTTTTTATTAGCTGCTCGTCATTTTCGGAAACGTTTCTGAGTAGCTTTTACAGTGCAATAATCAGTTTTCCTAAATCGGAATATGACTTTTTAGGATGCTATCAATTCTGAGGTAAGTATTTTGATATTTAAAAAACATGTTTAACAGACAAACATACAACATTAACAGCATTAACATTAATATGAACAAGAAATATAAAATTTTTGTTTTTAAAGTCAATTCCTACTTAGGTCATCAAAGAAAAATTTAATATAATCCCTTAAGCTAATATTAGTTTTTGTTGTATTAAAATATCTCAATTTGTTGATTTTCTATAAGCAAGTAGGTTTACAATGGAACTCTATGGGAATTTGGCGAAATATTAGAGATATCGCCAAGTTGGCGTCATTTTTGGCGACTCATTTTAGCTGCCAAATTTGGCAATATATCGCCAAGTTGGCGACAAACTTGGCGGTATTTGGCGACAGAACAGGGCCCCCCTATGTTAACCCCTCTTATAGATATGAAGATGCATTATATGCTTCAATAACCAATGGCCACCATTTTGTCTCCCATGCAAAACTAAAATTAATTATTAAATTATAAGCAGAAGTTCTCTTATACGTCTATTAAAAATAGTTCAAAAATATATATTCTAAAAATGGTCAATGGTCTGCAATGATTCCTTGTCATTTCAAATCCCAAATATTTGGATTGAATTGTTAGATAATTTGAAAATAAGATAGGGCAACGTGAAACATGTTAAAATATTACGCTCGTGATTTTTATTTATTTATTTTTAAATTTCATTTGTAATAGTTTATTGTCATTTTCCATCTTTGTGTTTATGTGTTTTTCTGATGATGATTGAGTAAATTCAATCGAAACATGTCAAATTATTAAGATCTTTTAATGTATTTTATTAACGTTTGACGTCCTTTTTAGCAATTAAATGTTTAATATATATTTTGAGTGTGTTTTTAGAATATATATTTTTGAAATAAAATTAATTAATTAAAATTTAATTAATGAATTAATGTTTGAAAAAACTGTATTAACATCAATTGTCATCCAGTCCAAGTTTAAAAAAATTTATTTCAACTTGATAGGATGAATAATGAGTATTTTATTAACGATTGAAAATTTGAACAAGATATATAAATAAATAAATATAGGGAGAGTGTGAACTAATAGTAGGAATTGAATAAAATTAACATTATTTTGTTACAATTGCATGCACAAATTCAGTTACGCAGCTGAAAATGTTTTCTTCAGAATTGACAGAATCCGAAAAACTGATTTTCCAGGTACAGAAAACTGATTAATCAGGGATGAGATTTCCGACTTTTTAGATACCAGTATAATCTTAGAGAAAATGTTCTTCTGTTAAATCGCAAAAATGTTCTGATTAAAGAAAATAAAATTTTCTCTAAGATTATACTGGTATTCAAAAAGTCAGAAATCTCATCCCTGATTAATGCATTGTAAAAGCTACTAGGAAACGTTTCCGAAAATGACGGGCAGCTAATAAAAATGCATTTTTGCTAATCTTCCTTAAATTTCGAAAATAAATTGTTTTCTGAGGTTTCTAAAGATAAAGGAACACTTTTCGGAATCTTGGGTGACTCGGAACAGGTTATTACATATTTATGTTCGTGATTATTTTACATTTTGTAGATTAAGAAACATCTGTCATTTTTTACAGTGTACCTGACCCCTTAATCCACAAAAACATAAAATATAAACGCAAAATGCGATAATATAACCTCTTCCGAGTTACTCAGGCTTACGAAAAGGGTTTCTTTAACTTTAAAAATCTCGGAAACCAATCGATTTTCGATATTTAGAGAAGCATTTATAAAAACACAGTTATTTTTGCCAGTCCTAATGTTTGAAAACGTTTCTGAGTAAATTTTACAGTGTAATTATAATTCTCATTTCTCAATCCGGAGTATCGATTTTTTCAGATGCTATCAATTCCCCCAGCAGCGTAACTGAATCCGAAAAATAACAGTCATATATGCCTATCCCAAAGCTTTCTTCTATCTCATACATGTTAATACTTCAAAATTATCTAGTACAGTGCCAAAATTAAATGGCAATTTATGGCCATCATGAGGATTTTAAACATATGAAATTCCGTGAATTAGTTCTTGAGATAGGACTATCGCTAAAATCGTATACATCATGCAAAATGCAGCACATCAGCGCCACCGGTTACGTGATTTACAGCAAAATCTAATCATCAACAACTTATGTTAAGTTCTAACTGAATCTGGAATTTGATGACAATCCGAACATTAGTTTTTGAGATAGAGCTATTGCGGAAATCGTGAAAAATTCCACATAGCAGCGCCACCCGTCGAGCGATTTACACCAAAAACTAATTAGGACCAATTTATACTAGGGACTAACTGAATCTGAATCTTGATGAAAATTCATACATTAGTTCTTGAGATACAGCTATTGCAGAAATCTTGAAAAATGCAGCACAGCAGCGTCATCTGTTGGACGATGTACACCAAAACCTAATAAGCACTGATTTATATAAGGGACTAACTGAATCTGAAGTTTGATGAAAATTCGTGCGTTAGTTCTTGAGATGAAGCTATTGCGATAATCATGAATAATGCAGCAAAGCAGCGCCACCTGTTGGGAGATTTTCACCAAAAAGTATTCAGCTCCAAATTATATCAAGTACTAACTAAATCTGAAGTTTTATGAAATTCCGTGCCTTAGTTCTTGAGATATTGCTATTGTGGAAATCGTGAAAAATGCAGCACAGTAGTGCCACCTGTTGGACGATTTACACCAAAAAGTAATCAAAACCAGTTTATACCAAGGTCTAACTGAATCTAAAGTTTTGTGAAATTCTGTATATTATTTTTTGAGATAGAGCGTCCACAAAATTTTTTGTCACATACAGACTCACAGAATGACAGAGTAAGAAACAGAATCACTGACAGACATTTTCTAAAATCCATCAAATAGTGTTCAGGACCTTCTAAAACAAAAACCGAAATCCAGGAAATTTTTCACGCATCCAATAATTTCTTCTTATAAAGATAGAAGAAAGTAAAAATTTACAGCATAGAAAATATTTACAGCTTTTGTTTTTGTTTCCGTCAAAATGCTTGGGATAAAACCCATCTTCTTAAATTTGGAGATTTCAAAGTTTGATGACATCTACTTAAGGGACCCTACCGAAAATGTAAGCCTCGATTTCGATTAAACTTTTATCATGGGGAATACTCACTCATGATATGATGAAGCATCATACCAGTTTTATTGGTCATCGTCAAGATTTAGTACTTTTTAAATATTTAAATGTGGATATCTTGATTTAATGGTACTGCCATCTACGTTCGTGTTGAAAAAGGTTGAAGATTTAATAATTAGAAATTAATGATTGGGATTTATTAATTACTAGAAAGATAGCCCGTCAAAAATGACGGAAAATGAATTAAAATATATATACAACACATGTGCAAGAATATGAGTAGTTTTTCTCGGTTGTTCAGCAGTGATGGATGAAAATAACACATGTTAAAATGTGGAAAAATGTTGCCAAATATGTAGCCAAATTTTCTTCTTCGCTAAGGCAGCTTTCTCTATTTCGTAAAAGCCCTATACTAGAAAAATACCGAGAATTTAATTTCTGTATCCGGCTGTGTAAAGCACATTAAAATTGGGCAATTAATATTGTAAAATTTATTTATATATTATCTTGATAAATTCAGATTTCAATTTTATTAGCAACACCAGGATGAAGATTTCGTTTTCGTATATTACACTTTAAATTGTGACCCATAGATTTTGGAAAAAACCATCAATGCGCAGAGTTTAAATTAAATAGCGGTGAGCTCAATTATGAAAGATTAATGGGTTTTCAATGGGAATTTCGTCAAATTAGCCAGCTATTGCCTAGTTGGCTTCATATATAGCAACTTATTTTTGGTCGCCAAATTTGGGGGGAAATACCGCCAAATTTGGTGATATTTTGCAAGTTGGTCGATATTTGGCGCTATGGTGGCAACCCTGCCATAAGTACTTTCAACAATTACAGCTTTTTGAAGCCGATTTCTCCATAGGAGGCCTAATCCTGATCTGGCCGCGATCAATGAGGCGGTCCAACCGGAATTGTGAGGGACACATAGAGACTAGGATTTTATATAAATAGTAGATAGAATAAAATGTTTTGAAAGGAATATTAAAACAAAACCCTCTGTGTGATCTTCGGTCATATTCGGCATGTTCTATGCATTTAAAAAACGCAGAACGATGACTGAAGTATCATTCAAAATGCTGTTTTTGAACCGGCTTTTGATATACTACAATCCTATTTCGTTTCAATATGTTTTTGATTACAAAATTGCTGTTGTTTAAAAATTGAATCAACATTCTTTTCGTAAAAGAAATGAAAGAGTTTTATCAAATCCATGTTGCCACAAATATAAAATACTCCATTATATCATGCTCAGAAAAGGCTATAAAAAATAAATAGTACAAAATAGGTAATGTGCCACGTCTCCGCACGGTTTCATTTTATATTTATGATTAATAAGCAAAATTGAAATTTGAATATTTAGAAAAATGGATACCATCGATAGATCGAAGTAGTGGTATTTTACGTGTAGTTTAAAAGCTATGCTTTGTTATATTGAATTAAATTGCATTATTGATATTTAATTGTATTCATTTATTTTTCTTTATCCCGTATTTTTCCTGAAACGATGAAATTATCCTTTAATGCAATTAAAACATGATTGTTATTTTTTTTCATGCGTGCTCTTTGCTATCTTCGATTATTTTTTACTGTAACTTTGATGTGATAAATGGGATGATATTTGGGCTTGACTTAATGTTGTTTGCAGATATTTTTATGCTTCATTTTTCTTTAAAAGTTTAAACGTGCATTTATAAAATATTAAATAATTCTAAAAAATATTAGACTGAAGAGCGAAGTTTTCACACGGATTCTCTGATATATATTTTATTTCCGATGTCAATTTCACTTTTCTTTGCAAATACAAAACGCACATGATAAATTAAGTATCATGGGACAACTGTTTCAACAGTTTTGTGACAAAGTACATTTAAATTCCGTTAAAATACGTTGCTTGATAAAAGCACGTCGTAAATTGTATGTCAAACATGGCAAGTGAGGTGTGTTCCTACTATAATAGTTTCATAAATAATCAGATCTTGATTCAATAGCTGTTGCAATCTTATGGAAAAATGCATGAATGCAAAATTTAATACAATAATATGACTTTCATCTCAAATAGGACGTAACTACTATAGCAGCCTAGAATCATTTCCTATTATGAGATATCCTTGAATTAATTACGTATGATAGGATTTAATAGAATAAAAAAAACATTTATTAATACGTTTTTAAGTTTTGATATTATTTTCATTAATGACACAACAAATCTGAAATGACACAACAAAATTCTGCAACGTTTAAATATATTAAATTTAAACTATTCGGTTGGATAGTTTTTGCGCTGTTATATCTGGACAGACCAGACAACGATTATAGGGGCTACGTATTTATAGAATTAAGAACGCACCTAAAAAGTGTTGTTAATTAAAAATTAATGACAAAAGTATTACTAAAAAAATTCATATATTTCATTCAAAAAGCATCGGACAGGTCTATTTGCATTTTTTTTTTTTTTTTTTTTTTTTTAACAGTATATCACGTTTTCTCATTCTTTTACTAAATTTAGAAAGAAATATATATCCTACAAACCTATATATATATATTATTCTGTTATATACTAAAAGCAAAAAAAGGAAAACCAAAACGATACAGCCTGATTTTTAACCAGATGCATAACATAAAGAGCACTTGCCTGAAACTAGAAGATGACGACAATTTGGAGTTTTCGTATTTCAATATAAGTTTTTCTTTGAACCATTTTCATAGAATTGAGAAAATTTTTATGGTAAGAATCATTTCACTCGAGGGATACGCTAAGCTTTCTGAAAATATTTGGCATAAAAGAACTCCGAAGAGAAATCGAACGTTTGGCATTTGTAAATATTTTATCTTCAAACTATCTTGGAGAATAGAATGTAAGTGCAAACTTGGTTTTGTCGGATTCGGGTTTTCTAGAAGTTGAAAAAACACAATCCGAATTTCATTTAAATAAAACACACACACACACACACACACACAAAAAAAAAAAAAAAAAAAAAAAAAAAAAATCAGAATTTGTTGCGATCGTTCCACTGAAACGATCAAACTATGCAAACACAGAAACATAAATTTAAATTACTTTTCTGACCAGGGTATTTTCATGATTTTCAAAATGTCTTTCTTAAATTTATTGAATAGTAGAAAACCTAATAATGTAAACCGGGGCGCCATTTCAAAATTTGGCTGGAGGGGCCAAATTTTTTGTCGGACATAAAAAGTCCAGATTTTTTCTTAGTTTTTCTTGCATTAATGTTTGTATACAAATTGTTTAAGGAATATTTTTAATGCTGCGATTTATTTACATGTAACTATTAATATATTAATAGAAACAAGTGAAAACACTCAATGAATAAAAAAAAGAAAAAAAGAAGCCATGATTAAAAAGTCTCAAATTCAGTGTGGGGTGTGTGTGGAGGGGAAAGATGTTGCTCTCCTTAAATGACGCCCCTGAAAACATAAATAAAATAATAATAAATAAAAGAAGAAAAAAAATCGCAGTGGGAAGATTTTACTACAGTCGGCTAAAACATTATAACTGGAATGTCAAAAAATTCGTACTTTAAGGAAGTCGAAAAAATAAAAATTTCTATATGTACAGTAGTTTTCCTCACAACATGCATATATATTTTTAGATATCTTGCGTTTCGATTGCTTCTTAAGACTTTTTTAAATACTTGGGGGCTATGTCCCCTACGACCTACGCTCGACAGATTCTAAAAATCCGTTAAAATGATCTGCTTTAAACATGTTACGGAAGATTGAATTAAAATTAAAAAAAAACAGTGGCGATCTCTCTGTAAATGGGTTTCCATGCATTTCTCTTTTACTGGGGGATTTTAAGGCCGAATCAACTGCTCTTAATTGCTGTTTTCGTCTTTAATTAAATAAAAGTAGTTAAAAATTTTAAATTAGCTAATATCAAATGAACTAATTCAACAGAGTCTTTGCTTCCCGGTATTTTTTAACAACGCTATAAGAAAATGCATTTAAATAAGACATTTTAAATGTAACGTTTTAAATCTGACATATTTTTCACCAAATTTTTCTTCC
Source organism: Maratus speciosus (assembly GCA_963932465.1). Classification (NCBI taxonomy): domain Eukaryota; kingdom Metazoa; phylum Arthropoda; class Arachnida; order Araneae; family Salticidae; genus Maratus; species Maratus speciosus. The sequence goes on from OZ010799.1 coordinate 195,641,806, forward strand.
TCTTAGTAATATTCACCTGAATTTTTTCTGATTGTTAGAAAGGTAATATTATTATTTGCGCTGTCTTAGAATTGACAACAATAGTTAAAAAGATCATCTCGAAATATGAAATAAATCTCTCATATACGTTTAAATATAATTTTTAATTTAAACTGTTTGGCAATATTATTATTTGGACATTTGAAATAGGACGTCATTTCCCCCATTTACTGCTTTTAACACATATTAAATAATTGATTATTTTATAGTTTTCTTTCTTTCTAATAAGCTTGTGTAAAAACAATTTTTATGATGTAATTTTCAATATTTTCCAGCTTTAAACACTTAATCATTTTATTCTAATTAGGAAGGGTTTTTTTTTCTATTTATAATAAATTTAATGAATAAATTTTTAATTCAAAGGAAATATTATTCTTTGCTCTGTTTTCAAAATTGGCAGCAATTTAAAATAATAACCTTTTCTAAAATATGTAAAAAATATCTTTGAAAATGCTGAAAATTTCAATTTAAAATTGAAGCAAACCCTGAAAAAATTAGTCAAATTAAAAAAAAATTAAAGCAGTCTGCACACCGCGAGTTTCTAATGAATATCTTTCGAAAAAAATGATTAAATCCCTCTGTATAGTTTTTGCTGCTATAAAACTTTTTTAATGGAACGATTTTGATCGATTTTAACGTAAAACATCTCTTAAAATAATTTTAAAAGCTGTCTGCTTCAACGTATTTATCAAACATTTCTCTAAAATATTACCCATTTTCATATATTTGCATGCAGTAGTTTTCTTAATATTAGCGGAGAAAAACTTCCGGTCACAAAAAATTCATTGACAGCGGTGACAGCGTTAGTTACTTTTTTTTTAGAATAGAGAGATGAGATTATATTAACTAAAACAAAAAAAAGAGCCATTTAATATCATGGAATATTGTACTGCGAAGAAATACAGAATGGACGTATAATTTTTCGAAATTAAACGTATTATTCAAATTTTCTATAAATTTTAGTGCGTCATATATATTTATAACCTTTGAATATTTTTAATAACTCATAACTTTTTATATCTATGCAACCTCATAAATGTACAGTTAAAAACAAATTTTTAACTTAATTATTTGGGAAATAAAACTTGAGTAAATAGTAGTATAGCAGCTACTTTCCAAAAGTAGGCTCCACAATTTAAACAAGTTGGAAATTTCTCGTCAAACGTGGCAAATGAGGTGCGTTCGTACTATAACTAGTTTTATAAATATTCTTTGACCGCATATTATACTGAATGTATATTTTAGTGCACTTCAACAAGTGCTTATCCATTTCATTCTGCTCGAAAGGCTGTAACATCATTAAAATGCACTTGAAATATTTTTCTTCACATTGGCCTTAATATAACGGAACACTTTTGACTGTCCCTGTGATTAAACTATACATCCGATTTTCATAAAATTTGAAATGACTCGACAAAATTTTGCAACAATTATATATTTAAAATTTCAGACCATTCGAAAGGCTGTAACATCATTAAAATGCACTTGCAATAATTTATTCCCATTGGCCGTAATGAAACGGAAAACTTTTGACAGTCCCTGTAATTAAACTATACATCCGATTTTCATAAAATTTCAAATGACTCGACAAAATGTTGCAACAATTATATATTTAAAATTTCAGGCCATTCGGTCGGGTAGTTTTTGCTCTGCTATATGCAGACAGATATGCGGACAGACGGACAGACGGACTGAACGACGACTATAGGTGCTACGTATTTATATAATTACGAACGCATCTAATAAGGGACGCAGGACTTCAAGTAGATACGCCACTCTAAGATTCAGTTAGAAAAGAATGTTTAATAAAACTTCTGTACTACACGACACATTTCTATTTACATAATGAACATATTTACAAATTTAGGAATAGTAGAAGAAATCCGATCGGGGGAAAAAAAGTGACAACACGGATAGATTTTGTCACCCCCAACCTTCCTCATCTTCCCGCGTCACATTATCAACTCCACGGGAAAAATATCGGACAGCAGTTAATCACGGAAAATGAGGGACTGACGACTATCGCAATAATCTTTAAATATAAGATATTCGTTACAGTAGGTCATTGTCACAGAACTAATTTTTGCAAAAGTCGTAAAGAATGACTTCAATATAATCTTAACTATGAATGTCCCAGAAACTCTCCATTTTTCATACGTAAATGCTCCCCCTGCATACGCACTGCTACTGATAAAAAAGGCAACGAGCTTACCTGACAATTTGAAAATTATACAGTTATTAAAATCTTATATATACTTAAATTTTTTTTTTAGAATAATAAATTACTTATTTCAATGAATTCTTTTCCTATTAATTTTATAACTTAAAGTACATTCGTACTTTATTTAAAATCTGTAAAAATTAAAACAAATCTATCCCGTTTGTTGCCTTTTTTTAATCTAAATTACTGCCTGCCCTCGTCCCCTTTAGAATTCACATTTTAAAACCTTTAAACTTTGCTTTAAAAAATGCTCTTTTATTATAGTTTTGTTCATCTGACGAAACGCTATTCGTCTCGCTCCTCTGTCTGTCTGTCACAGAGCCCGTTCTCAGAAACTATATATATTGGAGACTTGAAACTTTGGATTCTTATAGCGCAACACCTCCTATCAAACGACAAATTCTAAAATTTTGTAAGAGTCTTATATTTACCCCTCTGGGCTCTACCTTGTGTATTTTAAGCTTGCGGGAGATTTGCTGCGAATTTCTCAATTCAAATTTGTCACGACAAGATAATATCAGAAAAAATCAAACTTGCTGCTAATGTTAATGCTATCTGGGATGGGAGTGAGAGATTCCAAGCGGGGCATCATCCTTGTGGCTTAAATGGTAGAGCACTGGAGCGCTATTCCATGGGTCCGAGATCGATTCCTGGCTTGAACATTTTTCACTCTGTTGATTTACGCTTAGTTAGTAAGGTGATAATTCACTTTTTAATATTAAAAACACTACATCCCTAAAAAGATTCACAGATTTTTCTCCCTCAACAATATCTACTTAGGAATGAAAGTGACTTCATAAATGTAAAGAGCAGAACCACATCATGAGGAGAGTTCAAGAAGAAAAATGGATAGAATCACTAACATTATTTTTATATAAAGAGCCATTAGCACTCGCAGACAATAGGCGAATATAAATTTGAAAACCTTAGTCTAATGTTGATTGATTTAAAAGAAAATAATCATTTCGGGTTAGATCTCTAAAAAAAGTAATAATGAAAAAACATTCCATAAATCACAAGTTTTCTTTTAATAGCTACTAAAAACTATTAGTCTACTGCTACTAAAAAAGGAAAAAATCTGTTTCTCTTTCATCCTGATCGAAAGAGCATTAAGTTGACTTGAAATGGAATACATGATTTTTAAGAGGGAAAAAAAATATTTTTTTGTTTCTATATGAGAATAAATACAATAATCACTTTCAGAAAGAATGAGTCCGAGCCCGAAGGCTGGTATAAAAATCGAGCGCCATCCCGTATCGGGCCCGGGCTCGGACTAAGCCTGTCTCATCTCTACGTGTACTCCCAAGCAAACTTGTGCCTAACGCTGAAGTAGCCACGGTGCTGCGGATATTATATGTATTACTTTAACCTTATGTTCTATAAGAGTGCGCTATTATTTTCCGCTGAAGTGGCCGCGGCGCTGCGGACATTATAGGGCAATTCCACAGAAAATTATATATATATATATATTTTTTTTTGGGGGGGGGATAAAATTTGTAATATGTTTAATTTAAGGGTGTGGTTGGAAAACTTTATATTTCTATATTCTGTAATAAAATCCTAATAAAAAGGCATTGTAAATTACTGTTTACAAACTGAGTTAAGTACCATTATTGTCTTTGTAATGCCATAATGTTATGTCAGTTACACAATAAAAGTTACGTCAGTTACACGTGTAAATGCCGTTTTTTACTTTTTTAATATTCAGAAATGAATTAAACAAGTTACTGTTATGATTTGTCATTACTTAGCGTTATTGAGAACATAAAATCACTTTTTTTAATGGGATAGTTTTGATAATTTTTACTCTTCAATGAAGGCAGAAAAAATGTTTGTCTATTTTATGTTACGCCAGTTACAGAATTTTGAAATGCAATTTTGGGGACTAACAGAGAGATTGAAATAATCTGCAGGTATTTGGGTATTAAGTCTTTAGTAGGAAATATTTTAAATTGTAAAAATTTGTTCTAACTTTATTAGTAAATTTTCTACATAGTTTTAAAAACAAAATTCGATGATAAAATGTTACGTCAGTTACGATGGAATTGCCCTATACGTATTACTTTAACTTTGTGTTCTATACGAGTGCGCTATTATTTTCCTTTACAAATTAATACTTTTACATTATAATCTGATATGGCTCGAAACTGTTTTGTATATGGATGTAACACGGGCTATGTGCAAGCCGAAAAACGAAATAAAGAGTTGGTTACAGAAATCCGTTAATAATTAACTTCCTTAAGGAAGACGTCTAGTTTTTGATAATGAATCTTCCATCGGCATTTCTGTAATTGAAGGATTGATGTATATACATTACAACTAGCATTTAGTGAAATTTAAACACCAATTTTTTAGCTAACATATTTTATTCTGTTATATAGTGAACAAATGTTTAATAATCTTCAATTTTATTAGTTAATTCCAGTAAAATCAACTAGAATCTTGCTGGAGTTGCCATCTATCGACCCCCCCCCCCCCCCCAAAAAAAAAAAAAATGCAATTTAACAAATTACAATGACCATTTGGAAAATGATTTTTTCAAAGACTAAAATTTAAGACATAAAAAATCGCATGGAGTTGATCATACATTACGTACGCCATGGATTACATTTTTCGGTACTGTAAATTTGTAAACTTCTGCGGAGCTGGTCATACATTACGTACGCTGTGGATTAAACATTAATATTCCTGGATCCATTTTAAATGAAATTTCATTCTTAAACTTCTAAACATCCCACAATATTACTTTTTACACCGTCGTATAGAGAAAAAAAATGTACTTTTAAATGAAATTTGTTTGAAAGCTGTATCTCAATTTGTTTCTGAGTTATTAATTTTTTTTGTAGTTTTTATTACATTTTTGTTATAGTGGCAACAGAAATACCCATCTCTGTTGAAAGTAAAGGGGAAATACAGATTACTGTATATACCAATCAGAAAACGAATAAAATTCGGATTCAACTAATAAAAAGCTTCAGATATGTTTTTGATTTCCTACCTTGACAGAGGACAATAACCATTTTTCCAAATAGTTAATAATATTATCTTGTTCAAGAAATGGTGTTTAATTCTCCGAAAATGAAGATGATGCAGATTTTCTTGTGTAATCTTTATTTCGGTTTATACACATAGACAAATAAATTTTAATTTATCGAAATATTTTTATCAAATTCAATATATAGACATCAACTTATGTTTTGATTTGAAAAAAAAAAAAGTTGTCAAGAAATTTATATTATAAATTTTCTTACCTAATGAAACGGGAAGTTATTGACGAGCTTCTTTAATATACAAAACGATTCATACTTGTATCAATTTTGAAAAAAAGTATTTATATTACATTTAAAGTTTGAAGTCTAGTGCAGAGGGGATTGCTTTGGGGACTATAGCTACAATGGCCGTCTCCTCCAATGATCCTTTTTAACATTTTCCAACAAAGTTGAAAAGTGTTTATGACTTCGGTTTGTCTGGCCGTCTCTCCGTCTGTACGCGCTCTAACTCTCGTAAATATACTCGGATTGCTTTGAAATTTTTGGATGTTATTAATGTTTATCATAGCACGAACTCTATTTCAAATGAAGTTTGCAGCATGTATAGTTCATCTACGGGGACAGTCAAAAGTATTCCGTTACATTAGGGCCAATGGGAAAAAAGTCGTTTCAAATGATTTTTAATGATGTTACACGCATCCAAACATGACAAAATTTATATGCATTTATGAAGTGCACTAAAATATATGCATTCCGTAGAATATGCGGTGCGAAGAATAGTTATTATTCATTTACAAGGCCACACAAAAGAATTCTTTTACATACTCATATATGGGGTGGGGGGAATTGTTTACGGCATATTTTAATTATGTTTATTATATATATAATGAAATTGATATACGTCGCTGAGGTTTACTATAAGTTATTTCATGTATAATGCGAAGTGCAGAGCATTTACAGGGACACACAAAAGATTTCAGATACTATATTGTATTAGAAATACTGTATTGGCGGTTATTTCTGGAAATGCAGTTTCAATTATGATATACGCTTTTATGTTTCACTATATTTATGCATACTATATGGTATGTATAAATTCTATAATTTGTATACAGGGCTACACAAAACAATTCGTAAGGGTTACTGGGTGTGAGCGCAAATTGTTTAAAGGTGGATTTTAAATCAGCTATGCATTTTCACGCTGAACTGCATTTAGTTTGTTAAGAAATATTTGTAGAATATGGATAAAATGATATACAGGCTCACACAAAGAATTGGATACATGCCATTGTATGTTTCCATCTGTTAGTAAAAATTGCTGAAAGAGAAATTTCAACCTGTTATGCGTTTCTTGTTAAACTAAAGTTTCCCATTATGTAGTATATATATCAACATACAGATCAAATACAGGGCTGTTCAAAAGAACTGGGATACATATTTGGCTATGGACGGTAACTGCTGAAATCAAGTACCGTCTATGGATGATAATTTTTGGAAATATGATTTCAGTAGTTTTAAGAGTGTTTTAGTTTGAATTAAATTTTAGCTAAATAGGGGCGTGTAATAAAGGTACTAGGTAAACTACAAGGCTGTACAAAAGCATTCAAGTATGTTTCGATCTATTAGTAAAAATTGCTGAAAGAGAAATTTCAATCTGTAATGCGTTTTCTTGCTAAAGTAAATATTCTCATTATATAGTATATATAGCAACATACAGATCAAATACAGGGCTGTTCAAAAGAATTGGGATACGTATTTGGCTATGGGCGGTAACTGATGAAATCAATCATTTAAATGTTTACTTAGTTATTTTATTTACCTCATTTCCCTAAATAACGAAGTTTTGTTAAAGCTTTCAGGGAGTGTTGGAAAATATTTTATAATCTATGTCGTACGCATGATTTTTCTTTATTCTTATTTTATATACAGAGATAATTACACATTTTTTGGACATAACAATTTCGTCAATACACAAAGACGAGATAGCACAAGGAAATTTACAACATCATAGAATTACAGCCGGGAGCTCCACAAAGAATGTGCAAAAGAGTCAGTGGGAGTCGAACCCACAGATTTATTACTCTCTTAGGCGATTATTGGTGCCTTAACCACTCGGCCACAGAGGTTCCTGTACAGTCGAACCCTGTTATAGCGAACCCGGTATATAACGAACTCCCGGATATAACGAACGAAAAGTTTGGTCCCGTCGTTTTCCTATTTTATTTAATGCTAATTTATTCTTTTATAACGAACAACCGAAATTTTAAGAATCGGCTATAACGAACATTTTTGTCCAGTCGACCATGTTTTTTTTTTTTTTTTTTTTTTTTTTTTTTTTTTTTTTTTTTTAAACTTTTCTAAAGTTGTGAGAACAGGACTTCGACTCCAATTTCATAAGAAAATGTATGCCAGCTAGTGAAACAAGGGGCAAATCAAAGATAAGTCTTTTTTTCTTTTTTTTTTTTTTTTTTTAAAGGGAAAAACAACTGCATTCTTTCGCTTTTACGAAAGTCACTCTGCAGGTGTGATCCCGCCTACCATCAGTTATTTTCCCTTATTCCTGATCACAGCTGTTTTCTCAGTTTGTGACATGCAATTGTTTGAAACATGTGATGATGAAGTTATTACATGTGAAGATCCGACTGATGAAGAGATTGGGGAAGAAGTTAAAATAAATCATTCTGAAATCGAAGATTCTGCATCTGATGGTGATGAAGAGGACCACATAAATGACGAAATCCCCACAATCTCAGATGCTACAGCAGCGATGAGTGTAAGTTTTGTCTACACAAACACAAACAGTGGAAGAAAGAGTGTTGGAGTCATTTGATGTACTAGACAAATAAATTCATAATATGTTTTTGAAATCGGCATCACGTCAGTAGAAAATTAACGATTATTTCTGTATCAAAACAGTGAGCAACAATTAAAGGTAAAATTAATTTATTCATGTTTGTATTCATTGTTGGTTAATTTAATTAGTACTGTGTTAGTTTGATGTAATCGAATTTAGTCAATTTAATTCTTTAATGGCTATATTTAATAGATTTTACCTTTTTTAATACATCATTATTGAATATACACATAGCAACTAATGAGTTACACATTTTGTGAACTCTAACATTTTTCTTGACGGTTCAGATATTACGAACCACCGGATATAGCGAACAAAACCTTCGGTCCCTTGAGGTTCGTTATAACGGGGTTCGACTGTATTACATTTAATATAAGAATAAAAGTAAAAGTACAATAATCCAACAATATATAAAACATTTTCTCTTTCTTCCAGTGTCTGCAGATACTGGAAATTGAATGCCAATTATATAGTATTTCTTCTATGCAAACCATAGAATTTTTCTGCTTAAGACAGGCTTCTGTTATAGATAGTTACTGTTTTTGCTGATTTTATGTATTTTTTATGTAGAGGAAGTTTGGTTATTATGAAATGGTCGGGCAATATGGAATACTTCATTATCTGGTGCATACGGTGTTGTAGCCAAGCGTAAAACTGCCACACGACTTTCTAATACTATACCATGAGGCACTGTACTCAGTTCTGTTTAGATACCTGTTATTGTAGAACCGCGGTGGAATAAGATCTTATTCTTAATTTTTGCAGTTTTTTGCAGATAAATTTTATAAAATTCGTATTAATTATAAAATCTCATTGTGGTTGATGTTAAGGGGTCTGAAAACTCTTAAAGCTTTAAAATTTTCGAAATTTTAATTTTTTTAGGTATTAAACTACTATCTTTTCTGAACATTTTGGCGTAAATGTTTCTTTGAAATTCCTATTAAAACAGAAGTTATGACTTTTAGAATTATACACACTCAATAGCTGAAGCGGCTTTTCAGAAACTTTAAGGTCAATTTTCTCCAAATGGCGTTTTTGGGCATAACGCACGATATCTCCAAAAACTTCTGAGTTTTTTTTCATGAAATTTTCAAAACGTATGTTTCATGTTAGCCTGTATAAACTGATCCTACAATTTCCTTCTTATTGTTCAGAAATATATTCTTTATAGGTAATTATACTGTTGAAATTTTCTAAATTTTGCATTAACTAAATACAACTTTGTATTAAAATTAGAAAAATGCTTTAAATACAAATTTATTTATGTTCAGAGTAATTATTACAATGTGAAGCATAAGTAGGATCTACAATTTTCCTTCTACTTGCAAAATTTATTTTGTAATCGTGCGCATAATCTGTTATGCCGATTTTCCGCTCGTCAAATGTCTGACATTTTGGAGCCCACTGTAAATTCCAATTCTGCATCTTGTAATTTTTCAAATACATGAAATGAAAGAACATACTTATATCTTTCATCCCAATATAAAATTCTGTCTTAAAATCAATTACATTTTAAGATATTATGTGTTGAAAATGGTCTTTTTTTTTCGATTTTTCCAATTTTAAGAGTCCTGAAACCCCTTAACCAAGTTTAGTATAATGTTGAATAGTTATATTTATTGCTGTATTTTTCAGTTTTCCTGTATGTTAATTTGTTGACGAATGAAGAGGTTATTTTTTTCAAAATGGTGTGTCGGGTAATATGGAATATCAACCAGACAACTGTTTCAAGACGAGTCTAGTGAAGACGAACAATCATCCCACTCCGACGTGTATCAATTAAGATTGGCTTTTTAACAGGTTGTACACCCACTCCGACGTGTATCATTTAAAATTGGCTTTTTAACAGGTTGTACACCCACTCCGACGTGTATCATTTAAGATTGGCTTTTTAACAGGTTGTACACCCACTCCGACGTGTATCATTTAAGATTGGCTTTTTAACAGGTTGTACACCCACTCCGACGTGTATCATTTAAGATTGGCTTTTTAACAGGTTGTACACCCACTCCGACGTGTATCATTTAAGATTGGCCTTTTAACAGGTTGTACACCCACTCCGACGTGTATCATTTAAGATTGGCTTTTTAACAGGTTGTACACCCACTCCGGCGTGTATCATTTAAGATTGGCTTTTTAACAGGTTGTACACCAGATGAGGAAGATGCAGTGTGCGTGTTTTCCAATGGAAAATATTCAGAGGATAGATGAGGGGAGGAGCGGATATAATACCTGATGTGAGATCATGTGGACTGCAGGGGGTCCGGAACAATAGACTACATTTAGAAACAAGAATACATCAAATGATTCATAGTTTTATTACTAAAATAGGTGTAAAAACAATTAAAAGGCTTTAAGACACTAAAACCAATTTTCAGATGTAAATATAAAAGAATTCGCCGGGGTCCCGAGCGCTTTCGACCAAACCCTGGCCATCATGAAGGGGTGAAGTGAGAAGAAATCAGCAAACCTCCAGAATACACACTGGTTTAAATATTTCAGGGCTAAACCAAAATTGAAAAAAGTGGGTAGTGGGGATGGATGCGTCCATGGAGCGACGTAGATCATTCTAAACCAAATAGGCCATTAACATCAAGCAGACTAAACCAAATGTGCGAAATATGGCATGATAATGTATCATTACACGAGTTCCTTCCTCTAGCCAATATCTCTATAGACGCCCGCAAAATGCAAGTGCATTTATTTGTGCGATGATCTTTGTATTAAAACTATGTATAAAAACTATATCTTTGTATAAAAACTATGAATCATTTGATGTATTCATGTTTTTAATTAACATTTTAAGGTGAATTTGACATTCTTGTACATATGGATTTTCTAAAAACTATGAACCTTTTGATGTATTAATGTTTGTAATTAACATTTTAAGGTGAATTTGATGTTCTTTTAGATATGGATTTTCTAAATATTTAACAATAGACTACATTTTTTTTTTTTTAATTAAAGCAATTTTTCAAAGAATCTGATGATTTGTAGATGATGTACTAATGTTTACTTATTAAACAATTTTGGTTATTCTTGCTAATCGTGTTTTTTCTTGCAATTTAAAATTCCTTATAACCCTATTCCATATTACCCGACTGGTTGCTACTACTCGAAAAGTGTAACTTTTTTTAAAAAGCTAAATATTAATATGAATTTTTTTATTTCCCTTTAAACGCATCAAAAATGTGTTAAGAAATAGTCTAAGATTGTTCTTTACTAACTTTTAATGTATCTCAATTTGTTAGGAACAAATAAAAATGTAAATGGTAATCCATAATACAAAAACTACCTCTATATATTTTTGTCCTTCCTGAAAAATGCTTTTTACAACCTTATAAAGTAATAAGCTCCACAATTTTTTTCAGTAAGGTTTAAATGCATCATGTTCTGCAGACTAGGAAATCAAAGCAATAAAAATTAAAGGAAGTTCATGGCCTGGCATTTGGATGATTACGTTTGCCTTGGTCACTAGAGTGGGTCGAAAAAAACCGAAATTTTTATAATCGAAATGTAATAGCGCGGAAAAGTTGCCTTTTGTAATACAGAATACATTTCTAAAATATTACATCGATCGGTTAATATCTTTTACCGCCGCAAGGGGGCCAAAGTTTCAAAAAATCGCAAAAAACATGTTTTTTTATCATTTTTTTAAAAATTATCCAAACATACCAATACAATTTTTAATAGAACGCAATAGCTACATGAAGATATGAGAAATGTCCCGGTAAATGTTCATTATGATGAAATCATATCTTTATTTGCCGCAAAAAAAACCATATTTTTTTGTAAAAATTTCAAAATTTTCAATTTTTCATTTTTTTTTTCTAAATTTTTATAATTTCTATAATATGTCTAGAAATAAATAATTTTACTTTATATCTATTAATATATCATAATTTTTTATAACTATTTGTAATAGACTTGAAAATAAAGTTAATCATTCATTTTTCTTGACGATCGCTTCATCTACTGATGTTTTACTTCATAACAGCCAATTCATGCCACAAAAATTATATAAAATGTGCAAAATGTTTTAGTATTTTATTAATTAAAATATAGAGATGTTTAACCGAAACAGGTTAAATAAACTTAAAATGAAGAAGAATTTAATGAAAATGAATTTTATAATATAACTTGCTTTCAGATAAAGCCATTATTTCTCGAGAGGCCAAAACTGATCAGATGTGATCCTCCCTCTGTTCTAGTAAACAAACTTTATCAGTGCTTCAATGAATAATTTCACGCATCTTTCTAGTGATTGAGTGGGACAAGGAAAGTTATAGTAGCTGGTATCTTTAATCGAAAATTTTAAACTCACCAGCGTTTTTAGTCGATAAAGAAACCATAACAGTTGGTTCCGTTAGTTTTCAGTTTTGTCAGTAGACTAAAGCCATACAATTTTAAGCTTCAGAGTTGAAGTCTGCTATGAAAAAGTGACGGATGGCACTATTCTAGTCCACAGAACTTCGTGCTTTTGCAATTTTCTTCATGGCTGGGGCCCTGATGTTCTCCTCTTCATATGCTATCATTCCAAAGAGGCTATTTGTATGATTTGCGAAATAGTCATTTCGTGAAAATACAGGAACTATAATCTTTCGTTGATTATCTGTCAAGTAACGTAAGTTACTAACTATAGTGCACAGATTCTGGAAAACATGAGTGATTCATTTTAATTGTGAACCAACTGATGCAGTACATTTTCAGGATGTACTCAAAGAGTATGACAAGTTAAGAAGAGGGTTTCTTTGTTCCAACGTAGAGTCTCAAATTTCGAATAGCAGTAATAATCCACCTTGCGTGAAATATTTGTCCAGGGACTCAGCAAAAAAGGTCAATTGTATACACGCGTGTTGAAAGAGCTTGCAATATTTCAGACATATACTTCTGGTCAGTTGACAAATCATCTTTATCAACAGCTAGGTGATCAGATTAAATTGGCTTAAATTTTGAAATTGGTAATAATTCGCAAATCACAAGAGATCAACCAATTGGGCCACAATATGATAGAGAACCTGTTTTTTGTCATCAAGATGTTTGAAAACATGTCTCAGTGTAAGCTCATTGAAGTGAGGTCAAGGAAGCCAATAAAGTGGTTTTTTAAAAGTTGTTCTCAACTAATCCTACTATAACACCACCTTTGCATCCTGTTTTGCAGACAGTTCCGCGAAATTCAACTGCAATTATTATTCCAGTCGGGATTTCATTTTTTTTCAAAAAGTCTATAATGTCATTGCATGTAGAAGTCGCCTTGCCAGACGATGGGGTCAAATGACGAAAATAATTCAGACCTGGTTCTAGTACAAAGAGATATGCTCCTCCTTGACTTCGCAAAGATGAAACTTTGCCACCTCTTTAACCTGGCAGATATTTCTATCTTTAGGGCCATCAAAGTATAGAGTAAAAGAAGTACATTACAAAAAAAAAAAACAAAACAAAAAAACAAAAAAAACAAACAAACAAAAAAAAAAACGAACAAAGTGAAACGTGGCTCTCTAGCAGCGATAAATTAATTTTACGTGCAGGCAGCTTCAGGTGTTTCTATCATTGAGCAATTTTTTTTTTTTTTTATAGAATTACAGTGATCGTGGTTAACAATGTGCATGAAATTAACAACATAAAATGCCTTTCCCAGCCTATTAGAAATGTAAAAAATCTGAAAACATTACAAAAGTTATTAAAATTAAAAAAATGAAAAACTTTAATTTTTAACATTTTTTAGAAATTTTGGCCCTATTGTGGCGGTAAAAGCAACGATGTCACAAAAATGAAATGTTAATGTTGCATTACTAATATCTTGACGTGTCTATTGCGTTCTATTAGAAATTGAATAAGTATGTTTGGATAATTTAAAAAAAAATTGCTAAAAGTATGTTTTTTGCGATTTTTTCGAAATCTGGACCCCTTGCGGCTGTAAAAGATATTAACCAATCAGTGTAGTAGTTTACGTATTTTATCTTTTTTACAAAAGGTTCAAAGGTTACAAAGGTTTTCAGCGGTACTACGTTTCGATTATAAATATTTCGGTTTTTTCGACCCACCCTATTGGTCACCTTTTGCACCCGAGGACTGAACAAAGTGGGGCCTCCGTTTAAAGTGGAATCCAACCCACTACATATATGCATGCCTAAATTGGGATTTGAACCGAGCCCCATTTTTGAAGTAAGCCATTGCCCTAACCTCTAGATGAACAGATGAGCCAACATATCACAGAAGCCGAAAAAAAAAAAAAAAATATCATATTTTCATTTGTTGAACAAAACGTTGTTATATATACCAGAGAATCCAACTCAGACTTCTCGCGTTACAGAATACAGGTAAAACCCTTTCTTTTTTTAACGCTTTCCAACACGGTTGAAAAGTGTTTATGCATTCGGTTTGTCTATCCGTCTGTCCACATTCTAACTCCCGTAAATATACTCGGATTTTCATGCAATTGATAAAGGTTATTTAGAGTCACCAAAGCTTGTTTGGTATTTCTATACGAAGTATGTAGGATTAATAGTTCATTTACAGGGGCACTCAAAAGTATTGTAACACATTACGATATATGGGGAAAAAATCGTTTGCAGAGCATTTTAATGACCTGACGCTATTTCAAATGTATTGAAATTGATGTATATCACCGAATTTCTCTACGATCATGTTAGAACAGGGCATTCATAGCATTTTTTATTCATTTACAGGGACACACAAAATAAACAGGTTATAGTACTGTCTTTGAGTAATAATTGCTAGAGTGTACGGTTTAAAATTCGATATGCGCTTTTAAATTTAATTACTTTTTTACATGTTACTTGTTACATATAAATTCTATACCTCATATATAGGGCTGCACAAAAGTATTCACGTACCATTCTCCTTATTAGAGGAAATTGCTGAAGAGGAATTTTCAACTGAAGTATATGTATTTCTTAAGTGAACTAAATTTTGGCATGCATGTAGTTAATAGATACAAATCTATATATCATATACAGGGCTGCTGAGAAAATTTTTATAATTTTCCGATTGTAGATGAGAACAGCTGAAATTGGGTTTTGAAATGTGTTATGCGTTTCCATATGGTTGAATTAGATGTAATATTTTAATTTTTTAAACGGTGCAGTTTTGTTACGTTATTCTAAATGTGTTTAATAATCTATGCTTGGCACATATTTTTTTCTTTTTTGTTTTAAATTGGAAATACTGATAGATTTTTTACATTTATGACGGTTCCAAAATTACCTGTTCAACAACGTGATGCTTTTTGACCCATTTTGTGAGTCATTAGGTGCGTTCGTAATTATATAAAAACGTAGCACCTATAGTCGTCGTTCAGTCCGTCTGTCTGTCTGTCCGTCCGCATATAACAGAGCAAAATCTACCCAACCGAATTCTCTTAAATTTTAACTATATAATTGTTGCAAAATTTTATCGAGTCATTTCAAATTTTATGAAAATCGGATGTATAGTTTAATTACAGGGACAGTCAAAAGTTTTTCGTTACATTACGGCCAATGGGGAAAAATTGTTGCAAGTGCATTTTACTGATGTTACAACCTTCCGAATCGTCTGAAATTTTAAATATACATTTGTTGCGGAATTTTGTCGATGCCATTACAAATTTTATGAAAATAGGATGGATAGTTTAATTACAGGGACAGTCAATAGTTTTCCGTTACATTACGGCCAATGGGAAAAAATTATTTCAAGCGCATTTTATTGATGTTACAGCCTTTCGATCAGAATATACACTTATGAAATGCACTAAAATATACATTCAGTTACAATATGCGGTGCAGAAAATATTTATAAAACTAGTTATAATACGAACGCACCTCATTTGCCACGTTTGACGAGCAATTTCCAACTTAATTTTATACGTAAAGGTAAAACAGTGGCAGACTTGACTATTGAAGTGATTTCGAATCGAAATGAGTTTTCCATTCTTTTTTATTGATAAATTACGTATGGAATTACAAGCAATTGCTGTCACGTGACAATTTGTTTTTCTTTCAAAACTCCAATTTTGACAATATTTTTTGAAAGATCTTCCGCTTTTACCAACAAATGGAAAACGTCTCAGAAAGTAGTTCCTTTGAATTTGAGAACAGCTTTACAAAGCTTTTTCAAAAATGAAAAGTATTTATCGTTATATTTTATTGATTTTACTTTTTAATGAATGTAAAAACAGCTTTCATTACATCTTTCATGTTTGCTTTCCAAACCTTGATTGTATTGGTTACATTGATTATTTTTCATTCTACAATGACATAAAATCATTTGGACATTTAAAAATGAAAAATATTTAAAATATTGCAGCGAAAAATTTCAAACTTCAATTATTATAATTGAATTCTGCTGTCAATAATCATTGTATTTTCTCTTATATTTACTATTTTGTTTTTCTTTTGGTTAAAAAAATCTTTTACTATACAAAATTGTTCTCATTTAATCTTATAAGAAAATTTTCATAATTTGTAATCCAGAAAGTGTTTTTTGGCGTATCCCCAGTCAGTTGAAATATTCCAAATTGAACAGTACGTAATGAAATATCACCGTATTTTTCGTATATGTTTCACAAGAAGTGGTATCAATGAAGAACATCCTCAAATATATAAAATTCGATGCATACTTGTTTTCGTATATATAAGCCAATCTGGCAAAAAAAAATATTGAGGATTTTAATTGATAAGGAATGCACATGGGGCATTTTGAGAAGGTCTTCTTGCAATGTTTTTTTAAACTAAATGTAATTGGAAAAGTTAAAGGTAGTTAAATGCAAAAATACGATGCAAAAAAGGCTGAAAATTTCATAAAAGTAGAAAAGTATTTTCTTCCTACCTTTATATTCAAATATATAAAATTCGATGCATATTTTTTTTTTTGTATATATAAGCCAAACTGGCAAAAAAAAATATTGTGTATTTTAATTGATAAGGAATGCGCATTGGGCATTTTGAAAAGGTCTTCTTGCAGTGTTTTATGAAACTAAATGTAATTGAAAAAGTTAAGGGTAGTTGAATGCAAAAATAAGATGCAAAAATGCTGAAAATTTCATAAAAGTAGAAAAAAAATATATTTTTTCAAATTTCATAAAATTTGGAAAAAATATATATATATTCTACCTTGATATTCAAATATATATAAGATTCGATGCATACTTGTTTTTGTATATGTAAGCCAAACTGGCAAAAAAATATATAAAATATTGGGGATTTTAATTGATATGGAACGCGCATGGGGCATTTTGAAAAGGGCTTCTTGCAATGTTTTTTAAAACTAAATGTAATTGGAAAAGTTAAAGGTAGTTAAGTTCAAAAATAAGATGAAAAAATGCTGAAAATTTCATAAAATTTGGAAAAAATATATATATATTTCAAATTTCATAAAATTTGGAAAATACATACATATTTTCTACCTTTATATTCAAATATATATAAAATTCGATGCATACTTGTTTTTGTATATGTAAGCCAAACTGGCAAAAAAAAAAAAAATAAATAAAATATTGGAGATTTTAATTGATATGGAATGCGCACGGGGCATTTTGAAAAGGTCTTCATCCATTTTTTAAAACTAAATGTAATTGGAAAAGTTAAAGGTAGTTAAGTGCAAAAATAAGATGCAAAAATGCTGAAATACCTTTATATTCATATATATCAAATTCGATACATACTTTTTTTGTGTATATAAGCCAAACTGGCAAAAAAAAATATTGGGGATTTTAATTGATAAGGAATGTGCATGGGGCATTTTGAAAAGGTCTTCTTGCAATGTTTTTTAAAACTAAATGTAATTGGAAAAGTTAAAGGTAGTTAAGTGCAAAAATAAGATGAAAAAAAGCTGAAAATTTCATAAAATTTGAAAATATTTTTTTTTATTTTTTTTTTTTACCTTTATATTCAAATATATAAAATTCGATGCATACTTTTTTTTGTATAAGTAAGCCAAACTGGCATGGAAAATATTAGGAATTTTAATTGATATGGAATGCGCATGGGGCATTTTGAAAAGGTTTTCTTGCAATGTTTTTGAAACTAAATGTAATTGGAAAAGTTAAAGGTAGTTAAATGAAAAAAAAAAAAAAATAAAATAAAAATAAAAATAAAAAAATAAAAAAGTAATAATGCTGAAAATTTCATGAAATTTGGAATTTTTTTTTTCTTACCTTTATATTTAAATATATAAAATTCGATGCATACTTGTTTTTGTATATGTAAGCCAAACTGTCATAAACAATATTGGGGATTTTAATTCATATGGAATGCGCATGGAGCATTTTGAAAAGATCTTCATAACGTTTAAAATACTCATGAAAATTCCTTATTTTTCTCCAAAAGAATTTTTTTAAATTTCTTTTCTGATAAATATATGCCATAATTCATATAGCGTGCCTTTGAATAGTATTTAAAGTGCAATTAAAAAAAAAAAGAGTTTGAAGGTCCCTTGTCCCTTTAAAACTAATTTATTAAATTATAATTAAGTTATAAAAATATTAAATTTTTATAATTGAAGCACAGGAAATTAGTGAAAAATCTATTGAGAAAGTCTACCTTTAGATACTAAGACCAAATTTTGGTTAAATAAAAAGAGAGCAAAAATACAGGTATGACGTGTAATTCTTTTGCTTTACTTTTTCCTCTACTTTTATAAAAAAACAAAGCATGAAGTCTGTAGTTTTAAGCGTGTGTTAGCCTGAATTAATTTGGCTTAATATGTGGCGGGTATAAAAATTTGTGAGTAATACACATTGCTATACAAAGAAGTCAAGTAATGTTTTCGTACAAACTACAGAAGGTTAATTTTCAACTTATTATGCGTTGTTTTCTTTCTAAACTAAATTTTAATGTACTATGTAGAATACATACAGATCTATAGATCAAATACAGGGCTGCACAAAAGAATGGAATTAGTTTTCCAGCTATTGACAGTAATTGCTGAAATCTAGTTTTCAAATGTGCTATGCGCTTTCTAAAATGTTTACTTGGGTATTTTATTTACCTTATTCAAGAGTAAAGTTTTCAAATGTATTGGAAAGTGTTTCATATTCTAGGTTTGACGCATGGTTTTTCCTTCTTTTTTTTTTTTTTTGGATATTTGGCGACACACTCTCTTCAGTTTGCTATAAGAAATATATATATATATTTAAATTACAGCACTTTGATGGCAATTAAAGTAGATGTTCAAAACATTTATTGCAACTATAATGAACATTTATGTCAATCAGGCATTAAAATGTATAATCATTTTGAACACTTGTGTGAATGTTACACCGCCAACTTTCAACGAATTTTCATATAGAGTTTTTTTTTTTTAAAAACAAATGACAAAAGCACCTTTTAAGTTAGCTATAGTTTAAATGTTGTCAGATTTGGAACTATAGTAGAAAGCATCCAAGCTCCCTCTTGAATGTATAGCTTATATTTTGCTAAACCTGTACTTTTATGAGTTATACTCTATTTAAATCGGAATTTTATGAGTTTACAAAATACCATGTTTTGTCTTTCTTGAAAAGAACTTTAGATGCATTCATGTTATTTTGCATAATACATTCAGTCTTTTTATATAGCTATTTCCTGAAGCTCAAAATAGAAAATAAATACTTCCTGATTTTCGTCTGAAGTCATTGAATAAAATGCAGTTTCGTAAAGCCCGCATTTCTTGTCTTCTGAAAAATTCTGGACTAAAAAACCACAGAAGAAAAATTTAAAGATTCTATTCGAAATATTTTTCATCTTGAATGTATCTCGAAGAACAGAATGTAAGTTTAAACTTGATCTCTACGATTTCAGCGCATACAGAGGTTGAAATAAAAGTAGACCGAATTTTATGTGAATGTGATCAAAGGAAGTATGTTACAAAAAGAAAAAAATAGTGCTCCTATGATGGGATGTGAATTTTAAAAACACAATAAAAATGCAAATTCATTTTTAATTATTTGTTTATCTTATTAGCCCCCGGTATGCTATTTCTTTTTCCCAACAATTAAAGTCTCGTCGATAAGAAATAACGTACCGTTGTATAAGCCAGCCGTAAAAGAAAGCAGATGTATCATTGTACTTCTTTAAATATTCTAGTGCAATTTTTTAAACTTCTAAGCATCGCACATTTTCAATTTTTATATTGTCGTATTGGAAAAAAAGTACTTTTTAATGCAATTTGTTTGAAAACAGCATCTCAACTTATTTTTGAGATATTAATTTTTTTGTACTTTTTAGCGCCATTTGTTTAATTTTGACAACTCACTTACTCCATTTCTGATGAAAGTAAAGAAAAACTAGTTGGAAAATAGTAATTATATCTTTTTGTTGCCCTTTTCCCCATAACTACTGAAAAAAAAAATGTAATTAAAATACGTGCTATTTTGAAAAAATATAAATGAATGATTTCTGATAAAACATGGAGCTATTATAAACTATATTTTATTTACTTATCCATATTACAAACAAATGAAAGCATATGAATCATTAGATAGCCGACTTTGTTTTGTTGAGTTTCTTGAGTGACATCTGTTTTTTTTTTTTTAAATTTATGTATTATTCAGCGATAGTGACGTCATATGAATACTTTACTGTAGATGTTGTTTAAGACGTTTAAGACTGGATCGTTAATAAGAAATTCTTCAGAGGATGTGAAAGACATCATTTTACATAAAATAAAAGCGTGTGTTTCAAGTCTTAAAACTGAAATATGTTTTGTATTATCTATATTTATATATACATATATTTTTTTTTCATAGGGGGCGACACTAAATTCTGAAAAGCAGAATTTCATGTTTCCTAGTTGTTTATATTTCTCCTGTTCTGCAAATTTGGCGGTATATTGTTAACAATGTACAGCAATTCGATTGTTTTTATAGATAACGGTTAGTTAATCGTAATTTACCTTCTTTCTGACCAATGAGAATGCTTCATCATATGGTCAAGTAACAGTTATTTAGAAAAACGGCTGAATGGCTGGACAGTTATTCTGCAGATTTTTAACACGTAGATAAAAAAAAAACTATTTTCCTTATGAACTTTAATAAAAACAATTTTTTTTAACGTAATTGAGCTTTTAGGTAGCTTTCTTTACAAAAAAGCTACCTATTGCAGCCGTTCGGAGGAAAGCGATTTCAAAAAATTTTGGTATATTTTCATCGATCATGACCCCCAGACCCCGAAACCACCCTCCGTTCAAAATTGATATATATATATATATATATATATCTGACCTATGTCACACTGTAACTCCCGTAATTATGAACCGATTTTGATGTAATTCGGTGTGTACATAGTACATACCAATGTCTCGACCGAGTTCGTTGGCCAGCTTCATCCGCCGTTTTGTTTCAAAATGGCGGCCATTTAAAATTTTTAAAAAAATTTAAAACTTGAAATGTGGTACCAAAAAATTAAAAATGGAAAAATATTTTTTTCTTATGTATTTGACCTTTATACAAAGATTCCGGAGCAGTTTTTGTTTCGTCTATATCTTAAAAAATGGCTGAGTTATAGCATTTTGAATTTCTAGCGAGGCTGACATTTTGAAACGTCCTGAATTTTGTCACGCGATAAAAGGCATATTTATGAACCGATTTGGATGTAATTCGGTGTGTACATAGTACATACCAATCTCTCGACCGAGTTCGTTGGCCAGCTTCATCCGCCATTTTGTTTCAAAATGGCGGCCATTTAAAATTTTTTTAAAAATTTAAAATTTCAAATGTGGTACCAAAAAATTGAAAATGGAAAAATATTTTTTTCTTATGTATTTGACCTTTATACAAAGATTTCGGAGCAGTTTTTGTTTCGTCTATATCTTAAAAAATGGCTGAGTTATAGCATTTTGAATTTCTAGCGTGGCTGACATTTTGAAACGTCCTGAATTTTGTCACGCGATAAAAGGCGTATTTATGAACCGATTTGGATGTAACTTCGTTTATACATAGTACATACCAATGTCTCGACCGGGTTCGTTGGCCAGCTTCACCCGCCATCTTGTTTAAAAATGGCGGCCATTTAAATTTTTAAGAAAAATTTAAATTTGAAATGTGGTACAAAAATTGAAAATTGAAAAAATATTTTCTTCTTATGTGTTTGACCTTAATAAAAAGATTCTGGAGCAGTTTTTGTTTCGTCTATATCTTAAGAAATGGCTGAGTTATAGCATTTTGAATTTCTAGAGTGGCTGACATTTTGAAACGTCCTGATTTTTCTCACGTAATAACAGGCGTATTTATGAACCGACTTGGATGTACCTTGGTGTGTACATAGTACATACAAATATCTCGACCGAGTTCGTTGGCCAGCTTCATCCGCCATCTTGTTTCAAAATGGCGGCCATTTAAAAAAATTAAAAAATAAAAAAAATTAAATGAGATACCAAAAAATTGGAAAAAGAAAAAGATTTTTTTTGTATGTGTTTGACCTTAATACAAAGATTCCGGAACAGTTTTTCTTTCGTCTATATCTAAAAAAAAATGGCTGAGTAATAGCATTTTGAATTTCTCTTGTGGCTGACATTTTAAAACGACCTGATTTTTGTCACGCGATAACAGGCGTATTTATGAACCTTTTTGGATGTAACTTGGTCTGTACATAGTACATACCAATGTCTCGACCGAGTTCGTTGGCCAGCTTCATTCGCCATCTTGTTTCAAAAGGTTGCCATTTAAAAAAAATTAAATTTAAAATTCAAAATGAGGTATTAAAAAATTGGAAAATGAAAAAGATTTTTTTTATGTGTTTGGCTTTGATACAAAGATTCCGGAGCAGTTTTTGTTTCTGAAAATTTGTTCTTTTGTTGATATCTTAAAAAATGGTTGATTTATAGCACTTTGGATTTCTAGCATGGCTAACATTTTGAAACGATCTTGTATTTGTCACGCGATTACACACGTATTCGCCTATTTCGATGTAAGAAGGCATGTGGATAGTATACATCAACACCTCGACCAAGTTCTCTGGCCAGATTCATCAGCCATCTTGTTTCAAAATGGCGGCCATTAAATTAAAATATATATATATATTTAAAGTGAGCTGCAAAAAATTAGAAATCGAAAAAGGTTTCTTTCTTAAGTACTTGATCTTGATATAAGGATTCAGGAGCATTTTTTGTTTGTCTTTACCTTAAAAAATGGCTCAGATATAGCAGTTTCAATTTCTATTGTGGGTGACATTTTGAAAAATCTGATTTTTTGCATGCGACAGCACTCCTATATATTAACCGATTCCGATGTGAGTGAGCATGCGCACAGCAATTACTAAGGTCTCGACCAAGTTTACTGCTTAGCCTCATCCACTATGTTGTCTTAAAATGACAGGCACTTTAAGAAATTGCCGAATTTGGCAGCCAAATATAAGTTACTTTAAAGAAAAGCAGCTTGGATAAAGCTGACTAATTTCGCGAAATTCTCATTCATTATATTGATAAAAATTAGTATTGAATCTCCTATATTCAGTTTCCACTAAATTGAGCTTCGTGTGTTTGCATGATATAAGTTGGCTTTTTTTAAATAAGGATTATGAAAGCTACCTCTTCCTCCCGGCACTGGCCGGAAGGACTTTTTTAATTGTTTATTCGTCTAAATAAGTAATCCATACCCATAGTAACACATTTAAATAAAAATAAATTGCACGTCAAACGTGGCAAATGAGGTGCGTTCTTACTATAACTAGTTTTATAAATATTTTTTACAGCGCATATTGTACTGAATGTATATTTTAGTGCATTTCCTAAGTGCATACACTGTAAAAAAAAAAAAAAAAAAAAAAAAAAAAAAAAAACGGGGATTCTACTGGCAATCGAGGCGCCAGTACTATTTTCGTATTTCAACGGAAAATTTCCCCTGTAAATTCCAGAAAAACGGAAAAATTTTCTGTAATTTATGGAGAAAAATTTCCGCAAAAATACGGATTTCTGATTCTCATTGTGGTATGGCCGCAGAAAAGTCAATGCTGCTCCCATGCGTTTGGTTGTAAGGTCCTTCGGTACCTGACGCACAGTTACCGGAAGAACAGGTGTTTCGTGATACTTCATGTATCGTCGATATTTTCTGCACTATCTGCAGAAATGTTACCTAATCAGCCGGATTTACTTGTCACTTATGGCTAATATGGATTTAAAGCCTTACATAAACTTATATTGATTTAATAACTTTTTCTTCCTATATTTTAAAGTTTACAGGAGTTCTATATTTTAAATGTAATTCCTTCTTTGCCTAGGATATAATGTGAATTGTTTTCTAACATAAATTAATTTGAAAAGAATTAACATTAAACTTTTGTGTTTCATAGATGGAGCTGTGATGGAGAGATGGATGCTCTTCCGTAGTCGACTATTCTCAGGCCTACCTTTTTATATAGTGGAATCATCCAGTTCAATTTCTTAAAAGGTATAAATGATTTTCGATACTCAAACACGGCGCTCTTTTCTTTTCGTTTCTTTCAAAGTTATCGTTATGATTTTAATATGCTTAAGTTTGTTTGAGTTTCCTAAAGTTACAATAAGATATTTATTTTGAGTTTTTTTTTCGATGTTTTAAATGAACGGCTTTTAGTTATGATTTAAATTTAAGTTGTTTTGAAGAAGCTCCAGGTGTAATGAGGTTTAATCCTGTTTTTAATCAAAGATAATTTTAATAATTTACTTAGCTATTTTAAACAAAGTTGGCTCTGAATCTTATACAACTGAAAGTTGTTTTGAAAGTATTTTTAATGAAGTTTACATTGATTGAAATGAAGTTTAAGTAAAGAACTTTTTCCAGTAATATTTGACTTTTCGATGTCTTATAAAATTCAACATACAGTTTTTATTGCAAGTATCTTACAATGCACGTTTATAGTTCCTCTGCTAATAGGTGTATATTAGACCTGTATTGATACAGGATAAAAAGTAATACAGTCCTACCCACTTAATCGGGCACGGATAATCGAATAACCCGCTTATTCGAATAGAATCCTCTGGAACCGAATTTGTTCCTATTGGTTCTATGTTATTTTCACCCGCTTAAACCAAATACCTTTTACAAACGTCCCCGTTTAATCGAATAACAACTGTGTGACCGATGTTTGAAAATAGGCGCAGAAAACACGTTTCAGCTAGAATTTCCTTTCACCTTTTGTCATTTTCGGTTCCTTTATGCTGAAAACAAATTTTCAGTTCTTCCTGCAATGATTTCGGCGGCATATGTATAATGGACAGATCAAATGATTTCCTCACTTTGATCTCCCCACCATCACTTCTTTCTGTTAACCAGGCTTTAATGGCAAAGCACCATCACTTCGAGACGCGAGATGGTAGTTGTGATATTTTGCACTCATTCGAAAAATAACTCTATATTTATTCTTTTAAAATTCCACTTAAATGAACCCCTTTGAACGATTTTTTAAGGCAGTATAAGTAACGTACATTAGAAGTAGCAAAGTACTGACCAAATTCAAACGAGCTGCATTAAGTGTAATGTAAACTATATAAATGTATGTACTGACATTAAATTACTACGCATTTACTTTATATTAGCATTTGTATTTATTTTAGTTTATGTTATTTTATTAACGATTTATTATGCTGCTAATTAACTATACAGTAAATGGTTATTTTGTCTTTTTATTACGCATTAAATATTGCAGTTATGATTCCCCGTTTAATCAAATACCCCACTTAATTATTATTATTATTTCTGGAACCGTCAATATTCGTTTAAACGGGGACGACTGTACCACGATGAGGGCAATAATTACCTTAACAAGATCGCTACGCGTGAGGAGAAGTGGGTTGAAAAGTGTGATAAGCTGGCTGCATTCCCAAGTGAGAGACTTCTATGACACTGGACTACAAAAATTTATACCACGGTATGAGAAGTGTTACAAATCCGGTGGTGTTTATGTTCAGAAGTAGCTGAAACATTGTCGTACCTTTTGGCAATAAATCTTTCCAGGTATATGTTTGTTTCTTTTTATGAGACGTGGGAAACTTTTTTTCTGGACGACCCTCGTATTTGAATATGTGTGTTTGTTTTTATACAAAAAAGTTAGAGATAATATAAGAGACATAATTGTAGGTTGTTTTCTGTAATTGCATTATAATATGGGTTATTTCTTTTCGGGTTCGGGTTCGATTCAGCGTTGACGAATTTTTTATTTTGAGTTTGAGTCGTGTTTAGGGTTGACGGAAATTTTCATTTCGTGTTTGGGTGGAATTTCGAATTGACTTCAACCTTTCATGTACTGAATTATGAATTCATGAAAATTTGATCTTCTAAACCATTTTTCGTGAATTTTTAAAACTACATTAGAAGATTTACATAATCATTTAATAAATTTTAGAAAGATTTTAGAAGGATTAATTAAATTTGAATTTATAAGGATTTTGTGCAATATTTATAACCTCACTCAAATCCTCTATTTTAAATATTTTTCTTCGTATTTTGTAGAATTAGGAAATGTACAAATATAATGTTCTTGCAATAGAAATATAGATATATTTTCGAATGGAAAAGTCCCCCCCCCCCCTCCCCATCGCCAAGAAAGCTGAAAATATGCAAAAGCAAAAGAAATAATTCTTTTAAAAATATTTTTGTTTTGTGCAACCAATAACGTTTTTTGAACACGATAAAGTGATGTATCTATAACTCATTCTAAACTGCATTACTACTAATAGATGTATTAAATGGATTTTATAACAAGTTATTTTAATGGTACTTATAAGTACCGTCAGTAGATAAAGGGTTAAGCAGAAATTTTGGGTGTGGGTAAGCACCACATCGGTAATACATTTATATTTCAAAATAACTAAACATTTGTATCATGTTTCTTTAATAGCTTATTCTTTACTAGCTTATTAAATTATATAAATAAAGCATAAAAAGTAATTTAAATGTCAAATAATTTGAGAATATTTACTACATTTTCTCGCTTCTCTAAATTAAAAAAATCTAAATCCACTCCTTTCATCTCTGGTCATTCTATACTGTAACATCTTCAGGCTAAAGTTTAAAGAATAAAAAATATTTACAGTTTTCTCTGTTTTTGCCAACGGCATTGAATAAAATGCAGCTTTCCAAATTCGGAGATTTCAAAGTATGATGACAACAACTTGGAATTTCAGATTTCACATGTAAGCTTTACCAGATATCCTCTTTTTTTTCAGTTTGAAGTTTTTGATGCATTCTATGTCTTCTGAAAGTTTCTTGCGCCAAAGTACCTCTGTGAAGAAAATCAAACTTTCTATCTAAAATGTTTTTGATCTTCAATGTATCTCGGAGCATAGGATTTAACCCCTTCGGCCCTGATTTAATTTGGAAGCAGATAAAAAATAAATTGCAGGTGAAATAAGCTTGAATAGACATAAATAGCTATAATATGAAGTATTACATCATTTTGATAATTCGTAAACTAATTTAAAAGTGTTCTAATAATAGAACACCAGGGCTTAAATTACGCAAAATGAGCAGTTTTATTTTCTGTGCACATTTACAATTATGCAAGATATAAAGGACATGAGAATGAATAAAACGAGTTTATTTCATATGAAATCCTTTAAATCAATTTTTCTGTTCGTGAAAACATAACAATACTTGATATTTTTCACAAAAACAGGTACTTTTATATGTACAATCTTCCATTTTTCATCTCTGTTGCTTTTCACTTCTTTCAATCATATGGTTCATTCCATCAAATCTAATATCTTTAGAAGGCCTAACAGCAGTATTAATTTTGTTCTTTGGCAAAACAGAGCTTCTTGATGACGGCCTTCCACGTTTGATACGGATTAGCGACTGATTTTTGAGAGATAAAGCTTCTGCTATTTCAAATGTGAAATCCAATAAATCCATTTGATCTTGCAAAGGAACTTCCAAGCATTTTGCATTATTTTTATACTCTAACTAAGAATTTATAAGGGCCATACTAACATAATGACATATTACTCGAATTGTCCATTTTTTACACTTTACAGCAGTTCGATACAATGAAGGGAAGAATTATGTTTATCGACTCACCCCATGCTTTTATTGTAGAACTTCACAACTTCTGGCCTATCTATATTATAAAGGACAAACATATCTGTGCGTAACGCATACGTCATTCTGCGAATGGCAACACTTTGAAATTTGAAATAAAAATTTGGTTTTGCAATTTTCGCTACTGCAAAATTTTAAACTTCTAAACATACCACGTTTTAAATGTTTACACCGTCGTATGCAGAAAAAAATGTACTTTTAAATGCAATTTGTTTGAAAGCTGTACATCAATTTATTTTTGAGATATTAATTTTTTTATAGTTTTTAATACCAATTTTCTAATCGTGGCAACTGAAGTACTTCATTTCTATTGAAAGTCATTGAGAGCGAACGGAAAATAGTTGAAAATAGGAGATACTGTATCCTTTAGTTGCCATTTCTCATAAAACATGAAAAAATAGTTGAATATAAAATATGGGCTATGTCAAGAATATTGTCAGTTATTCCGTGATAATGACGTCATATGCACACTTTTCTATAGACGAAGTTTAAGACTGGGTTGTAAAAGTAGATTGCTTTAGCGGATGCAAATGATGTCATTTTATAAAAAAGCGTGTATTTTAATTCTTAAACCTGAATTATGTTTTGTAGAAGTGCGTCATTTTCACAGCCCAGCTGCTTTGAAACTCTTCACAGGTGAAAATGCTTCACTTTTGAAAATAATGTAATCGAAAAGACACACTGATAAACGCTCTGCTGCAATTTTTTGACATTCCATTTTTGACCTAAAGTACATTCTGCCCTCATTTCAATAAACTTTATTCGGATTTCGTATAGCAATTTTCGAATTTTTCGGGAATTTCGTATGTGATTTTTAGTGTATTTTAGCGATTTGCTACTATTATTCAGTGAAAGAAATCAACTTGCAATCTTCGAACACAATATATATATATATATATATATGTGTGTGTATTTTTTTTTCTTTTCAAAATTTGAGAAGCGATTTAAAATTTTTTCGCGATATCTTATTGTGATTTTCAGAGCTTTTTCGTAATTCCTGCTGTTTTTTGATGTACCCAGGCAACGCCGGGCAAGTTCGCTAGTATACATAAATTTAAGTGGAATCTTTTTTGCTCCATCTTTTAACAATATCCTTCGCATTATCTGACAGAAATGTAGATGCTAGTGTCACAACTTTATTGTCATACCACTTTACAATAACGATTTTACCATATTTGCTGGCACAAGTGTCACAAGTACCGCGTCCATATTTTTTTTTAATTCGGCATCACTGTTTAATGGACAGTTTTTCAGCCTATTTCTGCGCACAAAGCTCACAGCAATAAAATCAAGACGCTGGTGATTGAAAAGTATCGTATGTGTCTTAAAGAGAGTTGGCTCAAGATATCTGACATATCTTTTAAGTCCGTTCATAAAGATATGACCAATATTTTGCATTTGAAACGCATCGCCACCCGACTGATTTCAAAAGAGCTCAATTTTCTTTTATTGTTCTGCAAGAGTGTTTGGCCAAAAACACAACTAATGTCAGCAACCAAGAACCGAATACGCCTAGTATGGGCTCGAGCGACATTTTTCTGTTCACGAAGCTAAAATTATAACTTCCAGGAAAATGTTTTGAGTCAATTGAGGCCATAAGAGAAAATTCGCAGAAGGAACTAAAGGCCATACCACAATTTACCTATCTAAAATGTAAGGAAGATTAGGACCTGCGCTGGAATAGTTGCATTGAACTCAGTAGGGTCTACTTTGAAGATGGCAAAATAAATTTTGAGGAAAAAAATATTATTTTTTTTGGTTTTATATAGTAATTCTGGGTACTTTTTACGCACACCTTGTTAGTCCTAAGGCCTCATGTCCTAATACTAGAACAAATGTTTGATTCTTAGTTATAGTGTGATTTATCATTATTTTCTAAGTTAGATGACTAATTAAGGTAGAAAAAGCTTTAATTTATAAAATATAATTAACAAAACGTCACTAAATTATTATTAGTATTTTTATTGAGAGGGTTAAAAATGTGTACTTACGTTTTGCCCTTAAACTGGTAGAAGCCTCCATTTTATTGCTTACTGAGGTATGTGCTGACATGTGTGATCACAAATGAGATTAAATTGTTAATCTGCAATATATTATTAGTAGGACACTGGGTTTTCAACTTAAAATTCTAAAAAACGAATAATTTAGAGCAATGTAAAGATGTGTTCTAATAGTAGGGCACCAGGGCTGAAGGAGCTAAGATTAAATTTAATTTCAAAGGTTATGATGTCGGATACGTCCAAAATGTTAAAGGTAACGATAGTTTATAACTTTTTTAACTAGTAATTTTTATGAAAAAAAACTTCAAGGGATTATTTCTTACCATATTATACTGATTTTTACTTATTGCATACCAGTTGACGGTAATAAGTAATTAGAGTGGTTAGCACAAAAAATTGTTTTGTGTAAACCCTTTATACTTACTCAAATTCATAATAAATTCTGCTGTTTCCGATATAACTCATTTAGAAGCTTAGCACGCTGTAAAAAAACAAATGTTTATTTAGGCCAATTCGTTTATTAAAAAACACTAAATTTCAAATGAAATTAAAAAACTTTATATGCATCTACAATTTTTTTCAGAATATTAACTATTAACCTATATCTCTTTGAAGGTGACAAGGGACCTACGTACTTACACGCAGTAGCAAATAATCCGAAAAAAAAAAAAAATAAGAATCCGTGGTCCAATTTACCATAAGCGATATCTCTTACGAAAAAGTAATACAAATGTAGATGTATCTGAAAGTTGTTTATTTTTCTTTTAGTAAAATAAATAAATCTACCCTATATATATAAAATCCTAATGAAACGGATATTATGAAACGAATTTATGTAACGAGTCTATGAAACGACTGATTAAAAAACTGATTATGTTTCACGGCTATTTCTTCTAAAATACAGAATACTTTTCGATGAAATTAACACCAAAAATCCGTATTGATCTGCAGATCTCAAAAATGGTATTAGAATTTTTAAATTCGAATTAGTTTTCGAAATATTAATTGTTTTCTAATTTTATATACTTTTCTCTAATGATGGCAACTGAAATTTTAATCTTAACAGATATTTTTTTTTTTTTCAGATTTTAGAAAAGGTTACTATTTTAAACTAATTTGGCGAGAAGTTTGGCTTCCCTTAAATGTATGCTAAGAAATGTATCATGTTACTTTTATTCATAATTTAATTTGTATTTCATTATCATTTTATTTAATACAGACTGAAACATTTAAAATAAATGGCTTTCACTTCTTTCTTTTTTTTTTTAAACGAAATGAAAAGAAAAATATTAGGCACAGATGTCATATACGCACCGGGGTACCTAATTGGCGCCAAAATGGTATTATTTTGGTTGACATGGTAACCCGGCTATTGTTGTTTATTTAATAATAAACGTTTATTTACTTTTTTTATTTTTTTATTTACATAAATTATTTTGTTTTATAGTTAATTATTTTTTTGGTTATTTTCCTTTAAAAATAATAGAAAATAATTAAAAAATACGGTACTACTTAGTTATTCCATCGGCCCATTTCGCCAAATTATATAAATCGCCAAACCACTCGCCAAATTATACAAATTGACATAATTTTTATTTTAAATAACGAAATAACAAAGAAAATAGTATAACATTAATAAATATGCAAATAAAATGTCGATATAAAAATCACTTGATGACGTAAAGACGTGTAACTTGCTTAAAGTCAAGTGAATGTGACATTTATCAACCATTATTGGCATTTAATCTTATAGTTTGGTGATAGATTTTTGGTCGACGGGTTAACTAAGTACCAAAAATGCATATGTAACTTGTATTCGAAAACGAGGATTTCGCCAAATTTTCGTAAAAAAAATCACGCCAAAACGGGTGCGTATATGGCATCTGGCCAAATATTAAATGATGTAACAAACGATGACATTTAATTCCAACTTCAAAACAATGTTATAATTTACCACTCGAAAAAAAAAAAAAAAAAAAAAAAAAAAAAAAAAACATGCTAACGGGCGAGTTGAATAATAGTTATTGGCGAGATTTGCATGCGGCTAGCGTAACAGTACCAAGAATTCTTTGCGACAATGCTTTTATGTAGTATTATTCGAAAAAAAAAATTGATTTTTTTTAATCGAAATGGAAAACTTTCGGCACAGATGCCCATACGGTCCCATATTGGCGCTATTTTTTTCTGACGCCAATGCCATATACGCAACGGGTACATAACTGGCGCCATAGTGTCGTTATTTTGCTTGATTTGATAAGTCGGATGTTGTTGTGTATGCTGTTGATGTTTTCCCTAAATTAGCGTCGGAAAAAAATCGCGACAATATGGGGCCGTATATGATATCTGGGCCAAACTTTCATATGAAAAGCGAAGTGATCAGAGCGTATTTATTTAGGGCAGTTACATGACTTGGACTATTATAATATAGATGAAATGATACGATAGAATAATATTTGGCGACTTATCACCTGTACCTGGCTAATATTAAAGTACCAAAATGGCACCAGGAATATAAAAAGAGAAGTGATTCGCCCGGAACTCTTGATGATAGTCACATGACTTAGGCTATTGTTATAGAAATTGTTTTAAAATATCGGGAGACAAAGACTCTGTACACTTAATTCCTTTTATTTTTAGCTTCTTTTCAAACGTTTAACTGATCCTCTTTAATCAAACACGAAAACAACCATTGGATGTCTTAACAGCAACTGATTCGGCCTTAAATTTTTGAAGTCAAAGGAAATTGAATGGAAACCCGTTTACAGGGAGATATGCACAGCTTTTTTCAGTATAATTCAATCTTCTATAATATTTTTTAAACCGATCAGATTAGCGTGTTTTTAGATTCTGCGGTGTCTGAACGGGGTTGGCGAGCGTAGCTTGCAGAGGGCAGAGCCCCCTAGTTTGACTATAAAGATAAGAAAACAAATATTTTCTAAATTTTATGAAATTTTCAGCATTTTCCCATTCTATTTCTGCACTTAACTACCTTTAACTTTTCCAATTATATTTAGTTTAAAAAAACTATTCATTTTTTTTGTATATGTAAAACAAACTGTTCTTCGAATTTTATATATTTGACTATAAAGTTAAAAAAAAACAAATATTTTCTAAATTTTATGAAATTTTCAGCATTTTTCCATTCTATTTCTGCACTAAACTACCTTACTAACTTTTCCAATTATATTTAGTTTTAAAAAACTATGCACAGTTTATTTTTGTATATGTAAACTGAACTGGAATAAAAATTATTGGGGGTTTTAATTGATATGGAGTGAGGTTGGACATTTTGAAAGTTCTTGATAACGCTTAAAATATTCAGGATAATTCCTTATTTTGCTCCCAAAATTTTTTTTCTTTTAATTTCTTGTGTTATAAATATATGCCATAATTCATATAGTGTACCCTTGAATAATATTTAAGGGGGCTGGTCACTGAGCTTCCGATTTCTCCTCACTAATGTAAAGTCTATGGGCATTGGATGCATTCGTATAATTAAAATATCTCCTCGGAAAATTAATATTTTTAACTTCTATTATTTGTGTACACTTCCTAAAAGATGTCTCTTTCTTCTTAGTTCTCAAAATATTTCTAAAGTAAAGACTTAATTTTATAGGAAGTGTTAAAATGTTACTCACCGTTCGCCCGCTTTTAACACATAAAATATTAAATTCAGCATAGATTTTAGAAATATTTTGAAAACTAAGAAAACAAGAGACATCCTTTAAGAAGAGTACACACACACAAAAAAAAGTTAAAAATATGAATTCCCCGAGGAGATATTTCAAATATAAGAATGCATCAAAAATGCATAGACTTAACATTACGGAGGAGAATTCCGAAGCTGAGTGACCAACTCCCTTAAGGGGACAGTGGAGTTTAAAACCCTTTAAAATATTTTTTTTTTTTTTTTTTTGTAAATTTCACCTTAAATATTATTTAAGGGTACATTATGTGCATTATGGCATGCATTTATCACAAAAAAAATTTAAAAAAATTATTTTTGAGAAAAAAATGGAATTTTACGCGTAGTCTTAGAAATCTTCGAAATGCCCCCTGCGCATTCCATATCAATAAAAATCCTCAATATTTTTTATAAAAGTTTGGTTCATATATAGAAATAAAATAGAGCATCGAATTTTATATATTTAAATTTAAAAATAAAAAAAAATTGAAAAAATTTCAAAATTTCAAAAATTTTCAATTTTTCTTTATTTTTTGTAAATTTTATCTTAAATATTATTCAAGGATACATTATATGCATTATGGCATAAATTTATCACAAGAAAAAATTTTTTTGAGAAAAAAATGTAATTTTAGATTAATTAAAATTATTAATTGGAATTTAGATTAATTTCTTAGAAATCTTTGAAGTGCCCCCTGCGCGTTCCATATCAATGAAAATCCCCAATATTTTTTATAAAAGTTTGGTTTATACATATATATAAATAAAATAGAGCATCGATTTTATATATTTGAATTTAAAGGTTAAAAAAAAAAAATTTTGAAAAATTTTGAATTTTTGAATTTTTTTTTTACCTTCAAATTCAAATATGTAAAATTCGATGCTCTATTTTATTTATATATATAAACCAAACTTTAAAATTCCATTTTTTTCTCAAAAATAAATTTTATTTTTATTTTTTTTTTGTGATAAATGCATGCCATAATGCATATAATGTACCCTTGATTAATATTTAAGGTGAAATTTACAAAAAAAAAAATTAAGGTTTTTAAACTTCCCTGTCCACTTAAGGTGCAATTTTATAAAAATTAAAAAAAAATAAGTTTAAAGGTCCCTTGTCCCCTTAATGTGTGTTTAAAATTTGATATCTAAAAGTTAATCATATGTGGAGTTATAGCAATAAATATCAGGGTCTCTTTCTCATGCAATTTGCCAACTTCAAAGGTACACTGTAAAAAATGACAGATGTTTCTTAATCTAC
The DNA here is from genome assembly GCA_963932465.1 of Maratus speciosus. Lineage (NCBI taxonomy): Eukaryota > Metazoa > Arthropoda > Arachnida > Araneae > Salticidae > Maratus > Maratus speciosus. The sequence continues at coordinate 195,676,843 of OZ010799.1, forward strand.
AAAAATGTATTATAATCAGGAACTAAAATATACAATAACCTCTTCCAAGTAATCGAAGATTCCGAAAAGTGTTCTTATATATTTAAAAACCTCAGAAAACTATTTATTTCCGAAATTTAAAGAGGGATTTATAGAAATAATTTTTTATTAGCTGCTCGTCATTTTCGGAAACGTTTCTGAGTAGCTTTTACAGTGCAATAATCAGTTTTCCTAAATCGGAATATGACTTTTTAGGATGCTATCAATTCTGAGGTAAGTATTTTGATATTTAAAAAACATGTTTAACAGACAAACATACAACATTAACAGCATTAACATTAATATGAACAAGAAATATAAAATTTTTGTTTTTAAAGTCAATTCCTACTTAGGTCATCAAAGAAAAATTTAATATAATCCCTTAAGCTAATATTAGTTTTTGTTGTATTAAAATATCTCAATTTGTTGATTTTCTATAAGCAAGTAGGTTTACAATGGAACTCTATGGGAATTTGGCGAAATATTAGAGATATCGCCAAGTTGGCGTCATTTTTGGCGACTCATTTTAGCTGCCAAATTTGGCAATATATCGCCAAGTTGGCGACAAACTTGGCGGTATTTGGCGACAGAACAGGGCCCCCCTATGTTAACCCCTCTTATAGATATGAAGATGCATTATATGCTTCAATAACCAATGGCCACCATTTTGTCTCCCATGCAAAACTAAAATTAATTATTAAATTATAAGCAGAAGTTCTCTTATACGTCTATTAAAAATAGTTCAAAAATATATATTCTAAAAATGGTCAATGGTCTGCAATGATTCCTTGTCATTTCAAATCCCAAATATTTGGATTGAATTGTTAGATAATTTGAAAATAAGATAGGGCAACGTGAAACATGTTAAAATATTACGCTCGTGATTTTTATTTATTTATTTTTAAATTTCATTTGTAATAGTTTATTGTCATTTTCCATCTTTGTGTTTATGTGTTTTTCTGATGATGATTGAGTAAATTCAATCGAAACATGTCAAATTATTAAGATCTTTTAATGTATTTTATTAACGTTTGACGTCCTTTTTAGCAATTAAATGTTTAATATATATTTTGAGTGTGTTTTTAGAATATATATTTTTGAAATAAAATTAATTAATTAAAATTTAATTAATGAATTAATGTTTGAAAAAACTGTATTAACATCAATTGTCATCCAGTCCAAGTTTAAAAAAATTTATTTCAACTTGATAGGATGAATAATGAGTATTTTATTAACGATTGAAAATTTGAACAAGATATATAAATAAATAAATATAGGGAGAGTGTGAACTAATAGTAGGAATTGAATAAAATTAACATTATTTTGTTACAATTGCATGCACAAATTCAGTTACGCAGCTGAAAATGTTTTCTTCAGAATTGACAGAATCCGAAAAACTGATTTTCCAGGTACAGAAAACTGATTAATCAGGGATGAGATTTCCGACTTTTTAGATACCAGTATAATCTTAGAGAAAATGTTCTTCTGTTAAATCGCAAAAATGTTCTGATTAAAGAAAATAAAATTTTCTCTAAGATTATACTGGTATTCAAAAAGTCAGAAATCTCATCCCTGATTAATGCATTGTAAAAGCTACTAGGAAACGTTTCCGAAAATGACGGGCAGCTAATAAAAATGCATTTTTGCTAATCTTCCTTAAATTTCGAAAATAAATTGTTTTCTGAGGTTTCTAAAGATAAAGGAACACTTTTCGGAATCTTGGGTGACTCGGAACAGGTTATTACATATTTATGTTCGTGATTATTTTACATTTTGTAGATTAAGAAACATCTGTCATTTTTTACAGTGTACCTGACCCCTTAATCCACAAAAACATAAAATATAAACGCAAAATGCGATAATATAACCTCTTCCGAGTTACTCAGGCTTACGAAAAGGGTTTCTTTAACTTTAAAAATCTCGGAAACCAATCGATTTTCGATATTTAGAGAAGCATTTATAAAAACACAGTTATTTTTGCCAGTCCTAATGTTTGAAAACGTTTCTGAGTAAATTTTACAGTGTAATTATAATTCTCATTTCTCAATCCGGAGTATCGATTTTTTCAGATGCTATCAATTCCCCCAGCAGCGTAACTGAATCCGAAAAATAACAGTCATATATGCCTATCCCAAAGCTTTCTTCTATCTCATACATGTTAATACTTCAAAATTATCTAGTACAGTGCCAAAATTAAATGGCAATTTATGGCCATCATGAGGATTTTAAACATATGAAATTCCGTGAATTAGTTCTTGAGATAGGACTATCGCTAAAATCGTATACATCATGCAAAATGCAGCACATCAGCGCCACCGGTTACGTGATTTACAGCAAAATCTAATCATCAACAACTTATGTTAAGTTCTAACTGAATCTGGAATTTGATGACAATCCGAACATTAGTTTTTGAGATAGAGCTATTGCGGAAATCGTGAAAAATTCCACATAGCAGCGCCACCCGTCGAGCGATTTACACCAAAAACTAATTAGGACCAATTTATACTAGGGACTAACTGAATCTGAATCTTGATGAAAATTCATACATTAGTTCTTGAGATACAGCTATTGCAGAAATCTTGAAAAATGCAGCACAGCAGCGTCATCTGTTGGACGATGTACACCAAAACCTAATAAGCACTGATTTATATAAGGGACTAACTGAATCTGAAGTTTGATGAAAATTCGTGCGTTAGTTCTTGAGATGAAGCTATTGCGATAATCATGAATAATGCAGCAAAGCAGCGCCACCTGTTGGGAGATTTTCACCAAAAAGTATTCAGCTCCAAATTATATCAAGTACTAACTAAATCTGAAGTTTTATGAAATTCCGTGCCTTAGTTCTTGAGATATTGCTATTGTGGAAATCGTGAAAAATGCAGCACAGTAGTGCCACCTGTTGGACGATTTACACCAAAAAGTAATCAAAACCAGTTTATACCAAGGTCTAACTGAATCTAAAGTTTTGTGAAATTCTGTATATTATTTTTTGAGATAGAGCGTCCACAAAATTTTTTGTCACATACAGACTCACAGAATGACAGAGTAAGAAACAGAATCACTGACAGACATTTTCTAAAATCCATCAAATAGTGTTCAGGACCTTCTAAAACAAAAACCGAAATTCAGGAAATTTTTCACGCATCCAATAATTTCTTCTTATAAAGATAGAAGAAAGTAAAAATTTACAGCATAGAAAATATTTACAGCTTTTGTTTTTGTTTCCGTCAAAATGCTTGGGATAAAACCCATCTTCTTAAATTTGGAGATTTCAAAGTTTGATGACATCTACTTAAGGGACCCTACCGAAAATGTAAGCCTCGATTTCGATTAAACTTTTATCATGGGGAATACTCACTCATGATATGATGAAGCATCATACCAGTTTTATTGGTCATCGTCAAGATTTAGTACTTTTTAAATATTTAAATGTGGATATCTTGATTTAATGGTACTGCCATCTACGTTCGTGTTGAAAAAGGTTGAAGATTTAATAATTAGAAATTAATGATTGGGATTTATTAATTACTAGAAAGATAGCCCGTCAAAAATGACGGAAAATGAATTAAAATATATATACAACACATGTGCAAGAATATGAGTAGTTTTTCTCGGTTGTTCAGCAGTGATGGATGAAAATAACACATGTTAAAATGTGGAAAAATGTTGCCAAATATGTAGCCAAATTTTCTTCTTCGCTAAGGCAGCTTTCTCTATTTCGTAAAAGCCCTATACTAGAAAAATACCGAGAATTTAATTTCTGTATCCGGCTGTGTAAAGCACATTAAAATTGGGCAATTAATATTGTAAAATTTATTTATATATTATCTTGATAAATTCAGATTTCAATTTTATTAGCAACACCAGGATGAAGATTTCGTTTTCGTATATTACACTTTAAATTGTGACCCATAGATTTTGGAAAAAACCATCAATGCGCAGAGTTTAAATTAAATAGCGGTGAGCTCAATTATGAAAGATTAATGGGTTTTCAATGGGAATTTCGTCAAATTAGCCAGCTATTGCCTAGTTGGCTTCATATATAGCAACTTATTTTTGGTCGCCAAATTTGGGGGGAAATACCGCCAAATTTGGTGATATTTTGCAAGTTGGTCGATATTTGGCGCTATGGTGGCAACCCTGCCATAAGTACTTTCAACAATTACAGCTTTTTGAAGCCGATTTCTCCATAGGAGGCCTAATCCTGATCTGGCCGCGATCAATGAGGCGGTCCAACCGGAATTGTGAGGGACACATAGAGACTAGGATTTTATATAAATAGTAGATAGAATAAAATGTTTTGAAAGGAATATTAAAACAAAACCCTCTGTGTGATCTTCGGTCATATTCGGCATGTTCTATGCATTTAAAAAACGCAGAACGATGACTGAAGTATCATTCAAAATGCTGTTTTTGAACCGGCTTTTGATATACTACAATCCTATTTCGTTTCAATATGTTTTTGATTACAAAATTGCTGTTGTTTAAAAATTGAATCAACATTCTTTTCGTAAAAGAAATGAAAGAGTTTTATCAAATCCATGTTGCCACAAATATAAAATACTCCATTATATCATGCTCAGAAAAGGCTATAAAAAATAAATAGTACAAAATAGGTAATGTGCCACGTCTCCGCACGGTTTCATTTTATATTTATGATTAATAAGCAAAATTGAAATTTGAATATTTAGAAAAATGGATACCATCGATAGATCGAAGTAGTGGTATTTTACGTGTAGTTTAAAAGCTATGCTTTGTTATATTGAATTAAATTGCATTATTGATATTTAATTGTATTCATTTATTTTTCTTTATCCCGTATTTTTCCTGAAACGATGAAATTATCCTTTAATGCAATTAAAACATGATTGTTATTTTTTTTCATGCGTGCTCTTTGCTATCTTCGATTATTTTTTACTGTAACTTTGATGTGATAAATGGGATGATATTTGGGCTTGACTTAATGTTGTTTGCAGATATTTTTATGCTTCATTTTTCTTTAAAAGTTTAAACGTGCATTTATAAAATATTAAATAATTCTAAAAAATATTAGACTGAAGAGCGAAGTTTTCACACGGATTCTCTGATATATATTTTATTTCCGATGTCAATTTCACTTTTCTTTGCAAATACAAAACGCACATGATAAATTAAGTATCATGGGACAACTGTTTCAACAGTTTTGTGACAAAGTACATTTAAATTCCGTTAAAATACGTTGCTTGATAAAAGCACGTCGTAAATTGTATGTCAAACATGGCAAGTGAGGTGTGTTCCTACTATAATAGTTTCATAAATAATCAGATCTTGATTCAATAGCTGTTGCAATCTTATGGAAAAATGCATGAATGCAAAATTTAATACAATAATATGACTTTCATCTCAAATAGGACGTAACTACTATAGCAGCCTAGAATCATTTCCTATTATGAGATATCCTTGAATTAATTACGTATGATAGGATTTAATAGAATAAAAAAAACATTTATTAATACGTTTTTAAGTTTTGATATTATTTTCATTAATGACACAACAAATCTGAAATGACACAACAAAATTCTGCAACGTTTAAATATATTAAATTTAAACTATTCGGTTGGATAGTTTTTGCGCTGTTATATCTGGACAGACCAGACAACGATTATAGGGGCTACGTATTTATAGAATTAAGAACGCACCTAAAAAGTGTTGTTAATTAAAAATTAATGACAAAAGTATTACTAAAAAAATTCATATATTTCATTCAAAAAGCATCGGACAGGTCTATTTGCATTTTTTTTTTTTTTTTTTTTTTAACAGTATATCACGTTTTCTCATTCTTTTACTAAATTTAGAAAGAAATATATATCCTACAAACCTATATATATATATTATTCTGTTATATACTAAAAGCAAAAAAAGGAAAACCAAAACGATACAGCCTGATTTTTAACCAGATGCATAACATAAAGAGCACTTGCCTGAAACTAGAAGATGACGACAATTTGGAGTTTTCGTATTTCAATATAAGTTTTTCTTTGAACCATTTTCATAGAATTGAGAAAATTTTTATGGTAAGAATCATTTCACTCGAGGGATACGCTAAGCTTTCTGAAAATATTTGGCATAAAAGAACTCCGAAGAGAAATCGAACGTTTGGCATTTGTAAATATTTTATCTTCAAACTATCTTGGAGAATAGAATGTAAGTGCAAACTTGGTTTTGTCGGATTCGGGTTTTCTAGAAGTTGAAAAAACACAATCCGAATTTCATGTAAATAACACACACACACACACACACACACAAAAAAAAAAAAAAAAAAAAAAAAAAAAAAAAATCAGAATTTGTTGCGATCGTTCCACTGAAACGATCAAACTATGCAAACACAGAAACATAAATTTAAATTACTTTTCTGACCAGGGTATTTTCATGATTTTCAAAATGTCTTTCTTAAATTTATTGAATAGTAGAAAACCTAATAATGGAAACCGGGGCGCCATTTCAAATTTTGGCTGGAGGGGCCAAATTTTTTGTTGGACATAAAAAGTCCAGATTTTTTCTTAGTTTTTCTTGCATTAATGTTTGTATACAAATTGTTTAAGGAATATTTTTAATGCTGCGATTTATTTACATGTAACTATTAATATATTAATAGAAACAAGTGAAAACACTCAATGAATAAAAAAAAGAAAAAAAGAAGCCATGATTAAAAAGTCTCAAATTCAGTGTGGGGTGTGTGTGGAGGGGAAAGATGTTGCTCTCCTTAAATGACGCCCCTGAAAACATAAATAAAATAATAATAAATAAAAGAAGAAAAAAAATCGCAGTGGGAAGATTTTACTACAGTCGGCTAAAACATTATAACTGGAATGTCAAAAAATTCGTACTTTAAGGAAGTCGAAAAAATAAAAATTTCTATATGTACAGTAGTTTTCCTCACAACATGCATATATATTTTTAGATATCTTGCGTTTCGATTGCTTCTTAAGACTTTTTTAAATACTTGGGGGCTATGTCCCCTACGACCTACGCTCGACAGATTCTAAAAATCCGTTAAAATGATCTGCTTTAAACATGTTACGGAAGATTGAATTAAAATTAAAAAAAAACAGTGGCGATCTCTCTGTAAATGGGTTTCCATGCATTTCTCTTTTACTGGGGGATTTTAAGGCCGAATCAACTGCTCTTAATTGCTGTTTTCGTCTTTAATTAAATAAAAGTAGTTAAAAATTTTAAATTAGCTAATATCAAATGAACTAATTCAACAGAGTCTTTGCTTCCCGGTATTTTTTAACAACGCTATAAGAAAATGCATTTAAATAAGACATTTTAAATGTAACGTTTTAAATCTGACATATTTTTCACCAAATTTTTCTTCCTCTTAGTAATATTCACCTGAATTTTTTCTGATTGTTAGAAAGGTAATATTATTATTTGCGCTGTCTTAGAATTGACAACAATAGTTAAAAAGATCATCTCGAAATATGAAATAAATCTCTCATATACGTTTAAATATAATTTTTAATTTAAACTGTTTGGCAATATTATTATTTGGACATTTGAAATAGGACGTCATTTCCCCCATTTACTGCTTTTAACACATATTAAATAATTGATTATTTTATAGTTTTCTTTCTTTCTAATAAGCTTGTGTAAAAACAATTTTTATGATGTAATTTTCAATATTTTCCAGCTTTAAACACTTAATCATTTTATTCTAATTAGGAAGGGTTTTTTTTTCTATTTATAATAAATTTAATGAATAAATTTTTAATTCAAAGGAAATATTATTCTTTGCTCTGTTTTCAAAATTGGCAGCAATTTAAAATAATAACCTTTTCTAAAATATGTAAAAAATATCTTTGAAAATGCTGAAAATTTCAATTTAAAATTGAAGCAAACCCTGAAAAAATTAGTCAAATTAAAAAAAAATTAAAGCAGTCTGCACACCGCGAGTTTCTAATGAATATCTTTCGAAAAAAATGATTAAATCCCTCTGTATAGTTTTTGCTGCTATAAAACTTTTTTAATGGAACGATTTTGATCGATTTTAACGTAAAACATCTCTTAAAATAATTTTAAAAGCTGTCTGCTTCAACGTATTTATCAAACATTTCTCTAAAATATTACCCATTTTCATATATTTGCATGCAGTAGTTTTCTTAATATTAGCGGAGAAAAACTTCCGGTCACAAAAAATTCATTGACAGCGGTGACAGCGTTAGTTACTTTTTTTTTAGAATAGAGAGATGAGATTATATTAACTAAAACAAAAAAAAGAGCCATTTAATATCATGGAATATTGTACTGCGAAGAAATACAGAATGGACGTATAATTTTTCGAAATTAAACGTATTATTCAAATTTTCTATAAATTTTAGTGCGTCATATATATTTATAACCTTTGAATATTTTTAATAACTCATAACTTTTTATATCTATGCAACCTCATAAATGTACAGTTAAAAACAAATTTTTAACTTAATTATTTGGGAAATAAAACTTGAGTAAATAGTAGTATAGCAGCTACTTTCCAAAAGTAGGCTCCACAATTTAAACAAGTTGGAAATTTCTCGTCAAACGTGGCAAATGAGGTGCGTTCGTACTATAACTAGTTTTATAAATATTCTTTGACCGCATATTATACTGAATGTATATTTTAGTGCACTTCAACAAGTGCTTATCCATTTCATTCTGCTCGAAAGGCTGTAACATCATTAAAATGCACTTGAAATATTTTTCTTCACATTGGCCTTAATATAACGGAACACTTTTGACTGTCCCTGTGATTAAACTATACATCCGATTTTCATAAAATTTGAAATGACTCGACAAAATTTTGCAACAATTATATATTTAAAATTTCAGACCTTTCGAAAGGCTGTAACATCATTAAAATGCACTTGCAATAATTTATTCCCATTGGCCGTAATGAAACGGAAAACTTTTGACAGTCCCTGTAATTAAACTATACATCCGATTTTCATAAAATTTCAAATGACTCGACAAAATGTTGCAACAATTATATATTTAAAATTTCAGGCCATTCGGTCGGGTAGTTTTTGCTCTGCTATATGCAGACAGATATGCGGACAGACGGACAGACGGACTGAACGACGACTATAGGTGCTACGTATTTATATAATTACGAACGCATCTAATAAGGGACGCAGGACTTCAAGTAGATACGCCACTCTAAGATTCAGTTAGAAAAGAATGTTTAATAAAACTTCTGTACTACACGACACATTTCTATTTACATAATGAACATATTTACAAATTTAGGAATAGTAGAAGAAATCCGATCGGGGGAAAAAAAGTGACAACACGGATAGATTTTGTCACCCCCAACCTTCCTCATCTTCCCGCGTCACATTATCAACTCCACGGGAAAAATATCGGACAGCAGTTAATCACGGAAAATGAGGGACTGACGACTATCGCAATAATCTTTAAATATAAGATATTCGTTACAGTAGGTCATTGTCACAGAACTAATTTTTGCAAAAGTCGTAAAGAATGACTTCAATATAATCTTAACTATGAATGTCCCAGAAACTCTCCATTTTTCATACGTAAATGCTCCCCCTGCATACGCACTGCTACTGATAAAAAAGGCAACGAGCTTACCTGACAATTTGAAAATTATACAGTTATTAAAATCTTATATATACTTAAATTTTTTTTTTAGAATAATAAATTACTTATTTCAATGAATTCTTTTCCTATTAATTTTATAACTTAAAGTACATTCGTACTTTATTTAAAATCTGTAAAAATTAAAACAAATCTATCCCGTTTGTTGCCTTTTTTTAATCTAAATTACTGCCTGCCCTCGTCCCCTTTAGAATTCACATTTTAAAACCTTTAAACTTTGCTTTAAAAAATGCTCTTTTATTATAGTTTTGTTCATCTGACGAAACGCTATTCGTCTCGCTCCTCTGTCTGTCTGTCACAGAGCCCGTTCTCAGAAACTATATATATTGGAGACTTGAAACTTTGGATTCTTATAGCGCAACACCTCCTATCAAACGACAAATTCTAAAATTTTGTAAGAGTCTTATATTTACCCCTCTGGGCTCTACCTTGTGTATTTTAAGCTTGCGGGAGATTTGCTGCGAATTTCTCAATTCAAATTTGTCACGACAAGATAATATCAGAAAAAATCAAACTTGCTGCTAATGTTAATGCTATCTGGGATGGGAGTGAGAGATTCCAAGCGGGGCATCATCCTTGTGGCTTAAATGGTAGAGCACTGGAGCGCTATTCCATGGGTCCGAGATCGATTCCTGGCTTGAACATTTTTCACTCTGTTGATTTACGCTTAGTTAGTAAGGTGATAATTCACTTTTTAATATTAAAAACACTACATCCCTAAAAAGATTCACAGATTTTTCTCCCTCAACAATATCTACTTAGGAATGAAAGTGACTTCATAAATGTAAAGAGCAGAACCACATCATGAGGAGAGTTCAAGAAGAAAAATGGATAGAATCACTAACATTATTTTTATATAAAGAGCCATTAGCACTCGCAGACAATAGGCGAATATAAATTTGAAAACCTTAGTCTAATGTTGATTGATTTAAAAGAAAATAATCATTTCGGGTTAGATCTCTAAAAAAAGTAATAATGAAAAAACATTCCATAAATCACAAGTTTTCTTTTAATAGCTACTAAAAACTATTAGTCTACTGCTACTAAAAAAGGAAAAAATCTGTTTCTCTTTCATCCTGATCGAAAGAGCATTAAGTTGACTTGAAATGGAATACATGATTTTTAAGAGGGAAAAAAAATATTTTTTTGTTTCTATATGAGAATAAATACAATAATCACTTTCAGAAAGAATGAGTCCGAGCCCGAAGGCTGGTATAAAAATCGAGCGCCATCCCGTATCGGGCCCGGGCTCGGACTAAGCCTGTCTCATCTCTACGTGTACTCCCAAGCAAACTTGTGCCTAACGCTGAAGTAGCCACGGTGCTGCGGATATTATATGTATTACTTTAACCTTATGTTCTATAAGAGTGCGCTATTATTTTCCGCTGAAGTGGCCGCGGCGCTGCGGACATTATAGGGCAATTCCACAGAAAATTATATATATATATATATTTTTTTTTGGGGGGGGGATAAAATTTGTAATATGTTTAATTTAAGGGTGTGGTTGGAAAACTTTATATTTCTATATTCTGTAATAAAATCCTAATAAAAAGGCATTGTAAATTACTGTTTACAAACTGAGTTAAGTACCATTATTGTCTTTGTAATGCCATAATGTTATGTCAGTTACACAATAAAAGTTACGTCAGTTACACGTGTAAATGCCGTTTTTTACTTTTTTAATATTCAGAAATGAATTAAACAAGTTACTGTTATGATTTGTCATTACTTAGCGTTATTGAGAACATAAAATCACTTTTTTTAATGGGATAGTTTTGATAATTTTTACTCTTCAATGAAGGCAGAAAAAATGTTTGTCTATTTTATGTTACGCCAGTTACAGAATTTTGAAATGCAATTTTGGGGACTAACAGAGAGATTGAAATAATCTGCAGGTATTTGGGTATTAAGTCTTTAGTAGGAAATATTTTAAATTGTAAAAATTTGTTCTAACTTTATTAGTAAATTTTCTACATAGTTTTAAAAACAAAATTCGATGATAAAATGTTACGTCAGTTACGATGGAATTGCCCTATACGTATTACTTTAACTTTGTGTTCTATACGAGTGCGCTATTATTTTCCTTTACAAATTAATACTTTTACATTATAATCTGATATGGCTCGAAACTGTTTTGTATATGGATGTAACACGGGCTATGTGCAAGCCGAAAAACGAAATAAAGAGTTGGTTACAGAAATCCGTTAATAATTAACTTCCTTAAGGAAGACGTCTAGTTTTTGATAATGAATCTTCCATCGGCATTTCTGTAATTGAAGGATTGATGTATATACATTACAACTAGCATTTAGTGAAATTTAAACACCAATTTTTTAGCTAACATATTTTATTCTGTTATATAGTGAACAAATGTTTAATAATCTTCAATTTTATTAGTTAATTCCAGTAAAATCAACTAGAATCTTGCTGGAGTTGCCATCTATCGACCCCCCCCCCCCCCAAAAAAAAAAAAAAATGCAATTTAACAAATTACAATGACCATTTGGAAAATGATTTTTTCAAAGACTAAAATTTAAGACATAAAAAATCGCATGGAGTTGATCATACATTACGTACGCCATGGATTACATTTTTCGGTACTGTAAATTTGTAAACTTCTGCGGAGCTGGTCATACATTACGTACGCTGTGGATTAAACATTAATATTCCTGGATCCATTTTAAATGAAATTTCATTCTTAAACTTCTAAACATCCCACAATATTACTTTTTACACCGTCGTATAGAGAAAAAAAATGTACTTTTAAATGAAATTTGTTTGAAAGCTGTATCTCAATTTGTTTCTGAGTTATTAATTTTTTTTGTAGTTTTTATTACATTTTTGTTATAGTGGCAACAGAAATACCCATCTCTGTTGAAAGTAAAGGGGAAATACAGATTACTGTATATACCAATCAGAAAACGAATAAAATTCGGATTCAACTAATAAAAAGCTTCAGATATGTTTTTGATTTCCTACCTTGACAGAGGACAATAACCATTTTTCCAAATAGTTAATAATATTATCTTGTTCAAGAAATGGTGTTTAATTCTCCGAAAATGAAGATGATGCAGATTTTCTTGTGTAATCTTTATTTCGGTTTATACACATAGACAAATAAATTTTAATTTATCGAAATATTTTTATCAAATTCAATATATAGACATCAACTTATGTTTTGATTTGAAAAAAAAAAAAGTTGTCAAGAAATTTATATTATAAATTTTCTTACCTAATGAAACGGGAAGTTATTGACGAGCTTCTTTAATATACAAAACGATTCATACTTGTATCAATTTTGAAAAAAAGTATTTATATTACATTTAAAGTTTGAAGTCTAGTGCAGAGGGGATTGCTTTGGGGACTATAGCTACAATGGCCGTCTCCTCCAATGATCCTTTTTAACATTTTCCAACAAAGTTGAAAAGTGTTTATGACTTCGGTTTGTCTGGCCGTCTCTCCGTCTGTACGCGCTCTAACTCTCGTAAATATACTCGGATTGCTTTGAAATTTTTGGATGTTATTAATGTTTATCATAGCACGAACTCTATTTCAAATGAAGTTTGCAGCATGTATAGTTCATCTACGGGGACAGTCAAAAGTATTCCGTTACATTAGGGCCAATGGGAAAAAAGTCGTTTCAAATGATTTTTAATGATGTTACACGCATCCAAACATGACAAAATTTATATGCATTTATGAAGTGCACTAAAATATATGCATTCCGTAGAATATGCGGTGCGAAGAATAGTTATTATTCATTTACAAGGCCACACAAAAGAATTCTTTTACATACTCATATATGGGGTGGGGGGAATTGTTTACGGCATATTTTAATTATGTTTATTATATATATAATGAAATTGATATACGTCGCTGAGGTTTACTATAAGTTATTTCATGTATAATGCGAAGTGCAGAGCATTTACAGGGACACACAAAAGATTTCAGATACTATATTGTATTAGAAATACTGTATTGGCGGTTATTTCTGGAAATGCAGTTTCAATTATGATATACGCTTTTATGTTTCACTATATTTATGCATACTATATGGTATGTATAAATTCTATAATTTGTATACAGGGCTACACAAAACAATTCGTAAGGGTTACTGGGTGTGAGCGCAAATTGTTTAAAGGTGGATTTTAAATCAGCTATGCATTTTCACGCTGAACTGCATTTAGTTTGTTAAGAAATATTTGTAGAATATGGATAAAATGATATACAGGCTCACACAAAGAATTGGATACATGCCATTGTATGTTTCCATCTGTTAGTAAAAATTGCTGAAAGAGAAATTTCAACCTGTTATGCGTTTCTTGTTAAACTAAAGTTTCCCATTATGTAGTATATATATCAACATACAGATCAAATACAGGGCTGTTCAAAAGAACTGGGATACATATTTGGCTATGGACGGTAACTGCTGAAATCAAGTACCGTCTATGGATGATAATTTTTGGAAATATGATTTCAGTAGTTTTAAGAGTGTTTTAGTTTGAATTAAATTTTAGCTAAATAGGGGCGTGTAATAAAGGTACTAGGTAAACTACAAGGCTGTACAAAAGCATTCAAGTATGTTTCGATCTATTAGTAAAAATTGCTGAAAGAGAAATTTCAATCTGTAATGCGTTTTCTTGCTAAAGTAAATATTCTCATTATATAGTATATATAGCAACATACAGATCAAATACAGGGCTGTTCAAAAGAATTGGGATACGTATTTGGCTATGGGCGGTAACTGATGAAATCAATCATTTAAATGTTTACTTAGTTATTTTATTTACCTCATTTCCCTAAATAACGAAGTTTTGTTAAAGCTTTCAGGGAGTGTTGGAAAATATTTTATAATCTATGTCGTACGCATGATTTTTCTTTATTCTTATTTTATATACAGAGATAATTACACATTTTTTGGACATAACAATTTCGTCAATACACAAAGACGAGATAGCACAAGGAAATTTACAACATCATAGAATTACAGCCGGGAGCTCCACAAAGAATGTGCAAAAGAGTCAGTGGGAGTCGAACCCACAGATTTATTACTCTCTTAGGCGATTATTGGTGCCTTAACCACTCGGCCACAGAGGTTCCTGTACAGTCGAACCCTGTTATAGCGAACCCGGTATATAACGAACTCCCGGATATAACGAACGAAAAGTTTGGTCCCGTCGTTTTCCTATTTTATTTAATGCTAATTTATTCTTTTATAACGAACAACCGAAATTTTAAGAATCGGCTATAACGAACATTTTTGTCCAGTCGACCATGTTTTTTTTTTTTTTTTTTTTTTTTTTTTTTTTTTTTTTTAAACTTTTCTAAAGTTGTGAGAACAGGACTTCGACTCCAATTTCATAAGAAAATGTATGCCAGCTAGTGAAACAAGGGGCAAATCAAAGATAAGTCTTTTTTTCTTTTTTTTTTTTTTTTTTTAAAGGGAAAAACAACTGCATTCTTTCGCTTTTACGAAAGTCACTCTGCAGGTGTGATCCCGCCTACCATCAGTTATTTTCCCTTATTCCTGATCACAGCTGTTTTCTCAGTTTGTGACATGCAATTGTTTGAAACATGTGATGATGAAGTTATTACATGTGAAGATCCGACTGATGAAGAGATTGGGGAAGAAGTTAAAATAAATCATTCTGAAATCGAAGATTCTGCATCTGATGGTGATGAAGAGGACCACATAAATGACGAAATCCCCACAATCTCAGATGCTACAGCAGCGATGAGTGTAAGTTTTGTCTACACAAACACAAACAGTGGAAGAAAGAGTGTTGGAGTCATTTGATGTACTAGACAAATAAATTCATAATATGTTTTTGAAATCGGCATCACGTCAGTAGAAAATTAACGATTATTTCTGTATCAAAACAGTGAGCAACAATTAAAGGTAAAATTAATTTATTCATGTTTGTATTCATTGTTGGTTAATTTAATTAGTACTGTGTTAGTTTGATGTAATCGAATTTAGTCAATTTAATTCTTTAATGGCTATATTTAATAGATTTTACCTTTTTTAATACATCATTATTGAATATACACATAGCAACTAATGAGTTACACATTTTGTGAACTCTAACATTTTTCTTGACGGTTCAGATATTACGAACCACCGGATATAGCGAACAAAACCTTCGGTCCCTTGAGGTTCGTTATAACGGGGTTCGACTGTATTACATTTAATATAAGAATAAAAGTAAAAGTACAATAATCCAACAATATATAAAACATTTTCTCTTTCTTCCAGTGTCTGCAGATACTGGAAATTGAATGCCAATTATATAGTATTTCTTCTATGCAAACCATAGAATTTTTCTGCTTAAGACAGGCTTCTGTTATAGATAGTTACTGTTTTTGCTGATTTTATGTATTTTTTATGTAGAGGAAGTTTGGTTATTATGAAATGGTCGGGCAATATGGAATACTTCATTATCTGGTGCATACGGTGTTGTAGCCAAGCGTAAAACTGCCACACGACTTTCTAATACTATACCATGAGGCACTGTACTCAGTTCTGTTTAGATACCTGTTATTGTAGAACCGCGGTGGAATAAGATCTTATTCTTAATTTTTGCAGTTTTTTGCAGATAAATTTTATAAAATTCGTATTAATTATAAAATCTCATTGTGGTTGATGTTAAGGGGTCTGAAAACTCTTAAAGCTTTAAAATTTTCGAAATTTTAATTTTTTTAGGTATTAAACTACTATCTTTTCTGAACATTTTGGCGTAAATGTTTCTTTGAAATTCCTATTAAAACAGAAGTTATGACTTTTAGAATTATACACACTCAATAGCTGAAGCGGCTTTTCAGAAACTTTAAGGTCAATTTTCTCCAAATGGCGTTTTTGGGCATAACGCACGATATCTCCAAAAACTTCTGAGTTTTTTTTCATGAAATTTTCAAAACGTATGTTTCATGTTAGCCTGTATAAACTGATCCTACAATTTCCTTCTTATTGTTCAGAAATATATTCTTTATAGGTAATTATACTGTTGAAATTTTCTAAATTTTGCATTAACTAAATACAACTTTGTATTAAAATTAGAAAAATGCTTTAAATACAAATTTATTTATGTTCAGAGTAATTATTACAATGTGAAGCATAAGTAGGATCTACAATTTTCCTTCTACTTGCAAAATTTATTTTGTAATCGTGCGCATAATCTGTTATGCCGATTTTCCGCTCGTCAAATGTCTGACATTTTGGAGCCCACTGTAAATTCCAATTCTGCATCTTGTAATTTTTCAAATACATGAAATGAAAGAACATACTTATATCTTTCATCCCAATATAAAATTCTGTCTTAAAATCAATTACATTTTAAGATATTATGTGTTGAAAATGGTCTTTTTTTTTCGATTTTTCCAATTTTAAGAGTCCTGAAACCCCTTAACCAAGTTTAGTATAATGTTGAATAGTTATATTTATTGCTGTATTTTTCAGTTTTCCTGTATGTTAATTTGTTGACGAATGAAGAGGTTATTTTTTTCAAAATGGTGTGTCGGGTAATATGGAATATCAACCAGACAACTGTTTCAAGACGAGTCTAGTGAAGACGAACAATCATCCCACTCCGACGTGTATCAATTAAGATTGGCTTTTTAACAGGTTGTACACCCACTCCGACGTGTATCATTTAAAATTGGCTTTTTAACAGGTTGTACACCCACTCCGACGTGTATCATTTAAGATTGGCTTTTTAACAGGTTGTATACCCACTCCGACGTGTATCATTTAAGATTGGCTTTTTAACAGGTTGTACACCCACTCCGACGTGTATCATTTAAGATTGGCTTTTTAACAGGTTGTACACCCACTCCGACGTGTATCATTTAAGATTGGCCTTTTAACAGGTTGTACACCCACTCCGACGTGTATCATTTAAGATTGGCTTTTTAACAGGTTGTACACCCACTCCGGCGTGTATCATTTAAGATTGGCTTTTTAACAGGTTGTACACCAGATGAGGAAGATGCAGTGTGCGTGTTTTCCAATGGAAAATATTCAGAGGATAGATGAGGGGAGGAGCGGATATAATACCTGATGTGAGATCATGTGGACTGCAGGGGGTCCGGAACAATAGACTACATTTAGAAACAAGAATACATCAAATGATTCATAGTTTTATTACTAAAATAGGTGTAAAAACAATTAAAAGGCTTTAAGACACTAAAACCAATTTTCAGATGTAAATATAAAAGAATTCGCCGGGGTCCCGAGCGCTTTCGACCAAACCCTGGCCATCATGAAGGGGTGAAGTGAGAAGAAATCAGCAAACCTCCAGAATACACACTGGTTTAAATATTTCAGGGCTAAACCAAAATTGAAAAAAGTGGGTAGTGGGGATGGATGCGTCCATGGAGCGACGTAGATCATTCTAAACCAAATAGGCCATTAACATCAAGCAGACTAAACCAAATGTGCGAAATATGGCATGATAATGTATCATTACACGAGTTCCTTCCTCTAGCCAATATCTCTATAGACGCCCGCAAAATGCAAGTGCATTTATTTGTGCGATGATCTTTGTATTAAAACTATGTATAAAAACTATATCTTTGTATAAAAACTATGAATCATTTGATGTATTCATGTTTTTAATTAACATTTTAAGGTGAATTTGACATTCTTGTACATATGGATTTTCTAAAAACTATGAACCTTTTGATGTATTAATGTTTGTAATTAACATTTTAAGGTGAATTTGATGTTCTTTTAGATATGGATTTTCTAAATATTTAACAATAGACTACATTTTTTTTTTTTAATTAAAGCAATTTTTCAAAGAATCTGATGATTTGTAGATGATGTACTAATGTTTACTTATTAAACAATTTTGGTTATTCTTGCTAATCGTGTTTTTTCTTGCAATTTAAAATTCCTTATAACCCTATTCCATATTACCCGACTGGTTGCTACTACTCGAAAAGTGTAACTTTTTTTAAAAAGCTAAATATTAATATGAATTTTTTTATTTCCCTTTAAACGCATCAAAAATGTGTTAAGAAATAGTCTAAGATTGTTCTTTACTAACTTTTAATGTATCTCAATTTGTTAGGAACAAATAAAAATGTAAATGGTAATCCATAATACAAAAACTACCTCTATATATTTTTGTCCTTCCTGAAAAATGCTTTTTACAACCTTATAAAGTAATAAGCTCCACAATTTTTTTCAGTAAGGTTTAAATGCATCATGTTCTGCAGACTAGGAAATCAAAGCAATAAAAATTAAAGGAAGTTCATGGCCTGGCATTTGGATGATTACGTTTGCCTTGGTCACTAGAGTGGGTCGAAAAAAACCGAAATTTTTATAATCGAAATGTAATAGCGCGGAAAAGTTGCCTTTTGTAATACAGAATACATTTCTAAAATATTACATCGATCGGTTAATATCTTTTACCGCCGCAAGGGGGCCAAAGTTTCAAAAAATCGCAAAAAACATGTTTTTTTATCATTTTTTTAAAAATTATCCAAACATACCAATACAATTTTTATAGAACGCAATAGCTACATGAAGATATGAGAAATGTCCCGGTAAATGTTCATTATGATGAAATCATATCTTTATTTGCCGCAAAAAAAACCATATTTTTTTGTAAAAATTTCAAAATTTTCAATTTTTCATTTTTTTTTTCTAAATTTTTATAATTTCTATAATATGTCTAGAAATAAATAATTTTACTTTATATCTATTAATATATCATAATTTTTTATAACTATTTGTAATAGACTTGAAAATAAAGTTAATCATTCATTTTTCTTGACGATCGCTTCATCTACTGATGTTTTACTTCATAACAGCCAATTCATGCCACAAAAATTATATAAAATGTGCAAAATGTTTTAGTATTTTATTAATTAAAATATAGAGATGTTTAACCGAAACAGGTTAAATAAACTTAAAATGAAGAAGAATTTAATGAAAATGAATTTTATAATATAACTTGCTTTCAGATAAAGCCATTATTTCTCGAGAGGCCAAAACTGATCAGATGTGATCCTCCCTCTGTTCTAGTAAACAAACTTTATCAGTGCTTCAATGAATAATTTCACGCATCTTTCTAGTGATTGAGTGGGACAAGGAAAGTTATAGTAGCTGGTATCTTTAATCGAAAATTTTAAACTCACCAGCGTTTTTAGTCGATAAAGAAACCATAACAGTTGGTTCCGTTAGTTTTCAGTTTTGTCAGTAGACTAAAGCCATACAATTTTAAGCTTCAGAGTTGAAGTCTGCTATGAAAAAGTGACGGATGGCACTATTCTAGTCCACAGAACTTCGTGCTTTTGCAATTTTCTTCATGGCTGGGGCCCTGATGTTCTCCTCTTCATATGCTATCATTCCAAAGAGGCTATTTGTATGATTTGCGAAATAGTCATTTCGTGAAAATACAGGAACTATAATCTTTCGTTGATTATCTGTCAAGTAACGTAAGTTACTAACTATAGTGCACAGATTCTGGAAAACATGAGTGATTCATTTTAATTGTGAACCAACTGATGCAGTACATTTTCAGGATGTACTCAAAGAGTATGACAAGTTAAGAAGAGGGTTTCTTTGTTCCAACGTAGAGTCTCAAATTTCGAATAGCAGTAATAATCCACCTTGCGTGAAATATTTGTCCAGGGACTCAGCAAAAAAGGTCAATTGTATACACGCGTGTTGAAAGAGCTTGCAATATTTCAGACATATACTTCTGGTCAGTTGACAAATCATCTTTATCAACAGCTAGGTGATCAGATTAAATTGGCTTAAATTTTGAAATTGGTAATAATTCGCAAATCACAAGAGATCAACCAATTGGGCCACAATATGATAGAGAACCTGTTTTTTGTCATCAAGATGTTTGAAAACATGTCTCAGTGTAAGCTCATTGAAGTGAGGTCAAGGAAGCCAATAAAGTGGTTTTTTAAAAGTTGTTCTCAACTAATCCTACTATAACACCACCTTTGCATCCTGTTTTGCAGACAGTTCCGCGAAATTCAACTGCAATTATTATTCCAGTCGGGATTTCATTTTTTTTCAAAAAGTCTATAATGTCATTGCATGTAGAAGTCGCCTTGCCAGACGATGGGGTCAAATGACGAAAATAATTCAGACCTGGTTCTAGTACAAAGAGATATGCTCCTCCTTGACTTCGCAAAGATGAAACTTTGCCACCTCTTTAACCTGGCAGATATTTCTATCTTTAGGGCCATCAAAGTATAGAGTAAAAGAAGTACATTACAAAAAAAAAAAAAAAAAACAAAAAAACAAAAAAAACAAACAAACAAAAAAAAAAACGAACAAAGTGAAACGTGGCTCTCTAGCAGCGATAAATTAATTTTACGTGCAGGCAGCTTCAGGTGTTTCTATCATTGAGCAATTTTTTTTTTTTTTTATAGAATTACAGTGATCGTGGTTAACAATGTGCATGAAATTAACAACATAAAATGCCTTTCCCAGCCTATTAGAAATGTAAAAAATCTGAAAACATTACAAAAGTTATTAAAATTAAAAAAATGAAAAACTTTAATTTTTAACATTTTTTAGAAATTTTGGCCCTATTGTGGCGGTAAAAGCAACGATGTCACAAAAATGAAATGTTAATGTTGCATTACTAATATCTTGACGTGTCTATTGCGTTCTATTAGAAATTGAATAAGTATGTTTGGATAATTTAAAAAAAAATTGCTAAAAGTATGTTTTTTGCGATTTTTTCGAAATCTGGACCCCTTGCGGCTGTAAAAGATATTAACCAATCAGTGTAGTAGTTTACGTATTTTATCTTTTTTACAAAAGGTTCAAAGGTTACAAAGGTTTTCAGCGGTACTACGTTTCGATTATAAATATTTCGGTTTTTTCGACCCACCCTATTGGTCACCTTTTGCACCCGAGGACTGAACAAAGTGGGGCCTCCGTTTAAAGTGGAATCCAACCCACTACATATATGCATGCCTAAATTGGGATTTGAACCGAGCCCCATTTTTGAAGTAAGCCATTGCCCTAACCTCTAGATGAACAGATGAGCCAACATATCACAGAAGCCGAAAAAAAAAAAATATATATCATATTTTCATTTGTTGAACAAAACGTTGTTATATATACCAGAGAATCCAACTCAGACTTCTCGCGTTACAGAATACAGGTAAAACCCTTTCTTTTTTTAACGCTTTCCAACACGGTTGAAAAGTGTTTATGCATTCGGTTTGTCTATCCGTCTGTCCACATTCTAACTCCCGTAAATATACTCGGATTTTCATGCAATTGATAAAGGTTATTTAGAGTCACCAAAGCTTGTTTGGTATTTCTATACGAAGTATGTAGGATTAATAGTTCATTTACAGGGGCACTCAAAAGTATTGTAACACATTACGATATATGGGGAAAAAATCGTTTGCAGAGCATTTTAATGACCTGACGCTATTTCAAATGTATTGAAATTGATGTATATCACCGAATTTCTCTACGATCATGTTAGAACAGGGCATTCATAGCATTTTTTATTCATTTACAGGGACACACAAAATAAACAGGTTATAGTACTGTCTTTGAGTAATAATTGCTAGAGTGTACGGTTTAAAATTCGATATGCGCTTTTAAATTTAATTACTTTTTTACATGTTACTTGTTACATATAAATTCTATACCTCATATATAGGGCTGCACAAAAGTATTCACGTACCATTCTCCTTATTAGAGGAAATTGCTGAAGAGGAATTTTCAACTGAAGTATATGTATTTCTTAAGTGAACTAAATTTTGGCATGCATGTAGTTAATAGATACAAATCTATATATCATATACAGGGCTGCTGAGAAAATTTTTATAATTTTCCGATTGTAGATGAGAACAGCTGAAATTGGGTTTTGAAATGTGTTATGCGTTTCCATATGGTTGAATTAGATGTAATATTTTAATTTTTTAAACGGTGCAGTTTTGTTACGTTATTCTAAATGTGTTTAATAATCTATGCTTGGCACATATTTTTTTCTTTTTTGTTTTAAATTGGAAATACTGATAGATTTTTTACATTTATGACGGTTCCAAAATTACCTGTTCAACAACGTGATGCTTTTTGACCCATTTTGTGAGTCATTAGGTGCGTTCGTAATTATATAAAAACGTAGCACCTATAGTCGTCGTTCAGTCCGTCTGTCTGTCTGTCCGTCCGCATATAACAGAGCAAAATCTACCCAACCGAATTCTCTTAAATTTTAACTATATAATTGTTGCAAAATTTTATCGAGTCATTTCAAATTTTATGAAAATCGGATGTATAGTTTAATTACAGGGACAGTCAAAAGTTTTTCGTTACATTACGGCCAATGGGGAAAAATTGTTGCAAGTGCATTTTACTGATGTTACAACCTTCCGAATCGTCTGAAATTTTAAATATACATTTGTTGCGGAATTTTGTCGATGCCATTACAAATTTTATGAAAATAGGATGGATAGTTTAATTACAGGGACAGTCAATAGTTTTCCGTTACATTACGGCCAATGGGAAAAAATTATTTCAAGCGCATTTTATTGATGTTACAGCCTTTCGATCAGAATATACACTTATGAAATGCACTAAAATATACATTCAGTTACAATATGCGGTGCAGAAAATATTTATAAAACTAGTTATAATACGAACGCACCTCATTTGCCACGTTTGACGAGCAATTTCCAACTTAATTTTATACGTAAAGGTAAAACAGTGGCAGACTTGACTATTGAAGTGATTTCGAATCGAAATGAGTTTTCCATTCTTTTTTATTGATAAATTACGTATGGAATTACAAGCAATTGCTGTCACGTGACAATTTGTTTTTCTTTCAAAACTCCAATTTTGACAATATTTTTTGAAAGATCTTCCGCTTTTACCAACAAATGGAAAACGTCTCAGAAAGTAGTTCCTTTGAATTTGAGAACAGCTTTACAAAGCTTTTTCAAAAATGAAAAGTATTTATCGTTATATTTTATTGATTTTACTTTTTAATGAATGTAAAAACAGCTTTCATTACATCTTTCATGTTTGCTTTCCAAACCTTGATTGTATTGGTTACATTGATTATTTTTCATTCTACAATGACATAAAATCATTTGGACATTTAAAAATGAAAAATATTTAAAATATTGCAGCGAAAAATTTCAAACTTCAATTATTATAATTGAATTCTGCTGTCAATAATCATTGTATTTTCTCTTATATTTACTATTTTGTTTTTCTTTTGGTTAAAAAAATCTTTTACTATACAAAATTGTTCTCATTTAATCTTATAAGAAAATTTTCATAATTTGTAATCCAGAAAGTGTTTTTTGGCGTATCCCCAGTCAGTTGAAATATTCCAAATTGAACAGTACGTAATGAAATATCACCGTATTTTTCGTATATGTTTCACAAGAAGTGGTATCAATGAAGAACATCCTCAAAAGTGAATGAAAAATTTCCCAACATCATGCGACATAATGTAGATTTTGTTGGACGTGAAAAACAGAAAGTAGTAAACGAAGTTGTAAGTAACTTTTCACCTTACAATATCTATTTATGGTTACATTTCGTCGGTTTTACTGCGAAACTTAAACGTTCAGGCAGTAGTTTCAGAATTTTGTTCATATCTATTATACTTAGTGTGTTGAATGAAGGCTTCACTGTTGTAATCATATTATCAAAACTATTAAAATTAAATGAAGTGACACAAAACAGGCAAAATACGATTGAACTGGTTACAGAAATTGGAGAATTGTACTTGAGAATTTTAGTAATAATGAAACGCAGACATTTGCTGTCAATTGCCAAAAAAGTGGCTGAGATTTATGCAAATGAAGCGAAAAAGAAACTGATCTCGTTCAAAAGAATACTAATCATTGTTTTATTTATCATTGAGGGTTATTATCATATTCCGGGCGTTTTTGCATTTGCTGACGTCGATTTCCACATCTATTCCGACGTAGGAGATAGGTTCTATTTCAATTTTATAAAATCGAGGTATGCTTCGACGCTGACTTATGTGTGCACCCAGTTGCATCACATGAATATGCTATCGCCGTTTGTTTTGTATTACTTTTGTGGCATTTGCTATGTACTGAAGCACACTTTGATAAACCTTAAGGAGAAACTAACAGTTACATGGAATATTAACGTGAGTTCGTTATCTGTTGAGTATAACCGAATCATAAAAGAAATCTCTTTAGTAAACAAAATCATGCATAACATGTTAGCTACATCTGTATTTATTTTGACTGTCTGGATGTTTTATGCGTCGTACGTTGTTCTTTTCACGAAACAAGATTCAGTTCATCAGCGCATTTCAGTAATTTTGCTTCTTGTATCTACTTTTATTCAATTTAGCAGCGCTTGTATCTTCGGATCGTCAGTGATAGAGGCAGTCAATGACGTCAACAACGCCATCTTGGATTTACCGCTTCGTCTTACCCAAGATGCAAGCCTTAATCTACTCTTAAATGCTCACCGAAAATTTGATGGTTTCACGTTATTTGGGCGAATTGTGATCGACAAAATGTTGATTCTTTCAACTCTTGGCTCTTTACTGTCTTACGGCATATCAATAGCCACGTTTAGCGTGTAAAATGAAAGTATCCAACAGTATACGTGGATTTAAATCAACTTGATTATCCCATTTATGCCTGAATTTTTGTTTCTCAAATTTGTTGGTAAAATCACTTTAAAATGTTGCAAAATGAACTGGAAAAGTACTGAAAAAAAAAAGCTAAAATATTTTTGTATTTATTTGATATAATGTAAACATACTCAACATGGGAATATGCATGGTATTTATGATAGCATAATCTGAAAAATTATATATTTTGTCTAAATTTATATAAAATGAGCTTTTAAATTGTATATGATGTACTACAATTAGTATTTTTATGAACTACTAAAAAACAATATTTATTTCTTTACAGAGAGTAATATGTTGGCTACATCTGTATTTATTTTGACTGTCTGGATGTTTTATGCGTCGTACGTTGTTCTTTCACGAAACAAGATTCAGTTCATCAGCGCATTTACTCAGCGCATCATCAGCGCATACGTATTAACTATATTGTTAATACGTATTATTAACAATAATTTAAGAATAATCGTATTTGAGGCTTAAAAACACTTTATTTCATAATCATCTTGAAAAGGACTTTGCATAAATACCTGTTCCCTAAATGGCTAATAATAATATGTAACCATTCGTGCCTAGCGCCCTATATTTTATGCGTTACAAACATGCTTAAAAAATAGGCTTGAACATATAATTTCACGATTAAAAACAAATACGTATTTCAAAGACATCTACAAGCTAAGATTACGACTTATTCATTTATCCTTGAAATAAAAAATACAAATAAACTTCTTTTTACATTTCGCCATCTTGAAAAATGAAAAATCTATAAACGCCGAAAAAAGCCTTCATTTAAGCAAATAAATATCCATCTTATGCTGTCATCTCTCGGTAACAGATAAAAACATTTATAAATAATTATGTCATACAATTTTCATGTTATAAAGAAGAAGAAAATTATACAAATTCATTGAAATTCGAAGCGCCCCCAAAAAAGGGACACTAGGCATAAATGGGCTAAAATCCTGATTTAAATCAATCGGATATTTTTCAGAAATCATTGATTGAAATCAAAAGTGAAATTTCATTCTTTACTGAAAGAAAAAAGGCAATTTTATGCGTGTTATGTTGACTGCATTACATTAAGAGAATAGAGAAAAATCGTGCATCAAGCATAGTTTATGAAACACTTTCCATCAAATTCAGAATACTGTAACAAAACTGCAGGTTTAAAAAAGGTCTAAGTAAACGATTTGGAAAAGGCATTTGAAAACCTAATTTCAGGAATTACCATCAATATTCAGAAAAATATCAGAAATATTTTGTGCAGCCCTGTATATGATTCATGATTTACATATATAGTAAACAGTATGCTGAAATCTGGGAAGCGCAAAACAAAGTCGAAAATTTCCCTTCAACAATTTCCGTCAATAAATTGGGATGTGCCCCAGTTCTTTTGCGTAGCCCTGTATATGGCTCATAGAAGTTATACACACTAGCTAATATGAAAAAAAAAGAAGTTAAATTTAAAAACGCGTATACTAACTGAAAACCTACTTCGAGCACTTGTCAGAGACATCTTGTTGTTCATAGTACTGTAACCGATTTTTTTGCGTATACCTGCAATTGAATGATGAATATTATGCGTACAATGTTTTATAGTAAGCCTACTGTAGTACAACTCCTCAGCAAAGAAAGAAACAGTGGGCCATCAGCTGGAAAAAAGATGGCAGCCAGCAGTGCTATCAGCGGTAAAGTGCAAGGGTGCCATTACTTAAACCTGTCGAAAAGTGTCCAAGCCGAATGCAGCTGGCCCATCAATGATGGCCAACAGCAGGCCAGCATTGGTATGCCATCAAACTACTTCAATCCGGCACTTTTCCTGCAGTGCTAGCACCTATCCCACTGCTATTCCTGTGCTGGCCCAGCACTTTCCCTTACAAAAATTTCTTATAGAATTCTATAAAAAAACAAAGTATTATATAATTATGGCTCTTTTTTCTATAAGCTAGTTTCACCAAGAGCTATAGAAACATCTGTAGAAGTGTCTATAATAGAAAAATTTGAACTGCATGTGGTCACCCTCCCAAGTACTAACCGCGCTCGATGCTGCTTGGTTTTCGTAATCGGACATGAACAAGTGCTTTCAGCGTACGCTACGATTGCTCGCAATTTTCAACTTCTCATTACACTATTTCAAGTTTGTTTCTTTTGTGATTTACGTTCCCAATCATTAAACTGGTATAGAAATTATTCTATTGTATAGAAATCCTATGTATTTTATAAACTTTTTTTTTATTATTGATTCTGAACTGCGTAAATTATGAAAACCGAAATCCTTTGTAACCTAGTAAAACCAGATTTAAGGAGAAAAAACAAGTGCGTTGAAATAAAGATTTTTTTATTTATTCATTTACTTATTTATATTGTTAGTGTCAGTGGTGCTATATTTTTTACAGTTTCAAAAAAAAATTAGCTTCACAGCTTAAATTGTGTTAAGATATTCATTTCAGATTTGTGCTCAAATACTCAATGTATTCGATATTCGCAGCGCCACCTAGCGTAAGTGTTCCCAGCAATAATACTGCAAAAGTTCGTGCACTTCCATGTAGTGGTGGGCCAGCGCATGAGATAAAATGGATGTCCACCAGAATTTTATCTGATGATTTCCAACAGCAAAGTTGACTGAAGCTGTCCAGCAGTGGTCATGCAGTGGTAGACCATCAGCCAGCACTTCTCCATCATTGCCAGCACCTATCTTGCTGCTGGCCAGCAATTTCCTCTTTGCTGGGTCAGTATTGTATATATATTTCCGTATGTTTTCAACAGTATAATATCATTAAAATACACCATAAACTATTTACTCCCATAAACCGTAATGTAACGGAATTCTTTTGAAATCCCCGTAAACGAGCTATAAATGCTACATACTTCATTTTCATTTGCCATAATAAACCTTAGTAACATATATCAGCCGCATGGCAATCTGAGTATATTTAGGCGAGTTAGAGCAGGGACAGACAGACAGCAGACATACAAAGAGACAAACCGAATTCATAAACACTTTTCAACTATGTTGGAAAGTGTTAAAAAGAGTTTGGATGTGTGAGTAGGAAATGCAAAACTTTTTTTTTTTCTTATAATGAGTGAGAGAGGGATAGGTGAGTGAGCATTGTTTATTGGAATAAAAAATATTCTCTCTTTTCCCAAATTATTTCTGCAGTAAACAAATTTTTAAAAGAGGTTTACTTTAAAATTTCTGAGCATAAATTCAAAGGGAATGTAAATTTCATTTAAATTGTTTGATTAACTTGCAAAAAAACTTAAACAAAGATATTTGAATCATCTCTTTAAAATATAATAAAATGGAAAGTGTACTATTTTATTTTCGAAAAGTATATATTTTCCTTTTCAAGAATATGAAAAATGTTTTGTAATGCACTTAATTGATGGCGCCATTTCGATTATACCTGAACGAAGATGAAGAACCGATTTAGAGGGATATGTTATTATTGTTTTTTGACCTCGAACGGCAAAACTATTTAGTATAGTTATAAGATAATCTTTTCAAAAAAGAAAAAAATATTAACCGACTTCAAAAAAATGCACTAAAAAGAATTAAATAATTCTTTAAACTTCTCTAATGACGAAACGTTATCCATTAACTGCACATCGGACATCATGTATCGGCATAAAAACGTTAAATTCAATATATAGAATTTAATATCAACCAAACATGGATTTTCTAGAGAATATTTTTTACAAAAGATTAATTTACATATTTATGATTTAATTTACGAACCAATGTATGTGTTCGTAAATTAGTTGCTCTAATTTGGTCCAGCTCTAAATGCTGTAAGCACGTTTACAATATCTACTGGGTTCCGATCCTGAACCGTTCTCATTGGTTCCCTAGATTCAGATATCCAGAACATATTCACTGACTATCTCAGTAGTACAGCATCTAGAATACATAGTGTGGAAATCTGCTATTCAAACAGCGCTAAAAGTTGTATCCCTTAAATGTGCAATGATGCTGAAATCCAGGGAGCCGATGTAGCGACATCTGCGATATATTTTCAAATTTCAAAGTAAACATCATCGTATTATTAAAACGTCAAGACCAAATCGTCTTGGAGTTACAGAAAATATCCTGAAGATGTCGCTGTGATCGACTCATTGAATTTCAGCATCGTTTGACCTTTAAGGGATCCAATATTTTAGCACTTTTTTTAAGTATTACTGGGATAGCCGATTTCCACACTATATATTCTAGACTCTGTAGCTACAGCGTCTAGAATACCTAGTGTAGAAATATGCTATCCAAACAACGCTAAAAATTTGTATCCCTTAAATGTGCGGCAATACATCTAAAATCCCAAGTGTCGATCGCAGCGACATCTGTGGATTTTCGTATTACATTGTATAGACTATCAATATCTTTCAGTTGTAGAAAATATCCTGCAGATGTCGCTGCGATCTGTATATTTCAGCAGCATCGTTGCACATTTAAGGCATACAATATTTTAGCACTTTTTTAAGTATTAAAAGTATAGCTATTTTCCACACTATGTATTCTAGGCGCTATACTGTAGCAGTAGTACTTAGAAAGTATAGCGCCTAGAATATATAGTGCGGAAATCGGCTATCCCTGTAATACTTAAAAAAGCGTTAAAATATTGTATCGCTTAAATGTGCAACGATGCTGCTGAAATATGAAGATCGCAGCGACATCTGCAGGATATTTTCTACAACTGCAAGATATTGCTACAGCGTCTAGAATACCTAGTGTGGAAATATGCTATCCAAACAGTGCTAAAAATTTGTATCCCTTAAATGTACGCCGATACTGCTAAAATCCCAAATGTCGATTGCAGCGACATCTGCAGGATTTTCGTATTACTAGTATTACATTGTACCCAGATAGCATGAACAATTGCAGCAAGATTAATTTTTCCTTGATATTTTCTTGTCACGAAAAATTTGAAGTAATAATATTGCCGCAAGGACATTACTAGGTAGACGGAATATAATCAATCGCTTTCTTGCAACGCAACTTTGCTCTAAACCTGATACAACACTGTCATAAAATAACGACGTAAGCGAAAAATTCCTTTTGTTGGAAGGAGAACAGATATAAACGCGCATGCGCGGAAATTTTACAAAGACAAAATTACAACACTTCTTTATTGAATTCCATGAAGCAGCGCCATTGGATTAGCGTTCAAGTAAAGAACCCAGATATAAAGGTATTTATTATTTTAATTATTCAAATGTGATTCGGATATTTTTGTATTTTCTCTGTACAAACTACAACTTATTTCGTACAGAAAGTTTAATAAATTAAAAAGTTATGTTTATTTACTGAGGAATGCTTACATTTTTAAATAGTTTGGTTTTGGTCCATGTTAAGGCATTATTGAAAATTTTAATTTTTAAATGAATTTTTCTCAACTTTAAGGGGAATTTCTAAGATATCGTTTTAATAAATATTTGCCTTTTTTCTTGCTCACGCCGATCGAGCAGTGTTGAATTCAGATATTTTTCTCCGGGATTAATTTCTGCTGCTCTGGAGGGGGGGGGGGGACATTTTAGAGATTCGGTGTGGAAATTGCTTATTAAAAGGCATAAAATATCAAACCTTCCGGGGGGAATCCCCCTCCTCTTGAATTCAGCAGTGCGTTCGAATGTATTTTTAAATTTAAATTATCTTTTCATGGCCATTAAACCCCTTTCTATATATAAATATCAAGAATTTTAAACAGTTTCTTAGTGTGCTATTCTCCATGCTTCTTATCACGGACTTCTATTGTATCGCTATTTTCTAATTTTTATTAAAGTTATTAACAGTATTTCCTTCCGGCGTCAGTTTTATTTAATCCTTTAAAAATTTCTCTTTTCTTTTGACATAACTGCTTGTTAATCGGATGTGTATAAGTCGTTTTATTTCCTAGTTTTCTTAAATTTTAAATACGAATATTTTGAAATTGTTAATTTTTCGCGACAGCAAACCTGGGCTTGAAATGTGCAGAGCAAATCGGAACAATATTCCGGTTCGTAAAATTATGACAAATATTGATCTGGTTTGCAGTGTTGTAATCGTAAAAAAAATCAGAGGGTGTACGCTAAAGTCATGAACGTCATGTCTAGAGTATGTACGATATAGATTTATTCGAGAAACCGGGAGTATACGGAGCTTTTTAAAAAAATCCAGAATTTTTGCAATGAATTAGAGCTAAATAACTAAAATGCATTGACTAATTACTTAAACTCTTCCCCCCCTCCCCCCCCCCAAAAAAAGTTATAAAATAGCTTTGTGTGATACTTAAAACCTCGGATAGCACCAAAATATTATTTTAATAGTTACAAAATATTTTTTTTTTTATAATTAAAACTTTGGACCTTAAAACCTTAATTCCATTGTTATATTGTTAATGCCAGATTCGAAGACTATTTATTTGTGTTATTATTAAAGATGTTTCGCTTTCAATCCTTTTTCACATGTAAAATAGTGTTCAACTGCATCTTTATTTATTATTTTCTTCTATGATAACAATCTTTAATAAAATGTAATTCTTAAAAACCGACACTAGTCACCCGAAGTAAAATTTAACATTCAAGCTAATGTTAATTCTATGGACAGTTCTTTGCATATTTTGGGCTCACATTTTAATATTTTTTAATATTATTTTTTGCATAGGATACACCTGGTTGATATATATAGTTGTGCAATCGTACCTTTTCGAGCTTTTATGCAATTTTTTATATGCAGATACTTTCAATTTTGAAACCTGTTCTGAAAGTGAAACTGTACTCATATAAAAGAAAACTGCAACCAAAACCGAAAAAGTACAAAAGCACAACAATATATGGGGAATTCTCACAATCTTTTGACTTTTATGTCCCTGAATAATAATTTTTATTTTAATACATTTTTTTGTGTTTTTTTTAATTTCATATACTGGAGAACATTCCATTGCATCATTGCATATAACAATATTAACCAGATAAATAAGTTTTGGACGATGTTGGGGGTCCAAATACCAGGAAAACTCCTATACCGTCCCGTCCCTGATGCTGATTTTTAAATTTGGAGCAGTCTGTATAAAATTGTTTCAATAAAAGTAATTCGATGTAATTTTTTTCCGAAACTGGGACAATTGTTTAATATAAATATTGTGCAAAAAATGAACCTGCACACATTTTTACGGTTGACATTATTTTTTGAACTCTGTCCCTGGGTTTTTCATCCTTACCGTCCCTCTTGCTAAACTTATACAGAAAATCACTTCAGCAGCCACAGAATTTTTTTCAAGTTTTCTCTCATGGAGAAGTATGCTAGAGAAAGAATGTCTAAAATTCTTTGACAGGAAATTTACTGCAAAATTTAAATCAGCATTTAAATATCAATTTCAAGATTGTGGCTTTATTGGTAGTTTTACCGTCCCCAAGGTTTATTTCTGCACTTTTCGAGGTAAATTAAGAAAAAAAAAATTATTTAATCCAATGTTAACAACTGTTTCTAGAAATCAATGAACATTGTGGCTATCACTTAGTCTTAACATGATTTTCCTAAAAATAGGTGATAATTTTCCTTACCGTTCCATCCATACAGTCCCTTTTTTTCCCATTTCGTCCCTTTTTTCCTATACCTATTTTTTTTTTTTTTTCAAAAAAAATTATGGCCATTTTTTTTTCCCATTCTGACCAGAAAATCAGAGTTCTAACTTTTTACGACTGCTATTTCATCTTCACCTAACACTTCATTTATAATGGCTGTTTCATAATAATGGAAGCCATCAGTCCATCAGAAGAAAATAATCCTTTACAAAGGTATAATCCTTCATTTGGCGCCCCTTCGTTCTGGCGCCCGGGGCACATGCCCCTCTGCCCCCCCCCCTTTAGTTTCGGCCCTGATAGCAGGTCCTAAGCTTAGATCCTTGTGGACCAGGTCTGTACTTTCCCACTGGTATAATACAAAATTTAAAACTATCCCAGATGATGCTGTTACAACAGAGTGTTGTTTGTTTTTTATATACTGCTTTACCGAGGCACGTCCTAAAAAAAGGAATCGTCTGCTCATCTATGGAAAATTTTCCCTGATCTCCTGGTAAATTCAAGCAGACACTACGGAATCTGTCGAGCATTTTCTGAACGTTCTATAATTTATTATTTATTCCTGGTGGTTTACTTGCTGTGTCGACAAAATGGAATGAATTTATCAAACTTAAAAATCAATCTCGTGGTATGCATATAACTCATATAAAACTTATAAATCATATATGGCATCTATAACTCAGAGCAGAAACATACAGTTCGTTACATGTGCATATTATATATCTAATACTATCCATTTTAAATAGAAATCATGAATACTACAAACCTATTAATTTAAAATTGGTCAGCTTTAAAAATGTAATTAATAAAAAATAAATTGCTAAAAACATAAGTTTAAAAAAATCACTTAAAATTTTTTTATATATATATTAGGAATTGTATCTATTTTGGAAATGGTAAATGCCGGACCCGCACAATTGTGTGGTTCATTTGTTTTTCAACTTTTGTGAAGCCTAATTAAATTTATCAAAGACAAAATCAATTAAAATCAGGAATAAACTATATGAAAAGAAATATTAAATCCAAGCAAACATTATAAATCATATTTAAATGAAATTACGATTACGACAGTTCATACTTTTGTCTATTGCTGTCAGATGATAGTCTTTTTAAAAACAGAAAATATAACCCTGTATTGTAGATGGTACCCCCTAGTTGTGTCTTATCAAAACATCTAAAGCCAATTAACTCATATAAATGTGCGGATTTGGTTTTAAATCGCACAAAAATAGGAAATAGTCATTCTCTTTTACTTTAGTAATCGCCCGTACAATTGTGTGGGTCAGGGCTTAAAGGGTTGAGAGGCTACTTCAGTCAAACGGAAACACCAATTCGCCAATGTTAATCCAATAAGAGAATTTTTTTAAGGTAACTCGGTTGCATTTCAATATTTTTAAATGATTTTTTTTAATATACTTTCACCTTTCGAGCCAGTATAAACAGTGAAAAGAGTGAAAATGTCCGCACAAAAAAAAAAAAAAAAAAAAAAAAAAAAAAAAAAAAAGAAAGAAAAAGAAAGAAAGAAAATTAAATAAAAACTTCAACGAACTTAAAATAAAGTAAAAACCGCAATTGCAGAAATTTACCTCAGCTATCCAATGCAAAAGAAAAAAAGTCTTTTTAAAATATAAAAATACAGACGAGATATTTTAAAAAATATATCTCGTTGGATTAACATTAGCGATTCGGTCATTTTGCCTGAAGAGTTATAATTTGTGATCACCTTTAGAACTAAATCTAAGCAGGATTCTTGAAAACAGTGAAAATTTAACTTGTAACTTTTAAAATGCACTGTATTGTTTCTCTCTTTTAGGATGCAAAGACACGGAAATAATATATAAAAGAATGTTAAATAATTGTATGTTAATTTGGTAAATATTATGTTAATACTTTGTATTAGAATCTATTATTTGTAGCTGTGTGAAAATAAACTTTGTAATTTAATAGACTGTATTGTTTTATTATAACTTTGTTCTTTTTATATTCTTGAAACTTTTCAAATATTTTGTTTTTGTGGAATTATATTTAATCAGATTTGTGAATAGGGGCCATCCAGAAATGATGTCACTCTTGGAGGGGGGGGGGGGGGTCGTGAAATTGTGACAGTTTGTGACAAGGGGGTGGGAGGGGGTAAGAAGAAGTCTGACATCACACATTTTGGTTAAACATTAGAGGTCTTACTAACATTGCATAGATATTAGAGGACTTACTATTCCCGAGGATGAGTGCGATGCCAAAATGCCTGTGTACTCTATGGACGAGCATATATTTTCTCCAACGGAGGAAGAGTCGTTATAGTAAATGATTCGGAGTAATTTCTATTTTATGATTTAATATATAATTTTATAAATGTTCATATTAATGTGACAAATGAAATGTTATGGCAATTCCATTTAAGTAAAACTAATATTGAGGCTTCTTCTTCAAAATCAATCTGTTTTAAAGTATTTTGTGTTCATAAAGTAAATATAGGATTTAAAAACCAAATATATTAAATTCCATTTCAAATTCTAAAATACTACTGTTTTCAATTGCTCTTTCATATTAATATTTTATTATTATTGTATATTAAGTTTTTTGTTGTAAACCGTAATCTTATTTCATAGAAAATAAATACACGAATCAGTTTTATTGTTATGCTCACAAATGTCATTAAAACACATAGTTAAAGTTCAAAAATAAAATTTGAAATATGACCTATAAACATAGTGCTTTGTTTCTGAGCTGCAAGTTTATATTTACGCAATATAGTGTGACATGTGACAAGGGGAGGGGAGGGGGTATGGTGAAGAGTGACATTTTGTGACAAAGGGGAGGAGGGGGGTTAAAAATGTTGAAAAAAAGTGTGACATCATTTATGGATCGCCCCATAGGGAAATTTTAATTTTAAAATGAGTTTTTTTTTCCTTCTGGAAGTTAATAAGTTTTAGCAATATATTCCACTCTGGCCAAAAAGAAATGAAAATAAATTATATTTTCTTTAATAAAATTATGTATGAAATTAAAATTGAGGGTGTGTGTTTATACTCACCTAGGTTTGCTTTGCATTGGTTATGTACATGGACCACTTATTTTTAGATAATGTTTTTAATTACCTTCTAAGAATTAGAAGGGAATAAGCAACTAATTGAGAATTGTCGAGTCTAATAAAACTTCTGAACAAATTAAGGTATATTATTGGAAGTTATTGGGGCTTACCAGGTAGTTGAATGGTTAGCCCTGTGGCCCCCGATTCAACTATGTCGGGTTTAATTCCTGCGGTTGTGGTAGTATATTTGTGGTGATTTGGAATGTACTTTAAACCTTGTTTACTCGGTCTATGTAGCATAAAAATGTCAAGCATTTGACAAACCTCCGATTATATGGAATCCTGCACAAAACTCGCACAACCTTCAAAAGTACGACTATTAGCGTACAGATAAAAAATATACAATCAAAACTTGAGTAGAAATGCGGCAACTAGTGACCATTCACCAAAGTTTGGGAAGAATTTAATTTTGATACTAAAAATGAATATTCGATGAGTCCTTAAAAAATAAAGTTCTTTTATCATCTTTTGGGGGCATTTTTAACTCAGGGAGCGGGAGGGCAAACTAAAATTTTTTTTAGGTATGTTAAGAGACAGGTATCGTTTATTATTATTATTATTATTATTATTATTACTTTCTTCTATCTTTACAAGAAGAAAGTATTGGATTCATGAAAATTTTCGAATTCCGGTTTTCGACGGATTTACACGTTTTAGAGGTCAGAGAACCCGAAAAACATGTTTTTACAAAATGTCTGTCTGTGACTCTGTCTGTCTGTCTGTCTGTCTGTCTGTCTGTCTGTGTGTATGTGACACAAATTTTGTGGGCGCTCTATCTCAAGAACTAATGCACGGAATTTAATAAAAATTGATATTCAGTTAGTCCCTAATACAAATTGATGCTGATTAGTTTTTGGTGCAAATCGCTCAACAGATGGCGCTGCTATGCTGCATTTTGTATGATTTCTGAAATGGCTCTATCTCAAGAACTAATGCACGGATTTTCATAAAACTTCAGATTCTGTTAGTCCTTGATATGACTTGATGCTGATTACGTGTTGGTGCAAATCGGTCAACAGGTGGCGCTGCTATGCTGCATTTTTATGATTTCCGCAATGGCTCTATCTCAAGAACTAAAGCACGGATTTTCATGAAACTTCAGATTCAGTTAGTCCTTGATAAGACTTGATGCTGATTACATGTTGGTGCAAATCGCTCAACAGGTGGCGCTGCTATGCTGCATTTTTTACAATTCCCGCAGTGGCTCTATCTCAAGAATTAATGCACGAATTTTCATCAAACTTCAGATTCAGTTAATCGTTGACATGAATTGAAGTTTTGTACAGTTTGGTGTAAATCGCTCAACAGGTGGCGCTGCTATACTGCATTTTTTACAATTTCCGCAATAGCTCTATCTCAACAACTAATGCTTGGATTTTCAACAAACTTCAGATTCATATATACTTTGATATGAATTAGTGCTGTTTGTGTTTTGGTGCAAATCGCTCAACAGGTGGCGCTGCTATGCTGCACTTTTCAGAATTTCCATTATAGCGGTATCTGAAGAACTAATGCAACAATTTTCACTAAACTTCAGAATCAGTTAATCCTTGATATGAATTGACATTTTGTACATTTTGGTTTAAATCGCTCAACAGGTGGCGCTGCTATACAGAATTTTTCACGATTTCTTCAATCGCTGTATCTCAAGAACTAATGGACATATTTTCATCAAACTTCAGATTCAGTTACTCTTTGATATGAAATGATGCTGACTACGTGTTGATGAATATCGCCCAATAGGTGGCGCTGCTATGCTGCATTTTGCACTATTTCCTCAATAGCTCTATCTCAAGAACTAATGCACGAATTTTCATCAAACTTCAGATTCAAGTATACCTTGATAAATGTTGATACTGATTATGTGGTTGTGTAAATCGCTCAACAGGTGGCGCTGTTATGCTGCATTTCTCATGATTTGCGCAATAGCTCTATCTTAGGAACTAATGCACGGATTTTCCCCGAACTTCATATTCAGTTAGACATTGACACATGTGGATGATAATTAGGGTCTGGTGTAAATCACCCAATAGGTGGCGCTGCTATACTGCATTTTGATGGATTTACACGATTTCATGGACAGTAATATCTCAAGAACTAATGCACGGAATTTCATCTTTTTAGAATCCTCATGATGAGCATAGATGCACTGTGATAATGAATTTTGAAGTATTGACAAGTATGAGATAGAAGAAAGTTTTGTGATGGCCACAACATACTAGTTATTTAATGGAAAGATTACCATTTGCAAATTGATACGATCATTTGTTACATAGTTACGACAAGTTTTATGAATACGAAGTCGAAAACTATAATTTGGTGCAAGTACCGTAGGTTTTTACAGCAGCAACTGATAGCCATTCAAGAAAATTTATCTGGCAAGAACTTCATTTTGGCACTAGAAATGTAGATACGATTTGTTCCCCCAAAATAAAGTTAAATCATCGTGGGGTTCTTTTTGAGGAGGAGGGGGGGGGGGACTTTAACATGCATGGGCGAACAGAACTTATTTTTAAAATGTCAAATGGGGTATCGTTTGTTGTGAATTTTTTTATTCTGAATCAAATGATATCGCAAGCAAGCCGATACGATCATTGTTTACAAAGTTAGGCCAGATTATAAGCAGTGGATTTTGGTAAATTTAATGACTTTGAAATAAACTCAAAATTATCCTGATTTTGACTATTGCTATTTTGAAGACATTTAATAGTTTTTTTGACTTAATTTAATTTGAATTTAATGACTTAATACAGGGCTCCCAAATGGTCCGCCAACTGAATACCAATATTAATTTATAAAAAAAATTCTTTTTAGATTTTTCTTACAAAACGCCCCGGAAATACATTTGAAAGTTAATTCTAGCGCAAACCTACCATAAATTTTTCTGTTAAAATTTATTGGTATTCAGTTGGCGGACCATTTGGGAGCCCTGACTTAATATGATATAAAAAACTCTTTTTAAACGTAAAATAAATGTGACAAAACTATGTAAAAAATAAAATATAATTTTCCACTTTGCATTGATAAAATCTTTTCTGTAACTTTCTTATAGATGTTCGTATCGACTTGCCGATAATGTTATTCAAATACATACGGAACGATATCCCACTTGACCTATTTAAAAAAAGTTGAATTTTCCCCCCTCGAGCTAAAATGCCCATCAAAAAATGCCCCCCCCCCCCAAAAAAAAAAAAAACACAGTAAAACAACTTTACATTTTGGAGACTCATCGGATCTTAATTTGTAGTGCCAAAACGAGGTTTGTCTCAAGCTTTCGTGAATAGCAATCACTTGTTACTGTAAAAACCTATTTTACCTGCAAAAGACTTTGTATTAATAAAACCTGCCGTAACTTTGTAAGAAATGATCGTATTGACTTGCTGATGATTTCACCTGATTCGGAATTATAAAAAAACATAATAAACAATATCCCATTTCACCTACTTATTTATTTATTTTTAGTTACCCCCCTCCCTGAGCTAACAATGCCCCCTTTTGCGCAAAAAACATGATAAAACAACTTTATTTTTTTAGTACTCATTAGGTCTTCATTTTTAGTATCAAAACGAAGTTCTACCCTAATTTGGGTGAATGGGCATCTGTTGTCTCAAAAAATCCTATTTTACCTGTGTACTACACGCAAAATTCAAAGAATTAACAACATTTCAATGAAATTACTACATATTTGCAGCTATACTTGTCATGACAAGATTCCGAGTTTGCAATTCATTTGCAAATGTTCTGACATGACAATATTGCAAATTTACAATGCGTTTGCAAAAAGTCTGACATCGCAATATTACTAGTTTGCTATGAGTTTGCAGTAAGATTGATGCAACAAGATTGCAACTTGCACGACAACTTAGCCGCAAGTTCAAAGTATGGTGACTTCGGAGTTTGCATAATCTTGTTGCAGTCTTGTTATGAACTTTCAGACTTGTCATGCTGAGCTTGCTGCAACATTGCAAATCTGCAAAGTAAGATTGCTGAAAATTTTCTGCAAACTAAAATTGCTATCTGGGTATAGACTAACAATATCTTGCAGTTGTAGAAAATATCCTGCAGATGTCGCTGCGATCTTCATAATTCAGCAGCATAGTTGCATATTTAAGGGATACAATATTACAGGGATAGCCGATTTCCACACAATATATTCTAGGCGCTATAATATTGCTAGTCTGTACAATGTAATACGAAAATCCCGCAAATGTCGCTGCGATCGAAACTTGGGATTTTAGCAGTATCGTCACACATTTAAGGGATACAAATTTTTAGCACTGTTTGGATAGCATATTTTCACACTAGGTATTCTAGACGCTATATTAGAAAGTACTAAAATATTGTATCCCTTAAATGTAAAACGATGCTTAAATCCAAAGAGCTGATCGGAGCGACCTCTGAGGATATTTTCTAAAACTCCAAGACAGTGTTGGCAAGGTTTTGGACACAACGGTAAAAACCACAGTAAAATCCATGGTTTAAACCGTACTGTCCAAACCCCTTCTGTCTAAAACTGTCCAAAACTATATTTTGTAGTAAAATTGTATTTATCAGAACAATGCTAAAAGTTAAAAAAATTGGCAAAAAGATTACAATACTAAAATACCAATTTAGTATTAACAACCTAATTGCCCTACGTAACAAAGTAATTACATTAAAAATATATTAAATTTAATTATGTATCATAATTTTAATGTTATTCATTTAAATAATAGTAGTTAATAGAAGTACTAACGATTTTTATGAAGAATACATTCTGATTCTGTTACTGAAAGTCACGAGAGTTGTTACTGGAAATACAGTAAAACTCGGATATAACGCTCACCGCTTAAAACGCTTTCCCGCCTTTTACGCTCATTTGTCCCGTCCATATGTCCCTTGAACCATATCCATAAGAACAATGTAAAAATTCCTCGCTTTTAACGCTTCCCGCTTTTAACGCTTTCCCGCTTTTAACGTGCTTTTTATTGGTCATTTAAACAAAGAAATCCCGGATATTACGCTTTAGTACTTTGGTTTACATCCGGAGTTCTCATTTTCTCGCCCGCACAAAGAGAGAGAGAGAGAGAGGATACGTGGAATTGGCAGACAGCCAACGCCCAAAGACTATGTAAAAAAAAAAAAAAAAAAAAAAAAAAAAAAAAAAAAAAAAAATCAGCCGGCGCGGCGGTTTTTTTCTCATTGGATCAGAGAACAAAAGAATTTATGCCGTCCATCTCAGCAGCACCTGTCTGTCTCTTACTTCACCTGTTTTCACTTTTTTCATATACACATAAGTAAGTAGCATCGATGCCGACTCCAATTAGGTGCAACATGGAAGCTAAGAGTATGAAAAGAAAGACGCTGACACTTTCGAAAAAATTAGAAATTCAAATAATTATGACTAAAAATCACCTATTCTGAGCCAGAAAGATTTTGCGTTATCTATAAATACCACGCAGTCGTCTCTTCGGACTCTTCTTCAAAACGGAAAAGATATTGAAAAAAATGATGCGATTGGTGGTTCAAAGAAAAAGAGAGTGAACACAGAAAAATATGAAGATTTAGAAAAAGTTATGCACGAGTGGTTTCTAGAGTCAAGACACAGTAACATACCTATCAGCGGATTCATAGTTAAATAAAAAGCTGCAGAAGTAGTCCAAAAGCTAAGAATTGAAGATTTTACTTCATCTAATGGGTGATTAGACCGATTTCGAACCCGTAACGGCATTGTGTACAAGAAGATTTGCGGAGAATCTGCTGCCTTGAACATAGAAAATGCAGAATTTTGCAAAAAGAAGTCTTCCAAGGCTTTTCAAAAAGTATGCCAGTTGTGATATTTATAACGCCGACGAATTTGGCTTATTTTTTAAAGCGATGCCTGATAAATCCTTAACGTTAAAAGATGAATAGTGCCATGGAGGGAAGTTCAGTAAAGAATGTGTGACTGTGCTTGTTTGTTCCAACGCCGATGGGAGCGACAAATGCAAGCCTCTGGTGATTGGAAAATTGTCCAAACCCCAAACATCGCTGTTTCAAGAACATCAAATGACTGCCCTGTGACTATGCACATCAACGTAAGGCTTGGATGACGGGTCCCCAGTTGATTAAATATGTTTCTGATTTTGATATCTAGATGCGGAACCAAAATAGGAATGTCATACTATTCGTAGACAATTGCGCAGCGCATCCCCAAGAAATACCAGATATTTCAAACGTCTCTCTGGAATTTTTACTTGCAAACACCACACGCGTACTTTAACCGATGGATCAAGGGATCATAAAGGTTTTAAAACAACGTTATCGCAAACGTATAGTGAAACGATTTCTACATGAAATGGAAATTAAAAGTAGTCGATCTTCTGTAACTTTTCTCGACGCCATGAACTACGTTAGTGCTGCTTGGGATGCAATCGAACCTAAAATAATTCAAAATTGCTTTAAAAAGGCAGGCTTCATAACAGACGCCGACGATGATATGGATTCGGCTGAAGAGGGGTTGGATCCTATAGACGACGAGGACTAGCAAGCTGTTTGCGAGCGTCCTGCAGAAAACGCACACAGCCTTCAGAACTATGTTGACATTGATAAAGACGTTATCACAAGCAACGTTAGGAGCATTTACGACATTATAGGGGACACTGTACAGGATGCCGCAGAAGAAGAGGACCCTGATGATGTTGCTACTGGCGATGTTCAAGAGCGCATCCCAATAATAGC
Organism: Maratus speciosus; assembly: GCA_963932465.1. Lineage (NCBI taxonomy): Eukaryota > Metazoa > Arthropoda > Arachnida > Araneae > Salticidae > Maratus > Maratus speciosus. Next base: position 195,719,458 of record OZ010799.1, read on the forward strand.
TGAAGTAATGGAAGCTTTTAGCAGTATTCGCCTATACACCGCTTCAGTAGATACCGCCGCTTCACATGAAGATGTATTAAGACACATAAATGAAGCAGAAAATGCTCTTCTATTTGGTTGTTCGTCCACTCGTCAAACGAAACTCGAAGAGTTTTTCTCTAAAACAGAATAAACAGTAAGTGAAAGTTTATAGTCCTCATAGTCGTGGTCAAGAATACAAAAATTACATTTTTTTAAAAACAAAATATTATTAGTAGTTTCTTTCATAATTTTATTTTATGTTTATAAGATTTAAGGTTCCTATTAGAAATGTTAAATATATTTTATAGCTTTTGTTTTAATGCTAACAATTCTTTTACTTATTCTGATTTGAAATAATAATACACTATATTAATACATGGAAATTATTCCAGAGGGAAACATTCGCCTTGCATACAATATATCAAATGAAAATCAAATTTCAAAGTAATTGCTTAAAAGGCGCAAAGGCCAACATAGTGAAAAAGATTCCAAGCCGGGTATCGAACCCGGGCCATCAGTATACCGCACTGACGTTTTTCCGACTAAACCACTTGGAACGATACGCAGCACGGAAAATTTCTCATATTATATGTTGGCAAGGCTACAAACGCAGCACAAGATGGAATATTCAACGTGAGCCACCGACCTGGGGCAAACACGGAATATAATTAAATATGCTATACTGATATACTGATGGCGCTATACTGATGGCCCGCGTTCGATCCCCGGCTTGGAATCATTTTCATCTTTTTCACTATGTTGGCCTTTGCTCCTTTTAAGCAATTACTTTGAAATTTGATTTTCATTTGATATATTGTATGCAAGGCGAATGTTTCCCTCTGGAATAATTTCCATGTATTAATATAGTTTCTATCGATGCTGGATTTAATTATGTTCCGTGTTTGCCCCAGGTTGGTGGCTCACGTTGAATATTCCATCTTGTGCTGCGTTTGTAGCCTTGCCAACATATAATAGTGAGAAATTTTCCGTGCTGGGTATCGTTCCAAGTGGTTTAGTCGGTAGAACGTCAGTGCGCTATACTGATGGCCCGGGTTCAATCCCCGGCTTGGAATCTTTTTCACTGTGTTGGTCTTTGCGCCTTTTAAGCAATTACTTTGAAATTTGATTTTCATTTGATATATTGTATGCAAGGCGAGTGTTTCCCTCTGGAATAATTTCCATGTATTAATATAGTTTCTATCGATGCTGGATTTAATTATGTTCCGTGTTTGCCCCAGGTCGATGGCTCACGTTGAATATTTCATCTTGTGCTGCGTTTGTAGCCTTGCCAACATATAATAGTGAGAAATGTTCCGTGCTGGGTATCGTTCCAAGTGGTTTAGTCGGTAGAACGTCAGTGCGCCATACTGATGGCCCGGGTTCGATCCCCGGCTTGGAATCTTTTTCACTATGTTGGCCTTTGCGCCTTTTAAACAATTACTTTGAAATTTGATTTTCATTTGATATATAATAATACACTTTGTAAACACTATGTAAATTTGTGACGTTTTAAATGAAGGAAACGTTTTTGTACCTATGCTGTGGAGTTTCTATTGTAAATAATACACAAAAATGATTCCCCGCATGATTTAAAGCATATAATTTAATGTTCTCAATTTTAAAATGCCAAAAACCTTCTCCCGCATGTAACGCTTTCCCGCTTTTAACGCCCTTCTAGCCCGGTTCCCCGGAAGAGCGTTATATCCGAGTTTTACTGTAATTGATAAATGGAGTTCAGGTTCAGCATACTGATTATACCAGCTTACTGCTGGTAACTATGTATATGTGTATATTAAGAAATAGTATAAATAAAAATAATTGATTTTGTTTGATTATGAGATATTTAGATATTGACTATTATTATAACACTATATTATATGACTATTGCTATAACAACACTATTTAACTCTTAAGAAATAGAAAGTTAACTAGAATTAGATTAAATTCATAATAAAAATACATATTTAAAAAAATAACTGCTAGATTTTAAATTAAATATTTGTGTTTTCTTTCATTATCCTATAACCTAGAAAAGATAATTTACAATGAAACATTATTTAAAAGAAATTTCTTTGTAACATTTTCTTGCACAAAAATTTAAACAAAAGCACTAGTGTTAAGCAAATCTTCCCTCCCTATACTACACGTGTGGTATTATAAAGAATTTCTTATTATTATAACTCAATTTTAACAGAAACAGAACTTTTTATGTCACACAGATATTAGAAAAATGTGAACTTTTTTTCCTTTACCAAAGAATTAAATAGAATGTTTGTAAAATATATTGTGATATATTTATATTTATTCATATGTTTAATAAGTGTGCAGTGGTCACATGTGGAATGTTGCTTCTTTTAAGGTTTTGGACACTTTAGTACAGTTTTAGACACTTTAGTACAGTTTTGGACAGTAAAACCCACATGTCCTCTCCAAAACTAGTTTTGGGCGTCCAAAACCCCAACCCTGCTCCAAGACCATTTGGTCTAGACGCTGTTATAATACAATGTTTACACTGAAATTTGAAAATATAACGCAGATGTCTCTGTGATCGGCTCATTGGATTACAGCATTATTGCACATTTATTGGATGCATTTTTTTAGTGATGTTTGGATAGCAGATTTCCACGCGACATTTCTATTTCCACTAGACTTCTGTTCTACCGTACTTCAGAACCTGTTCTAGCGTCCTTAGAGTCGTTCTGATTGGCTGGTCCGATTCAGATGAAGTGACTAGACGTCCGGGCACCGTTTGCACGTATTCGGATGTTTGTTTTCAGCTATTTCGTTTCTGATACTACATAAGTTTGAGTTGAATATTTTTTTCCATTTTTAGATGATGAAACTGCAATTTTCTACTTGAAAATATTAAAAAATACCTGTATAAAACAAACCTCCATTATTTTCATACTAAAACTGTTTTTTTTTCCAAACATTTTAAGTTAAAGACCGTTTCATAAATTTTAAATATTATTTATATTAAAAATTATAAAAAATATATAATTTATATTAAAAACCCATTGTCACTAATAAAACGCTGTAATTGCAGGGGGAATTTGTATATCTAAACCATGAAAAAAAATGTATAAAAGCAGGGTTATTTTTGATCTATTTATTTTTGTAACGCTGATAATAAAAATAACCCTAAAAAGTATTCTTTTTTTAGCACTGAATATGGAATTTTTAAATATGTTTCATAGAGGTATAGGAGGATTCAGTTGCAAATTCAAGGGACAAGTAGAAGGTATTCCCCCCCCCCCCCCAAAAAAAAAGAAAAAAAAATTCTGATTTTATATTTTTCATGATTTAGATGCAACTGCGGCGTTTTATAAGTGAAAATGTTTTTAATATAAATTATATATTTTTTAATAATTTTTAATACAAATAACATTTAAAATTTATGAAACAGTCTTTATGACTTTATCTTAAAAGATTTTTAAAAAAAAAAACGGTTTTAGTATGGAAATGACGGAGATGCGTTTTATACAGGTATTTTTGAATACTTTCAAGTAGAAAATAGCAGTTTCATCATCTAAAAATGGAAAATAATTTATTCAAATCAAACTTATGTAGCACCAGAAACGAAATAGTAGCTGAAAACAAATATTCGAATATGTGCAAACGATGATCGGGCGTTTGGCCACTTTATCTGGAGCGTGCCAACCAATCAGAACGGCTCTGAAGGACGCCAGAACAGAAGTCTAGTGGAATTAGAAATGTCGCGATTTCCACACTATTTATTCTAGGCGTTGTACTTGTGCTCTGATACATGAGAAACTTTAAAGGTTGATTTTCAACATTTCGACACCGACTTCCGATATCTGTTTGTACCTTTTTGGGACTTCCGGTTTGGTGGATGACAGAATGGCCGCGATCCAGATGGATTTTTCGCTCTTAGCGAAACGAGATCCACCAATCAGAAGGCTGCATTTTTGCAAACAGCGAAAACTTCGCAAAACTGCAGGCTTCTGATGGGTAAATCTCATTTCACTACCAGCGAAAAATCAATCTGGATCTCGGCCTATGTCCAGCTAAGTTTTCGTACTTTTAAAGATCTCGTATCTCTGTAAGAGCAACAGTATGAAAGATGAGTGCTTATATATGGGCGAATGCTTTAAAAAGGATTTAAATTTTAAAGTTTTTATTTTTTTAAAAATGTTCTAATCATCAGATTTTGATGAAATTGGAATGGGACCAAATGTGTGACTTACACTTTCAAACAAAAAAAATTATCAAAATCGGTTCATATTTAAGAACGTAATGCGTGAACATGGCGACAACATACATACAGTTCGAATTGCTAACTTCCTTCTTTTTGAAGGCGCTTAAAAAACGGAAGACATATCGCACCCTTGCTACAAAAGTGGCATAACTCAAAAAACTCCGTTTCTCAGAAAATGCAAAAAACTGTTTCTGGACTGTGTCGGTAAATTTTAGTTTATCTAGTGGTGTCATTCAGAAGAACTGTGCATATAATAATATTACAGATTACCATTCTTTCAGATTTTTGTAATTTTCAACTAAAAATACCATTTTTTTTGAGTTGTGCCTCTTTTGTTGCGCAACATAGACTAATGCGTATGTCATCATTTTGAGTTGTGACACTTTTGTTGTTTATTTTTTGTACATGCGACACTTTTGGTGACTTGACAGAAAATTGGGCTTTGAGTTAAGACGTTTCATTAACAAGGATTTATCTATTTATTTTTTGTTATCTGTAGGTAGTACTTCATTTTGGGTGAATGAATAAAGCTGGAAACATATGACTGAGTAATATTATTTTAATTTGACTTAAATAACTTCAAGAAAATGCATTCCTTTGCTGTTTTTCAGTTATAAACACAGTAAAACGAAACAGCTCAAACAGAGAAACATTAAGATTCATTACTAACATTTAGTATAAAGTACCTATTGACAGGGTTCTCGCTAAGGGGGGATAAGGGGAGCCTCCCCCCCTCCCCCAAAAAACGTTCGTAAATACTGTTATACTTGGCAAATTTGTTTAAAACTTTAATAAAAACTATAATACACTTTCTATTTCTGATAGACTTCGCAAAAGTTACAATTCAAATTAGGAATATTATTTTTTTACAAATAAGAAGTATATTACATTTCTAATTGTGGTAACTTGGCAAAATTATAAAATCTAGTTGGCAAATACTGAAATTTGACTTGGCAACTTAAGGTCCTCTCCTCCTTCTCCCCCCCCCCCCCTCCGGAATAAAATGTCTTAGCGACGGCTCTGCCTATTCAGTTTACATATTTGTTTCATCTGTCCTTGAGTGTTCCATAAGTGGAAGATAAGCACCCAGCTAATTAGTAAACTGCTCTTACCAGATATGCCTTTAAATAACGTTTTAATGTATAAAAACCTTTATCATTTGTACCTATAAAAGTAAACAACAAAACGAAGCTACTTTTGCAAAGGAACTAGGCATATAGTACTTAATATAATATTATCATTAAATAATATTTAAATGCATTAAATTTTAATGCACCCGTTAAAAAACTTTTAAATAACAAACGTAAATCAGTCTTCTGGTCTAATTGCAGATGAAAATATTTAGCTGCTTTATTCTAAAACATTTTTGAAGAAAGAATTAAAATAAAATTTCGATATTATATTTTTATTAACGAGGTCTTGAATATCCTTTTTTTATTGTCAGGTGACTGAATTTTACACGAACAAGCCCGAACTATCTCAATCGAATTCAAATCCTCTTTAGATCGTGTATTCCTCATATTGCACACATTCACCTTCTTGAAAATCTCACCTGTGTGGGATGTTTTATAGAAAAATGCCCGAGGTTGATCTCATTCGACACGGAGCATCTTGATTTCTTGTCACTTCACTTGCATTTTAGTTGTGTCCACGTTGAAGTTGTTACCCCATTGTTCATGCAGCAACTTCATATCATAAAGATCCTCGAATGTGAGTTCATTAACATGGTAAGGGAGTCCTGTTTTTTCGCCGTCTCTATCATCGTGACCTATTACTCTGGTACGTATACTGGGGGCGAATTTAAGATGTTTTGCAATCTGCTTCTCAATGACGGTATGCACATTATCACCCTCGTTTTGAGAATGTCTGTTTATTAGAAATTTGTGTTATGCATCGGATGCCGAAGCACTGTACAGCGTATGCATAAGCAGCAAGAAAATACTTATTTTTTTGTTGCCCGCAACAATTGTCGGAATAAAATATCACATCAACGTCAGTTTTTTAGGCCCTTCCCGTCAAGGATTTAAGCTATTGGATCATAATACTTCCGTCAAATAATTTCCCAAGTTTAATCCAAAGCACCACTACTTTTACTTCCAGCTACATTTGTACTACTAAAGTCATATTTTGGAAGGATAAAGAAATGTAGTCGTTGGTTTTATCTGTTGTGAACCTTAAAAGTATGAAATAATTCATTTTTTAAATTCCTTTCTTCAATCAGATCTACTCCATGACAAACTCCTTGCGCGGGCGGCCTGATTTACATACGTGAACAGACCGATAGACTCTTCCATTTGAAATGAAGGGGTGTATTTGAATGAATGGAACGGCAATTAATGAAAATATTCCTTGACGAAGACAGCGGGATCGCAGACCGAAGTAGTGGAAATTTAAATAAAATGTATCTTTTAAACTTGTAACATATGCACTAATATTATCTGTCACCTTTTAAGTTAACTGAGACCTTATTAAAATTGCGTAGCTAAAGTGAGTTTAACAAAAACAGCACCCCGAATTTTTTCCTGTATTGTTACTTTTCCTCGTTTGCAACATCAAAAGAGACACATTTAGAGTTCCAACCGACAATTGTACCTAACTTGATCATCAAAAATGCCACAATTCAAAATAGGAAGCAGAAAATATTTAAATATGAATCATCTAGACTGACACAATTTGAAATCATTTGGAAGAACATCATCATTTGAATCATTAAAAACGTCACAACTCAAAATAATGCACTTTTGAACTTACGTTCACGTATAAAGGTTAGATCACAACTGAAGATGTGGCACTTTTCTAGAAGGGTCAGTAGTCATCTGACAAACTTAAAAAACGGCACAACTTCTACCTGGTAGGTAGATTTTCAGTGCACTATCTGGCACCTTAGGTGGTTGATAGAGGCGCAAAAACCAAGCCGAATGGCACAATAACTCAAAAAAGCCCTTTTTTGAGTTGTGACACTTTTGTAGCAAGGGTGCGATATTCTGAAAGAACGTACTTTTACTTCTTAAATGCTGTAATCAGTTTGAAAAAACATTGAAGTTAACTCTTTGAAATTTTTTTTTTCAAAATGGGTCGTTTTCGTAGTTTTCTTTTTACCCTTCAGTTCTTCTCTTCATCGCTTCCCCAGATCAGCATTTTTGGAGGTACCCGGCCAAAGACATTTATGAGCCATCCCTCATAGCATGCATGGTCACAGTGACGTCATTGTGACGTCACTGTAAGTCACTGTGGTCACGTCACATCTGTGACCAAAATGCCACCACTCAGTGATGTCACATTGTGACTGAGATGTGAACTTCTTAGAAAGCTTTAAAAAATTACGAAAATTCTTTAAAACATGTTATTTACTGTAAAATTATATTTTTCTGGCAATTAAGAAAAAATGTGACGTCACTGTTATGTCACTGCTATGTAACGTACGTCACGTCACATATGTGACAAAAAAAACCACTATATTGTAAGTCACAGTGTGACAAAAATATGAACTTCAAAAATCTTTGAAAATGAAGAGAAATATTTTAAGCAGTCACGAGTTATAGCGGCATAAGGAATGAAAATATATTAGTGGATAGCAAATGGTAAATTCTGTCACTAAAGGGGAGAGGGGGGGGGGGCATAATAAATAAAGTGCACGATACAAGCATTAATAAACTAAATTTTCAGGCTATATTTTATCCATTTGATATCTAAGACAGTGAATGTATACTTTTTCATGATTTCAATTTTATCTAGCATTTGGATAATATATTTAGAATTAGGATTATTAAATTTATACACTTTACATATTTAGTTTGCTGGGAGGAAATTTCTTTCTTTCTTTCTTTTTTTACCGACCAGGATTATTCGAAACACTTCTGTGGTTTCAAACTAAAAATTTTCTATTACAGTTAAATCTGCACCTTTTAATGAGCACGCAGAAAGAGTCTTCAGAGTTTAGTCATCTATGCATTTCTTGCTTTAGAATATTTTTATAATTTGTATTCAAGTCATAAATTCTACTTCTTTCAGACTTTTTAAATAAAATTAGCATTTTCCGAAAATAAAAGAAATATACAAAATTTGTGCAAAACAAACTTTACTTTAAAAAAAAGAAGAAGAAAAAAAGGGGGGGGGGTCGTTAATACCATTAAATTTATTTTTACACCTTATAAAAATTTAAACAATGTTTTATCTAATAAACTCTAATTAAGAATATTATTATTATGATTATTTAGAAAAAAGGAACTTTACAATACATTTAACTTGAATTATTTGGTACGGATAAAAAGGAAAGGTTAAATATATAGGACATGTCTTCAAATACAAAATTTTAATTAACGATACTTTCAGAAAATTACTGCGCATTCAAGTTCAATATTTCTTGTATACAAAAACAAATAATCTGTAACAGAACACCTGCTTGAAAATCGTCTGCCCACAGAAAAATAAATATGAGAAGACGCGGGAAATTGTTCACTGTTTTTAGAACATCACCAAGTCTACAACACTTTAAGATAAGGAAATGACCATTTTAGGATACACGGATATTAATGGAACGTATATGTAAGTGTTATTTAATTTAAATATTTTGTTCCTGATTTGTATATTATGAGTTAAATAGTTTTATGTTATATTTGTAAGAGACTGATCTTTATGTCAGAAGCGATATTTTTCAATTCGATAACTGTAAAGAAAAATATCTTAATCTGCCATCGCTTGAAAAAAAAAAAAATCTGCGCAAAGACTGATTCAGGCTTAAGTTCATACTGGAATTAATATAAACATTAATTTACTCTTACTTGAGATTGAAAATGTATGGAACGACAATGATTTGGAATTATTTTATCGGCTTCTTACTATTTTTTGATTACTAACACTTATAGTTATTATTATTTTGGGGTTAAATATGATGTTCGATTATCATGAGATTACGAAACTGTTTCAGATTAGAAATTAACATTATACTGGGAAAATATATTTTTACATATTACAGTAGTGAAACATTTGAAAGAATTTTCTTTTAGTGCTAATAATATTTTAAATTATCTTTTTAAATCCTAAATCTTCAAACCAATGTTTTCAGATTTAACATTTGCCAAAATTATGAAATAATAGTAATTCCTTATACCATACGGAAATATTTTTGAGATATTGTTAAATCTAATAGTGCATTTAATTTATTTATTGTATTTTGCTGTTGTTTAATAGTACAATTATAAATACTAATTATTATTTTTAGTGTTTTTCAAATTGGTATATTTATTTTTTTAAATTGTATGTAAGAATTTTTGTGCTTGTGATTTTAATCAAACATTTAATTATAGACATTCTGAATCGGTTATTAAATTTTCTTCTATTGTAAATTCATTTTCTACGTTTATGATACACATAATTATTGGCACTAAAAAGTAAAATATGATATTTAAGCATTGAAATAAAGTGTTTTTCATGCCTGATAGGAAGTTATAGATTAAACTGCTTTATTATATATTTTTTAAAAGTTCATATAATACAGGATACATAAGGACATAAGTTGAAAAGTGCTTATGACTTAGGTTTGTCTCTGCGTCTAGCAGTCTGTCCGCACTCTAACTCCCGAAAATATACTCGGATTGCCCTGAAATTTTTGGATGTTATTGACGTTTACTATAGCACGGTACCTATTTGTAATGAAGTTTGTAGCATGCTTTGTTCATTTACAGGGCCAGCCAAAAGTTTTCCGTTACATTACGGCCTATGGAAAAAAATCGTTTCAAATGATTTTTAATGATTTTACGCACGCTTTCAAACATAATAAAATTTATATGCATTTATGAAGGGCACTAAAATATGCATTCTGTTGACTATGCGATGCACAGAATAGCTATTGTTCATTTACAGGGCTAAAAAAGGAATTCAAATACATAATGATATAGGGGTGGAGGGAATTGTTTGCAGCATACTTTAATTATGTTAATCTATTTCATATATAATGAAATTGATGTATGTCGCTTAGGTTTACATACTATAAATTATTTCATTTATAATACGAATAATACGTATATAGCATTTACAGGGACACCCAAAATATTTCAGATACTATATTGTATCCGAAGTACTGTTCATTAGCGATGTTTGCTGGAAATGTATTTTTAATTATGATATGCGCTTTTATGATTCACTATATTTATGCATAGTATCGTGTATATAAATGCTATAATTCCTATACAAGGCTACACAAAAGTATTCGTAAGGATTACTGGGTATGGGCGCAAATTGCTTAAAGGTGGTTTTTAAATGAGTTATGTTTTTTTTTCGCTGAACTGCATTTAATTTACCAATAAATGTTTGTAGAATATGGATAAAATGATACACAAGGTCACGCAAGGAAATGGATACAAGGCCGTCTATAAATGATAATTTCTGGAAATGTGATTTCAGCAGTTTTAAGAGTGTCTTAGTTTGAATTAAATTTTAACTAAATAGTAGCGTGTAATAAAGATTCTAGGTAAACTACAGGGTTGTACAAAAGTATTCAAGTATCTTTCCTTACATTAGTATAAATTGCTGAAAAAGAATTTCAACCTGTTAGGCGTTTTCTTGCTAAACTAAATTTTCCCATTATATAGTATATATACACTTAAAAAATGGGTACTCAAAATTGAGTAAGAAGTACCCAATTTTAAATGCGTCACATACTCAAAATAGCTCCGATCCAAATGTACTCAAAGTTGAGAAACACATGTATTCATTTTTTATTCCATGGTTGTGATGAAATATGAATCGTTATGCACTCCCCCCCCCCCCCCAAAAAAAAAAACAACCTAAAATTTAAAGTAAAAATGTACTGACATTTATTTCCCGTTCAAAGTTCTTAACAAGAAATGTTTAATTGATTATTTATTAAGAAAAACAGCAAAATTCTTAGCAAGATACTCAAATCGAATATTTTTATGACAAGAGCATTATTGCCAAGTACTTTTAAATTATTTTTAAAATGTTGTGCATAATTTAATATTTACATTAATAAACATCATTTATGCCGCTATGCCGCTATAAATGAAATGAACCATTACAGGGTACAAAACTATTCGTTTGTTTGGGTTTTATAACATGTGATGTTTCAAAATAGAGAAAGCATAGGTTCATTTTTGATCCAAAAATATTCAATTCGATATGAGTACGTCGGATTACTCATTTTTGAGTACTTCATTTTTTTTTTTCAGTGTATCAACCTACAGATCAAATACAGGGCTGTTCAAAAGAATTGGAAAACATATTTGGCTATGGACGGTAACTGTTGAAATCAGTTTTTCAAATGTTTTATGCGTTTTCTGAAATGTTTACTTAGTTATCTTATTTACGTCATTTCCCTAAATTACGATGTCTTGTTAAAGCATTCAGAAAGTGTTGGAAAGTATTTTATAATCTATGCTTAACGCATGATTTTTCTTAATCGTTTTTTTTTTTTCTATTTCCTAGATCAGTCTTTTCCTATAAAACATACCAAATCTATTTAGCTCATATTCACAAAATACAATATACACGGGAATAAAAAATTTAAATAAATATCGCTTATCATGCCGCTCTATAAATAATAGTTGTATTAATATCCGTTAGTCTCCATGTTCATATTTAATAAAGCAATGACAAATAACAACAAATTTAAAAAACTTACACATTCTAAATATCAAGCTTGAACTCAATATCAAGCATAGAACTTAATAAAAAAATATGGCAGTTGATAAGCATTATTTTTTAAGTGGAAAAATTTAAAATGTTTTAGAAGAATAGGACTCCAAAATAGCGATATTTTGCTAAAAAGTACGGTAAAAAGATAAGATTTTATATTTACAGCAAAAGTTTATTTTAAAATTCATCGCTGTATTAATACTTAGAAATTTTTCCAGAGAGAATCATTCGCCTTATATACAATATTTCAAATGAAAATCAAATATCAAATTAATTGCTTAAAAGGCGCAAAGGAGTGAAAAAGATTCCATGCCGGGACTCGAACCCGGGCCATCAGTATAGCACACTGACATTCTACCGACTAAACCACATGGAACGACGCCCAGCCTGTAAAATTTCTCACTATTACATGTTGGCAAGGCTACAAACGCAGCACAAGATGGAATATTTATCGTGAGCCACCGACATGGGGTAAACACGAAACTTAATTAAATCCAGCATCGATTGAAACTATATTAATAATTGGAAATTTTTCCAGGGAGAAACATTCGCCTTGCATACAACATTTCAAATTAAAATTGACTTTTAAGCAATTAATTTGAAATTTGATTTTCATTTGAAATATTGTATGCAAAGCGAATGGTTCTCGCTGGAAAAATTTCCAAGTATTAATATAATTTCAATCGATGCTGGATTTAATTAAGTTTCGTGTTTGCATCATGTTGGTGGCTCACGCTAAATATTCCATCTTGTGCTGGGTTTGTAGCCTTGCCAACATGTAATAGTGAGAAATTTTTCAGCCTGGGTATCGTTCCATGTGATTTAGTCGGTAGAATGTCAGTGCACTGTACTGATGGCCCGGGTTCGAGTCCCAGCATGGAATCATTTTCACTATTTGCGTCTTTTAAGCAATTAATTTGAAATTTGATTTTCATTTGAAATCACAGTGTTTATGACAAGTTCGTCACAAATGACACATATTTCACAAATTGGTCACAGTGTGACTTCAAAGCATTGTCGCTTTCGTCACAGGTTCGTCACAAAGTTAATGCCAAAATAGTCACAAATGACACACTTTTCACAAATTTGTCACACCGTGACTTCACAGAGTGGTCACAATGTGACGTCACAAACGACCTCTAAAACGGCCATAACGACCTCGCATTCTAGTCACTATGACGTCACATCGACGTCACGTGACGTCACATCGACGGTCACAAAGTCACAGTGTGACTTCACAACGACGTCGCCGTGACGTCACCATGCCTTACGGGATAGACCGGCAATTCCCATTCAAAAGCATGAGAAATCATGGCAGCCATCTGAAGTAAATTGAAACACCTGAACCGCGAGGTTTGTACGTCAGCTGTGGTTATTTACCATTAAGTGCTATGGCTAGAATGAGCTTAAAAATTAATTTTTATAAATATATGAAGTTTATGGAATTTTTTTACATGAAGCTATTTTTTATAGCTAAATATGCGTTATAAATATTGAATTTTCAGAAATAAAGTTGAATAAGGCGATTTATTAATAATTTTATAGATGGTATGTTTGAAAATGTGTAACTTATTTTAACATGCCATATAAACCTAACTAAAGACGAAATTTATATGGAAACAGATTGTTAAACATTATAATTCCACCTTTTTTAAAGTTTGACTTACAAAAGTAACTGGTAGGGAGGTTTAGATTAAAGGTAGCAACTGTAACATAATATAGTAATTTACAAAATTTTAAATTACTTGTAAAGAAATCTACGTTTTTTAAACTAATTTTTAAGCAAAAAGGTAATTAAAAAATGCATATTAACGAAAGTAACACTATATTTTTATCCTTGTAGGATGTTTATTGAAATACTTACTTGCTATACGAAAAAACAAAAACAAAAAAAAATTGATGAATAATAAGCTTTTTTTTTTTTAAGGGTTAAATGAAATAGGGTAGACTAATACTTAATTATCCGCGATGACAAAATATACTGATAAAAGCATTTTCTTAGGTAAATTAAAATATAAAATATATATACTGCCGTACAACAGCTGTGATCAAATATCCTCAATTAAACTGACAGTTTGCAGGTCTATGTATCTTAAAAGTCTTTGGTACCGGCTAACAAAAATACGTATATAAAGCTGAGACCTTCTTCTCTTCGAAGGTGCAATTGGTTTAAAAAAAAAAAGTGGGTAAGTGTGATCACAGATCGCACAGAGGGTTTCGTTTAATATTCCCTTCAAAACACTTTATGCTTTTGCAAAATATGTTAGTTCTAAATTTCGCCACCAGTGTGCGCACTCTAATCACTAATTACTCTAGCGATTACTATTTAATATTACTACGTAATAAAACCAATCCAATGATCACAGAAGTCTTTCAAAACTCCATTAAATTACCGGAAAATCAGATTGATATTGAAGAAAAGATTGTCTTCGAAAAAGATGGTTGTTCCACTCATTACAAGAAAAAGGATCTTAATACACATTATCCGAATAGATGAATGGATAGGCAGATCGTTTTTAGAGTGGCTTACCCATTCTCCAACTCTAACATCTCATTTTTTTTTTGACACACTTGAAAACGATAGTTTTCTTGACGCCACCCAATTCCATCCAAGAATTTAAGCTATGAATTACATGGACTGCTGGATTTTAGCCAGGTCGTTAAAACCGGCCGGATTTTTCTGGTTTAAACCACTTTAAACAGACCGGCTTATATTTAAAAAAGCCGGCTTTTATTGAAACAATTTTTTCTTTTACAAAAACTGTTCTTAAAGCAAAATACATTATCAATTAGTAACTTTTTAATTACTGTTGCCATAAAAATGTACATCAAATTAAAGTAGAACTGTCTAATAAATAAACTGACAATTAAAATATAAGTGAATTGATAGTATAGAAATGTTCTTGTGGTCAACAGATCGTAGGAAATCTTTACAATAAAAACTTTTTAAAACACTTCAAATGATTTTATGATATTTATTGGAAAAGTAATGCACTACTGGTCTATGAAATAAGTTACCAATCCTTAGGCTCAGTTTTTAAATACGTAACAGTAGACTTTTATCATTTTTTTGCTTTTTCAGCCGCTAAGTTATATCTGATCTTGTTCCAAACAAAACTATATGTGGAAAAAATTCTCAAAATTCTCCCTCCCATACCCACACTACTTTAAGAGTAAATGTATTCCTGGAATCTTGCTAATCTAATAACCTATTAGTTTTAACCCCTCCTACTATGAGGAATTTGGGGATAGGAAAGTGTGCTAATTTTCCCAAATATATTCCTCTCTTTTTAGTGTATGTGTAGATTTGTGGAGGAACAAGAACAAAATATTCAGTAAGTATATAAGGAAAGGGCATGTTTACAAACAAACACTTCCATCAACCAACCTACCACTACAATTTTGTCATTGCAGGAACTGTCATGCCCTCGTAGACCATTCATATCATAGACCGGTTAAACGAAGACAAATCAATTTGCCTGAACTCATGTGTCCAGTAGGAGTCATAAAGAACAGACGTGTATTTCTTGCCATCCCACAGCATAGATTAACTTACAAGATGGGGCATTTACGGCAAAATCTGTAATTGCAACAGTCCTAGCGTCACTACCGACAAGGGGGAAGAATTAACAAGCTTCTGAAATTTACTTATATTGATGAAATATGTTTATGCTTTATGTTTTGAATATCTATTCTTTCCTAAACGAAGCAGAGGCAGACGATATTCTATTTATGTTTGATTTATTTAGCTGGTTTTTTTTGTATCATACTTGTTCGTTCACCTTTAACTTACAAAATGATATTATAATAATAATGTAAAAGAAAAATCCCAGAAAACTCTGCTGAAAACGTAAATATGTAAGTTAATGAGATAAAATTGTAATAAATTAAATTCGAGTATTGGTTAATTTATTCACATCGAATTTATTCAATCACATACAATTTTATCAAGTGTAATATCAGTATCTCTATGTTTTGCTTTTTTCTTAGCTTTTAGATTTATATAATTCTAAAAATTTGTAAAAAAGAATTTTTCCCTATATGTAATTTTATTATATGTTAATATCATAAATATTATTGAACTGATTGTACGTTATTTACATTAAAAACAATCTTTTTATTTTATCTGTAAAAAAGTGAAAATGCGTAAATTTTAAAGATTATTGTAACGATTGTTTAATACATTAAACTTCATAAATTAATAAAACATCGGCTGTAAATAATTTTCTACCAAATGGGAATATTTATGAAATTTTCTGGGACTTGTAGAGTGCAATATTTCGTATATTTTTACATTACACCATCGCTTTATGTAGCTTTAAATCCAATTATATCCTATTTACTTGACGTATAATATTCAAGACGAAATTTTTAGCTTGCTTTCCATTGCACCTGAATCGTTCACCCATAATGTACAAAAAAAAAAAAAAATATATATCCATGCATGAACATAGAATAGATATTATAGAATATAAT
The DNA here is from genome assembly GCA_963932465.1 of Maratus speciosus. Classification (NCBI taxonomy): domain Eukaryota; kingdom Metazoa; phylum Arthropoda; class Arachnida; order Araneae; family Salticidae; genus Maratus; species Maratus speciosus. The sequence goes on from OZ010799.1 coordinate 195,735,827, forward strand.
ATCTGTTCTATGTTCATGTATCGGTGTAACATTCTGTTGAAAATGTAAACAGAAAGATTACAATAAGGTAGACTCTCAATAACAAAAATATTACAAGGGTGAGAAGTTTCTTCCCATTGTCACTAAAGGCGATGCGATCGCAATCGAATTACCATTACGCTCTATGGAAGTGTCCGATTTTATAATGTTAATCTATTCCCCACAGTAATGTAACCCATAGTGACGTCAACTGCCCTTTCTTTATAAGAGAAAACAAATGAAGGAAAAAGTATGTATTTAGAAAGATAAATGAATATAAAATCTATGCAAATTAATTATTAATTGATATTTGCTTATTTTTAAAGTGGAATGCTGCCTCATGAAAAACTTCTTTTTTCTTAAAGTGACTTATTTTTATTCATAGTACTAACACATTCAAATATGCTAGGAGCCATTGTCAAAAGTGCAGTATTCTAGACAGTCTCATTTTGTATATTATTTATTTAAATATAATTCTAGCCCGTAACACATGGAAATATGTTTACTAAGCAGAGGAAGTGCCACTGAAACTATAGTATTGATTTATTTTAATCATATTGGCTGTTTGTGAGGCTTTTCTGGTGTATTAATTGCCTATAAAAATGAGCATCTGAAACATGATTTTAAATAAATTTCATAAGATTTTATTTCTAAAATTTATACAAAATGGCCATTAGTAAAGTTAATTAACATATATAGTTGTTAAAAATAAATAGTAAGATATGTATACTGAAAAAAAAAGCCAATAAAAGTGGGCTTTTTTAAAAAAAGACCGGTTTTTTCCAATAAAAGCTGGCCGGTCTGGCCTTTTTAAAAGGAGACCAGCTTTTTTGCAGCCATGTTAATTACAGCAGGTTGGGGAAATATCTCTCGCGACACCTTTGAGACAGTTATAAATGAACTAGCAGAACTATCCGGCTTCGCCCGTGTCAATTATAAGGAGACTTCCAGATAAAATAAATTAAAATGAAATAATACGGCAATCACAATAACTGAAATTTGCACACTCCCATCCAAAAATCGTTAAAAAGACAATCAGAAAACATGACGTTATTGTCTCGCAATGATAGTAAAATCCCTGATATTTAATAACAGTATGCGCGTTTCTTTGGCGGGTGTAAGAGAAAAATATGTGATTTTCCTGACAATACGAAAAATAAAAATCCACCAAATCGCGCAGCATTTAGTGAAATTCTCGTTCGCATGGCATATATCTAGATTATAAACAAAACCACTATATCAGCTCCCATAAATTGTGCCCCATAATTTGTAACCCATAAATTGTGCCTTCCTTGCAATTTTTATAACTTCTAAACATCACACGATTTCATTTTTTACAATGCCGAATAGAAAAAAGTTCTTTCAAATGAAATTTGTTTGAAAATTGTATCTCAATTTTCTGATTTTTAATGGATTTTAAAGTAATTTTCCAGCATGGATATTTTTAAAGGTGCGTGCAACCCGATTACGAAAGATGAACCCGTTTACTCTTAATGCAATAGTATAAAGCAAAGACATGTCTATGAATAACGCTGATATCATACTTTCGGTTTCAATAACCTAATACAACAATAAATTTCCCTTTTACTGCAATTTAACCTCTAAACATCGCACATTCGATTGTTCCAACGTCTTACAAAAAACAAAAGTACTTTCAGTAATATTTGTTTGTAAGGTTTATCTAAATTTACAGATTTTTTATGGATTTTAAAGTAATTTTCAAGAATGAATATTTTTTAAATATGCTTGCAACCCAATTACAACATATTAACTCAATTGCTCAAAAACATTGTAAATTTTTCAGAATTTGTTTGTTTTCGTGTAATATTCAATAACTAAATTGGCAAACGAAATTAAAACGCCAAAAATAAAATAAAATAAAGCACGAATTTAACAGTTATCAAATAAAACTTCTCAAAATAATCTAATCTAATAAGTATATAAATGCAAATTGGAATTTTTTTCCGGGTGCATGTAACTTGAGTTCTTCAGAACGGATTTCCATGCGACTTGCACTATTAGTTTTTCAAGGAAGATTTTAGTGCGTAACATATTGTTTTCCGTTGCTTAGTCATAGAATTATAGGGAAAAGTTACATAATCATATGAACCCAATTATGAAGGATTAGTCTTATATCGCATGAGGGACAGACTGGAGTCAATCCAGAGACTGGCCCTCCTGTCGATCACAAAATGTTTCCGTACCACAAGTACGACAGCATGCCAAGTATTGGCTGGTGTCATTCCGCTGGACCTGCAAATCGAACGCGAACAGCTCTGCACGCGAGTCCTCCGCCTCGGACAAGACGTTTGCGTCGAATCTGGGGAAATCAAAGCCCGTGATGTGCAGCAGAAGGCAGAGCGATGGTTGATCCACCCCGCAGAGGCACCGTCGATACACTGGGAAATAGCCCCCGAAGATCTAGGGGATCCCTCGGAACATCGAGGTAGACTCATCTTCACCGATGGGTCGATAACCAATGAGGGAACTGGTTCTGGGGTCGTCATATGTGAGGAGGGAGTCCTATCAGGAGAATACTCCTACGGCCTTCCGCCTCATGCCACGGTGTTTCAGGCCGAGCTGGTCGCAATCTTGAAGGCGCTGGAGGTATATGGCTCGAGAGAAAGAATAGCAACAAAGCTATTCAGTGGCTCAAGGTCATCGTTACAGGCTCTCGCAAATCCAAACAACCTCGACCCCATCTGTACACGCATACATGAGCTAAGGGACGGCATGGAGATTCAGTGGTATTGGGTTAAGGCCCACGTAGGAATCATCGGCAATGAGCACGCCGACCGTCTAGCGAAAGCTGGTACGGAAAAGTCCACAGTCGATGTCCACGTTGGAATGTCCCAGCGTTATGTCAAGACCAAAATACGCACAGAGATACTCAATCTCTGGCAGGGACGTTGGGACGAGGAGAGAAGAGGGCGAGACGTACATTCTGTCCTTCCGAAGGTATCAGAGTCTCGCGCTTGGACATCCCCGTTCCTGAACTGGGCATTGACGGGACACGGGCCTTTTCCCGCGTACTTTCGAAGATTCAAAATCCGGCCCACGGCTCGAGGATGCCTTTCTGTACAGACCCGACTCCGGCCACGAGCTTTCACCTGCTCGTTACGTGCGTCGGCACAGAGCCACTAAGACGAAGGTTCTGCCCGAAGCTCACTCGAGCTAATGTCCGGCACTACTTCTTAGTTCCGGAAATGAGAAAGGCACTTTCGGCCTTCCTCAAAGAAATGATGCCTAGGTTAAACTAGGTACCATTAATGGGCAGTCCCCTCGTAAGGAAGTCCTTATATGTGCATGTGAAACGTCGATTTTTAAGGGAGTTGAAAAAGAAGTCGAGAAGATTGAAAGAAAGAAGAAAGAAGTTCGAAAGACCATTGTTGTCTGTAAATAGTGTGTGTAAATTTGAAGTTGAAATAAAAAAATGGTAATGTAATGTTGTAAATATAGTGGCGCCACTACTGTAGCTATGTATTGTAAATAATTATTATTTAATTCCTATTTTATGTCTAACATGTTGTAAATCCGCCACGCGGATCCTGCCCCAATCAAACGTCGATATGCAAAAATTTAGATGTAGCATGGAGTTTGAGTTGTAAAGTGAATGTAAAAAGTATTCAATAAAAAGGCCATTAGGCCACGTTTGAGGGCAGGGTCGGCGGACCTTCCCATGAGGGGTTGAACTCTCACGAACACGAGCAGACTTTTATTAATCTAGGAAGGCAAGGCAGTGCTCGGATGAAGTGCCAAGGATCGCCGCTAGAGCAGTGACCAGAAATCAGTGACAAACTTTTGCGATGGCCTGTAGAGGCTGCGAGCAGTATCTAATAGTTTTTTATTACCTGAATGAAAAATGCAGAACTATTTTTTTCTCTTTAAGTGCTGACGGGTTAATCTTCAGTAATCGGGCTGTGCGCCAGCTGGCGCATTCGTATTTTAATGAGTGTGCCTCACACCTATTATGGCATGCACTTTTGTTAAAACAATATAACACGACTTATGTTTTAAGCGAATATCTGGCATGCAACTCGATTACAAAATACTAACCTGCAATAATGCTTAAGGTGGTTTTCCAATTCCCTGCTCAACAACGCGAATCTTTCTGACACATTAAACGTTAAGGCTTAAAATTTGTAGGCCTGACTATTGAAGCGATTTGAAATTGAAATGAGTTTTCCATTTTTTGATAAATAAATTACTTATCGAGTTATGAGAAAGTATGTTCACATGACGACCGGTTTTTCTCCTTTATCGCGTTCCTACGTCTGAAATTCAGTTTGAAACACCAAATGAAAGATCTTATACCTTTACCAAAAATTCACTTTACGTGTAATTATAAGCTTTAATTAAAGTATTAGATCAAGTCAAGAGTGTTTCCACTCTAAATAAAACATCCCTCCTAAACGCAAACTTAAATTTTTTATTAATAGAAATTAAATCTATAATGATTTGATGAAATGATGTCATTTTCCATAAATTTTAAATCGTGACATCAGTCAAGAATTTTTTTTTGAGAAAGGAATAATTTCTCTCATTTTACTATAAATCACTGAAAATGTTACCACTGAATCTAAACCAATACAACACTTAGCTATAACGTATAGCTATAAGATATGGCTGTAGTATACAATCGAAGTAATAAACAAAATATAGGAGCCATTTTTTTACAGTGAGTTAGACTACACGTTGAAAAGATTTGATAGAATGTGACGTCATATCTAGCCTTTTTTTTCCTTTTTCCTAAATTGTTTTCATGAAATTTGACTGTCTGTATTAAAGTAGATGTTTTAATTAAAAACAAAACTTTAAAATTAAGGTGCTACGTCATTTTACTGCTCTTATAGTTAGGTTTTATGTTATATATAGAGATGGGCAACATCGTTCCTTTTAAGGAATCGTTCCAGCCGGAATCGTTCACCGAAAGGAACGATTTCTTTGGAATCGTTCCGAAAAAAGGAACGATTCCGAGAAAAAGGAACGATTCCGAGAAAAAAGGAACGATTCTGAGAAAAAAGGAATGATTTTGAAAAATAATGGATTCCAAGGGGAAAAAATTACTTCCGAGATAAAGAGAACCACATAATATTTATTACTAATTTATTTTCTTATGCATCCATCCATTTTCTTACACAACCAATCACCTTAATTTTGTAATGTTTTGGGCAGATGATTTTGTTTTTAAGACTTCATTTCATTGATCAGTGTGCGCAATTAATTTGCAGTTATTTCTAACTTTATGATTTATGGCATTAAGCATAATTCCTCTTGAAAATTTACTCCTGTTTCCTGGTTGACCTTTCATTTACCGCTGTACTTTATCAAGGACATTTTACTGTAGCTTCGGTAAGACAAAAAAAAAGTACTATTTTTCTACGATTAAAACTGACCGAAGTAATGGCTGTTTAAAGTTGGAGCATATTTTTTGCTGCGAAATAGGGATCATTTACAAATTTACTAGAAATATAAATAATCATCAGATATATATAAAAAAAATAGTTGATAGTAAAATTAACATTGCATTATAAATTCAAAATCTATAATCATTCTGAAATATTAATGCAAAATATACAGCTTGTACTAAACATATAATAGGAAAAAAATACTAGAATTTTCGTTAAATAAAATGTTGAAAAGCAACAGCTTCGATTCTTTACAAAATGACAATTTTGAAATGTTATTAGATTACACTAGGATGCAAATTTGTATTGTGTCATATGTTTTAGCTTTTGATAATTAGTTCTTATGTATTTTGTAGCACTGAATCCAAAACTGGCCTTCATTTTTTTATCACAAAGTACAGAGTTTTTGCAAATCGTAAATTTGAAAGCTAAAAAGTGAAAAATTAACGAAAATCTGATAGTATAAAATAGATGGGATTGTTATTTCTTTAACTTTCGATAATTGATTTTTATGTATTTTTTACTATTGAATCCGAAAATGACCTACATTTTTAACCATCACGTCAGGATTTTTTGCAAATTGTTAATTTCAAAATTTTAATTGAACCTCTTCCCCTCCCACATCATCGGATCCCTGAGCTATATAAGAAGTTTTACATCCATTTTATAGTATCAGATTTTCGCTATTTTTAAACTTTGAAATTTACCATTTGCAAAAAGTCTAACATGATGGTTAAATATGAAGGTAATTTTCACATTCAGTGCTTAAAGGCACATACAAATCAATCGTAAAAGTTAAAAAATACAACCATTATTTTATAGTATCAGCTATTTTTTCAATTTTGAAATTTACTATTTGCGAAAAGTCCTGACATGATGGTTAAAAATGAAGATAATTTTCAGATTCAGGGCTAAAAAAATATATAAAAATCAATTTAAAAAATAAAAAAACACGACCATCACAGTCTTGTGTTATCTAATCTCTAAAACTTTTTCGTAAACTTGTTGGCAGTAATCTATCCGAAATTTTTTGTGTTACCCTGTAAAATAAGTACAAATGGTAAGCACTGAAAATCATAATAATACATTGTCATCGGATTTACGTCAGTATCTAAAATTTAACCTCGATCGGATATTTTAAAGTGAGTTGAATTTCGAGTATAAATTTTGAACTGGAAAGACCTACATACGATCGTTTCAAGTTAAATAAAAGCTTATAAAAATAGCATAATTTTTGTTAAAAAAGTCATGAAAAGAAACAGCTTCAAATCCTTACAAAAATCTGTCGTAATACGATTTCTTTCAAAGCGCAGATACACATGAAATAAATCCTTCAAATACTTTAAGCACTTTGCTTACGACCCCTAGAAGCATGGCTAAACTTATGTGTATTCAGATGCAGAAAAATGGCATAAGTCTTGCATTTCAATGTTTCGTATAACTCCGTCAATTTTAGTATTAGATGAATGGGATTTTTTTTGTCATTCTTTTAAGGGAACAGGAAATTTTTACTAAATATCACCTATAGGGCCGGGGGACCGTATAAAAAATTAAATTTCGTAACTTTTATAGAAATATTTTTATTGATCCAAACGACTTTCAGAATAATTTTTTACCTTATTTAAAACATTTTTTTAAGCGGAACTATAGGTCTATGATTAGCGGTTTAGGAATTAGCCATTGGACATCGTTGAGAGTAAAAAATTTCGTAATTTTTCAAGAAATGATTTTATTGACCCAAATCACTTTTAAAATACTTCTTTACCCCATTTAAAACATTTTTTGTAATTGGAACTATAGGTCTATGACTAGCGGTTTAGGAATTAGCCATTGGACATCGTTGAGAGTAAAAAATTTCGTAATTTTTCAAAAAATGATTTTATTGACCCAAATCACTTTTAAAATACTTCTTTACCCCATTTAAAACATTTTTTGTAATTGGAACTATAGGTCTATGACTAACGGTTTAGGAATTAGCCATTGGACATCGTTGAGAGTAAAAAATTTCGTAATTTTTCAAGAAATGATTTTATTGACCCAAATCACTTTTAAAATACTTCTTTACCCCATTTAAAACATTTTTTGTAATTGGAACTATAGGTCTATGACTAGCGGTTTAGGAATTAGCCATTGGACATCGTTGAGAGTGGGCATCCTGTATAGGAAATTTTATTATTGTTCTGATATGTGTCACCAGGGTCTAGGAATTTTTAGTCTCATAGATTCCTCTTCAAAATCTACCACTAGGTAATTTTAATTTCATTTTTCATTCTGAATCTCATTTTTCATTTGGATGGCCCTTCTGATTTGGATATGTAACTTGTTAAAATAGATTTCATTTTTGTTCGTTTTGTTCCAATGTCCGTACCTTCAACAACTTTATCCCCATTATCATCTCCGTCAAAATATATAGTGATTCACTAAATTTCAAAGTTCTATTTCTTTAAATTTGAAATTTGCTAAATTTTTAACTGAAAAACTGTTGATTGGTTTAATTAAATTAAACAAATTAAAAGTATGTCCATTATTATTACAGAGTGTAGTATTATATAAAGAAATACCTTTTTGTTAATAATGTTTCGGCCGTTGAATGAAATACATCTTTTGTAAAACGTGTTATAGATAATACCAACCTTAATTTTTTGAGAATTTGACTATTTTTTATTCGGAGTTAAACTTTTTATTGTCAAAACTATTTTTAAAATAGATAAAACATCTTGTTAAATTCGAACTTTCAGAAAACTTTATGTAATTAAAATAAATAAATAAATGTTTTAAGTGAAAAGAATAACAATAAGAAAGGAAAATACATAAAATTTAGTATCGTATTTGCAGTAAGTTTTACCTCAATAAAAACGGAAGTTTGGTATTAGGCTTGAAACACTAAATTTAGTTTGGCATGAAAGGAGCCTACTCGGAACGAAATTAAACTCAGGTATGTATTATCCATCATCACAATAACAGGCATTAATCGTGGTATTGATTTCGGGATTTGCGAGTATTAATCCCGATCGAGAAATCTGAATTATTATAAGAAATTATTACGATAAACGACTTTTTTTTTGGTTTTATTTTATGTTGTATTAAAACAAAGTCACAGTTATTTAAATTATAATTCTTTAGCAAGAAATAGAAATGAAATAACACATGAAAAAACTGTACAAAATCACAACTTGCATTCTGGGGAAACCAATAATTAAATTTGTATATTGTAAAACTTTTTTAATGCAATATTAACCTTCCGCATACCAGACCGGTGCAACAGACCCGATAGGTACATTCAAATTGATTTTTCACATTTAAAAAAATGCAAATTTTGTAAATATGTGACTTTTTCTGGAATATTCTACTCAAAAGAATAGAACCTCCCAGAAAAAAAAAATCACATGTTTACAGAAATTTAAGTAAAAAAAAAAAAGAGAAATATCATTATAAATGTACCTGACGGGTCCATTGAACCCCTCTGGTAGGCGGAGAGTTAACATAAATCTATTAAACCGAAACAAGCATAAAATATGCAGCTTTACATATGTGTCGCAGTGTTGGAGAAAGTCCGATAATCTATATGTAGCACGTGATTTTTCTTTCCCGTTTTTATATTCAAAACGGCCATTAAGAGAGCGAACCGCGGTTGAATTATCTGAATCCCACCCACCACTCTTGCTGTTATATTATTATTATTATTACATATTATGTTTTCTGAAATATTTATTATTTTAAGAAAGAAAGAAACGTTTTACAAAAAATTTCTTGTTAGAACAGATTTTACTCTAATGTAAGTTGATTAAAACAACAATCTTCGAGAGTTTCGAGATTTTTTTTAATCATCTTCTTCAGGAGAGAAAAACAAGACACCAAACTGTGGAAATAAAGTAGTACTCGAGCGCTCGTAGCTGGTCAGATTATTCTTTTGACAAAGAGGATTCTCAAATTGAAATTATGCTTGAGGAAAAGACATGAAACAGTGACATATACATGAAAGTGCGTAACTCTACAATTATTAAAATAATTGAAAATCAGTTATTATTATCCTATTAAAATGCAATTTTTATGGCATAGTGATGTATTTCTTATATTATTCAAAACGTTTCTAATCAGATTTTAAAAAATATTTTTCACTATTATTTAAACAAGCATTTTCTTTGTTTTTCTTAAGGCTGTTCTTAAGTGATCTGCTCAACAAACGCAAAACGTTTTGACACATTTACAAATTCATTTTTTTAACGGAAAGGTATAAAATTGGAAAGTTTGACTATGGAAGCGATTTAGAATCGAACTGTGTTTTCCATTTTTTGATCAGTAAATTACCTATTGAGTTATAAGCGATTTTGATCAAGTGACAAACACGTTTTCACCCATTTTTGAGCGATTATGCTTCTTTAGCGCGGATATTCGGTTCAAAACGCCCACTTTGACACTATTTTCTGAAAGATCTATTGCGTTTGCAAAAAAGACGGAAAAACAGCTCGATTACGTAGTTTCTGAACACACCTGCTAGTTTCATGCATTTCCTAATAAAAAGAAAATTAAAACATTTGTCTCAAAGTTAACCTTTTGGATATGAGAACAGCCTTAAGGATTCATTTAGAAAAAATTCATTTCGTATCCGTATGATATATTTACCAATTAGAAAATGTATTACTGTATTTAAGTACACACGGTGTTCCATTACCTTGAGAGTCCAGGTACTCAATCGGTAAAGCACGTAAAGTTTCTGGGTTCGAATTCCATCTCGGGCACTTTTTCACTCAGGTGGAAAATATCCAATTCGAATAAAATATTTTTTTTAATTATTTCTTTCATAATTTCTTTCAGCACAAGAAGATTCATTAGTAATGTTATTAAGTAACAGATGATAAGTAAATAATTTATAATAGACAATATTTTAATTGAAGTAAAATAATATACTTATATTCATCTAAACATAAAATTTAAGAGAATATAATACGCAGTTGTAGTTTATTAAACGCCCTCCTCCGCCCCGCACTTCAATTTCTTTTTTCATTCTTTCTTTTCTTTTTTTTTGGGGGGGGGGGGCATACACATTAGAAGGATATTTTGGCAATAAAGTCAGCTTTAATAGAATCAAAATCTGTTATTTTGAAATAAAATAGCGTATTTTAATTTATTGAAACTGGCCAGTCGACAAGAACAAGAAAAAGATTCCCAAGGAATCGGTCCTTTTCAGAATCGGTACATTTTGGAACGACTCCGAGGAATCGGTCCTTTTCGGAACGACTCCGCGGAATCGGTCGTCCTTTTCGGAGTCGGTACATTTCGGACCGATTCCGAGGAATCGTTCCGAAAAGGACCGATTCCTTTTTACAGACTGGAATCGTTCCTTCAGTTTCACTGCCGGAATTGTTCCTTTGGAATCGTTCCTCAACAAATGACACATCTCTAGTTATATATATAAAAAATGTGCCTTTTCTGTTTAGAATGATGTCAATTTCAATAATGCAAAAATATAGCACGAAAATCTAAATTTTTATTGGCAAAATAAATTAAAACACGTTATTTTTTTACATTATTGTGTCATTTTTTTGGGAGTGGAAACAGGAAAGAAACGATTGAATTACAAATTTTAAAAAGAGATATTTTTGTAATGTTAAATTGTGGAAAGTGGTAGAAAAAAAGGATAAATATTAGTCCGCTGATTTTTTAAAGTAGACAATGATCTTTTCCACGTTCAAAAACGTATGTACATGAAGTTTCGTGCAAATCGCTAGAAAACTGAAGATTTGTATAAAGGACATACACACAGAGAACGGCTTATATATATATATATATACTAGGGGGCTCTGCCCCCTGCAAGCTACGCTCGCCAACCCCCGTTCAGACACTGTAGAATCTAAAAGCACGCTAATCTGATCGGTTTTAAAAAGATTAGAGAAGATTGAATTATACTGAAAAAACCTGTAGCAATCGCCCTGTAAACGGGTTTCCATTCAATTCCCTTTGATTGCAAAAATTTAAGGTAGAATCAGTTGCTATTAAGACATCAATGGTTGTTTTCGTGTTTGGTTAAAGAAGATCAGTTAAACATTTGAAAAGAAGCTAAAATAAAATGAATTAAGTAAACAGAGTCTTTGTCTCTCGGTACTTTTTAACAGCGTTATAAAGCGATTGACATAATACAATTACTAAAATTTGCTGCTTTAACCCCTTCAAGGGCGGTGGTTCATTTTTGGACCACTTAATTTTAATTCTTAAATGCCACATTAGCATCACAATATTGGGATGAAAATTTCCCTTTTATTAAGTAAGTGAACAAAAGCATTTTTGTATTTCGAAATTTGTTTGTAAATTCTTGTGCCATTCACTAATTTCAAGATTTTACGAATAGAAGTGCCTTGTCCGTGAAAGTGTTAAACGCATATTAATGTATTTATTATTTTAAAGTTTTCTTTCCCTTTTAATATTCACGTGTAAATGCAATTTTCAGGACATAATTTTCAATATTTTCCTGTCTTTAACACGTACTCATTTAATAGTAATTTTGAAGTGTTTTTTTTTTTCTGTTTTTAATAGTCACGTGAAAATAAATTTTTAATCGCTAGGAAATATTATTCTGTGCGCTGTTTTTAAAATTGAAAACAATCTCTATAATAATAGCCTAAGTCATGCGACTATCATCAACAGCTCCAGGCGGATCCCTTCGCTTTTTATATTCCAGGCGGCCATTTTGGTACTTTAATGTTAGCCAGCCGCAGGTGTGATAAGTCGCCGAATATTATTCTATCCCCATTATTTCTTTTATATTATAATAGTCCAAGTCATGTAACTGCCATAAACAACGGGCTGATTCCTTCGCTTTTCATAAGAAAGGTTTCCATTTTGATTAAAGAATCAAAATTATTTTTTCGAATAAAACTACATAAAAGTTGCCATGATCACAAAGAATTCCTAGTACTTTCATGTTAGCCGGGTGAAAATCTCGCCAAGCTTTTTTTTTAACTCGCCAGTTAGCATTTTTTTATTTTTCGAGTGGTAAATTAAAACGGTGCTACTTGGTTATCTCGTCGACGAAAAATCTGTCGCCAAACTATAAGATTAAATGCCAATAATGGTTGATCGTAAATGTCACATTCACTTGACTTTAAGGAAGTTACACATGTTCACGCCATCAAGTGATGTTTATTTCGACGTTTTATTTGTATTTTTATTAATGTTATACTAATTTATTTGTTCTTTTGTTATTTAAAATGAAAAAAATATGTCAATTTGTATAATTTGCCGAAATTGGTCGACGGGAGAAGTAATAACATTAAAACGTTGCTTTGAAGTGGAAATTAAATCTCATGATTTGTTGCATTGCCACATACGCACCGGGTTTGGCGTGATTTTTTTTTTTTTTTTTTTTTTTTTTTTTTTTTTTTTGCAATTTGGCGAAATCCTTGTTTTCAAATACCTGTTACATATGTATTTTTAAATTATTTTCTGTTATTTTAAAAATGAAATAACAATAAATAAAAAAATTAATTAATAACTATAGAACAAAACAATTTATAACATTTTTGTTAAAAAAAATTTGAAATAAACCTTTATTAATAAATAAGCAACAATAGCCGGGTTACCATGTCAGGCAAAATAACGCCATTTTGGCACCAATTAGGTACCCCGTTGCGTATATGATACCTGTGTCTAATATTTTTATTTTCGTTTCGTTTAAAAAAAGAATGAAGTAAAAGCTATTTACTTTAAAGGTTTCAATTTTAAATGAAAGTTTTGTATTAAATTAAATGATAATGAAATACAAATTGAATTCTGAATAAAAGTATCATGATGCATTTCTTAGCATACATTTAAGGGAGGCCAAACTCGTCACCAAATTAATCTATCTATACTCATCTATCTATACTCATATTATAAAGAGGTAAAAATTGTTTATTTGTAGGAGGTAAGCTCTGGAACTACCGAACCGATTCCAAAAGTAATGGTATCAAAATGATGGTGTTAGTCCAACTTAGAACATAGGCTATATCTTATGTTCGTGCCACTGACCAAAAGGGGGCTGCAAGAGCTAAAAACGTTCTAAAAAAAGGGTTTTTTGTGTTACTGAAGGGCCTAGAAACATGAAATTTGGAATGGTAGTTACTTATAAGGTACTAATGATCTCTAAAGACATTTCGTAAAAATTTCGAAATTTAAAAGGGGTGAAAATGTGCAAAAAGCGTTCTAAAAAATGTTCTAAATGGCGATTTTTATGCAATCTCAAGAAGTACCAAACCGATTTAAAAAATAATGGTGTCAAAAAGATGGTGACAAGCCTTGCTTCAACATAGGCTACATTTTATGTCGATGCCACTACCCCGAAAGGGGGTGCAGGAGCAAAAAAAACGTTCGAAATTCGATTTTTGTGATACTGAAGGGCCCAGATACATGGAATTTGGCATGGTAGTTACTTATTAGATATAAATGATCTCTAAGGACATTTCTTAAAAAATTCGAAATTTAACAGGGGTGGAAATGTGCAAAAAGCGTTCTAAAAAACGTTCTAAATGGCGATTTTTACGCAATCTCAATTATTACCAAATCGATTTAAAAAATAATGGTGTTAAAATGATGGTGACAACCTTTGCTCCAACATAGGCTACATTTTATGTCGGTGTCATTACCCCTAGAGGGGTGCAGGAGCAAAAAAACGTTCGAAAATGCGATTTTTCTGTTACTGTAGGGTCTAGAAACATGAAATTTGGAATGGTAGTTACTTATAAGATATAAATTATCTCTAAGAACATTTCTTAAAAAATTCGAAATTTAAAAGGAGTGAAAATGCACAAAAGAGCGTTCTAAAAAACGTTCTAAATGGCGATTTTTACGCAATCTCAAGAAGTACCAAACCTATTTAAAAAATAATGGTGTCAATATGATGGTGATAAGCCTTGCTCCAACATAGGCTACATTTTATGTCGGCGCCACTACCCCTAAATGGGGTGCAGGAGCAAAAAACGTTCGAAATTGCGATTTTTCTGATACTGGAGGGCCCAGATACATGGAATTTGGCATGGTAGTTACTGATTAGATATAAATGATCTCTAAGGACATTTCTTAAAAAATTCGAAATTTAACAGGGTGGAAAAGTGCAAAAAGCGTTCTAAAAACGTTCTAAATGGTGATTTTTACGCAATCTCAAGGATTACCAAATCGATTTAAAAAATAATGGTGTCAATATGATGGTGATAAGCCTTGCTCCAACATAGGCTACATTTTATGTCGGCACCACTACCCCTAAATGGGGTGCAGGAGCAAAAAACGTTCGAAATTGCGATTTTTCTGATACTGGAGGGCCCAGATACATGGAATTTGGCATGGTAGTTACTGATTAGATATAAATGATCTCTAAGGACATTTCTTAAAAAATTCGAAATTTAACAGGGTGGAAAAGTGCAAAAAGCGTTCTAAAAACGTTCTAAATGGTGATTTTTACGCAATCTCAAGGATTACCAAATCGATTTAAAAAATAATGGTGTCAATATGATGGTGATAACCCTTGCTCCAATATAGGCTACATTTTATGTCGGTGCCACTACCACTAAATGGGGTGCAGGAGCAAAAAAACATTCGAAATTGCGATTTTTAAGATACTGAAGGGCCCAGATACATAGGAATTTGGCATGGTAGTTACTGATTAGATAACTTCAAATGAATACTGAAATGAGCATATGAAATGAGCATAAAAGTATCAAAATACTTTCTAAATTATCATTTATTTGTAATTAGTTTTATTTCTTCTTTTTAATTAAAATCTCATTTCTGTCTATTGCACTTTTTATAATGAAGTTTAGTCAAACTGTGGCTTAATTTGTAATTTTTGAATTATTCCAAAAACTGTTCTTATAATAAATTATAGTCATGGAAATATCACTTGACATATTTCAACTATTACGCGAGTAAATCCGCGGGGTTTGCTAGTTAAAAATAAGTCGACGTAAATTAAATTAAAAATAAGATAATAAATTTTAATATTATGATATGATTAAAATAACCTTTTCAAAAATATGAAAAAAATATCTGTTATGATTAAAATTTGAGTTGCCATCATTAGAAAAAATGTATTTAAAATTAGAAAAAAATTAATATTTCGAAAACTAATTCTAATTTTAAAATTCTAATACCAGTTTTGAGATCTGTGGATCAATACGGATTTTTGGTGTTAATTTCATCGCAATGTATTCTATATTTTAGGAGAAATCGCCGTGAAACGTAATCAGTCGTTTCATAGAATCGTTACATAAATTCGTTTCAATTCGATTCATTAGGATTTTATATATATAGGGTAGATATTCTTAAACAGACTCTATTACTGCCGAGAAATAGATAGCAGTCAATTTGAGCATATTTTGGGTTAAAGTAAGTCACAATAAAAAAAAAAAATGTATTTTTTTTATGAAGGTAGATTTAAAATTTTAATTAGACACAACTTTCTTTAAAAGCATCCTGGGACAAAATATTTCTTAATTGTTTGTCCTTCCCAAGATTTGTCATTAGGCTCCTCGTTCTCACCTTCCTATTTGAAATTTTAAAGTTTTTTACCCCTCCCCCCTTCCCACGGGGGAGGGTACCACCTGCGACAATTTTTGGAACTAAAAGAGGTCCCATTCAAATTGGTTAAACTAGTGTTTTACAGTTTCCCAAAATTCTAGCACGTTCCCGAGGTAGAGATGGAAAGTCAAGCAGATATGATCTATTGACAGTTCAAAAACAACACATAATAGTGGATTATTTCTATAAATTTATTCAATCAGATTTTTCATTAAAAATGTCGCCTCGAAAAATATCAATAATTTTTTACAAGAAAAGACAATTAATCACTACATAAACCAGTTTCATTAAATTTTATTCTTTTATCTTAGAAAGACAAAGAAGTTATTTGACAATGACAATTTGCATTATTTTTTAAATTTAAATGGTAAAGACTTTATCACCAACAGTTTACAAGTTTTGGGATTTGTCTTCATGAAGTTCAGCCACATTTCACTCGCAAAGATTTCTTGTGATCTTTGCAAAAAAAACTGGATGAGCTCATCAGGAAGTTCTGTATCATTCTGCAGCTGAGACAATTCTGAAAAGAAATCTGTTAGCGGTTTTGTTTTATTTATATACCACCTGCAGAGATCCATGAGCTGCTTCACGTTATATTTATCTCCTAGACAATACAAATCTGTAACATTTTTCGAGCTTAGATACTTCCCACTTCCTGTGTACAAATAAAAGAGAAATTCTTGAAATACAGCTGGCTCTGCATCTTCTATGATCACAACACTACTGTTTTTTTCCGTCATATCATGTTCAAACATAGCATGGAAGACTGGTGAATGAGCTGCAAGAATACATCTGTGACAATTAAATACCTTATCTTTCACTTGTAAAATCACATCGCTGTCTTCGCCACTGAGTAACATTTCTTCATAATCTGATTGCAAACTTCGTATACCTGTAAAAGAAAATTAAAATCATTAAAGCCATCTGCACTGTAAAACAGGGAGGCCAGTTACAGCGGAAGGGAGTAGTTAACCCCTCACAAGGAAATTGAGTATTTCACAATGTGACACTCATAACAAGCCTGACACTATTCCCCCAACACACACACACACACCTCAGAAATTTAACTAAAGCTAAAATAACTTATCAAAAATATACTAAAATAGAAACATTCACATAAATTAAATATTTTAAGCACCGAAATTAATAATTATCAATAATATTTATGAAATTCTCGCTTTGCAACATTCTCAAAGTAGAAAAAATTCATCATCAATAATTTTTTTTAAAATAATATTTAAAACATATGTGAGAATAAATTACATCAATTGCTTCTAAAATGTCCATAAAAGGATGAATTACAATTTTTGTCATCTTTAACAAAATTTTTTTTGACATCCTCCAGGAAAGTTTCCAAGTGGCGTAATTGTAAGGTAAAACTGAAAAATTACAACAAAATTTGCCAGCATAACTTGTTTTTCTTATGTAAATTAAGGGTGTTTTCAATATGAATTCAATTTTTCTTTCTCTTGCTCATAAGCGCAATACTTTCTGACATATTCATCAAGAAAACATTTTTGCACATAAATGCATGAAAGTTGAAAACTTTAGTAGCTCCTAGTTGATCGCCGTTCAATGTTGATGCCTTGTTGGTAAATACATAAGTCATAGAAAAATCGTTATTATTACAACCACGATCGGGCTGACTCGCAGGTATATCGGCCCGAGGGCCATTGCGCCCTTACCCTGAGCAATTCCACGCTCCTAAACCGCTCCAATATTTTCCCCTGGCTGTACACGCACAATCGTGGAAAAAAAGTAAACACCCCTTACTAATTCTGAAAAAAAAAAAAAAAAAAAAAAAAAAAAAAAAAATCGTAGAATAAAGTTATTGGTGCCACACGATTGGTAATAAAGTCTACTTTTAAATAATATATATAAAATTTGCTTGACCACCTACATATTACAACGAACCATAACTTTGTTTCTTTCAATAGCAGTACACAGTTCTGGCAGCATAAATGAACTCTACACCCTACAGTTAGCCTAAAAACGAATTTTTAAGCAATCCGTACGATAAGTTTCCGAGAAATTAATTATTTTAAAACGAACGTATTTTAGGGGCTGTATCCAAATTGAAGTTCGGTACTGGACTGTTGATCGAGGGAGCCCCCTTCTTGATCATGCATCTTAAGCGTCGCTCAAGCAGTCATTGAGCGACGGACTACAGGAAGCTAGATTACAGGATAGCGTAAGAAATTTCAAAATATCTAGTCACTTCTATCATAGACAGCCCCTTAATCCATCTTCTTGCCGTTTTTTAAGAATAATTTGAAAACTATTTGGAAGAAAAATGTGAAATTTTGGATTTCCATAAAGCAGGACTTAATAAATCTACATCCATCAAAAAAATTGTAGGTTGCAATTCATAATTTTTTCGAATATCAATTTCATAATTCATATCATAAAACTATAAAAATTGCAAATTCAACGTATTTATGTTTGGGTATTTTAGTATTATTGCTACACAAAAAATCAGTACATTAGGACTATAATTTCAGGAGATATTAATGAAAATATAAAAACGGAATTTAACATTAGAAGCACTAAATTTTGAATGTTTATAATTCAAAAACTTATCATTCAAATGACTTGGAATTTGGTGACTAGGCATAGTTTGAACCGAAGATTTGAAACATCTTGTTAAAATTGGGTACTGCCATTAAAAAAATGAAGTTTGGGATGTAGATGGCCCCCTAAGCAAATTTTATATACATCTTTTAAAAGTAGACTTTATTTCCAATCGTTCGGTACCAGTAACTTTCTTCTACGATAATCTGTTGAGGAGTTAGTAGGGGTGTTTACTTTCTTTTTTCCACGACCGTACATTCTGATTAGTGTACTAAATTTCGAGGACTTGCTACGAAATAATCATCAATTAAGAGACATATAGCATATAGAGAGTGATTTTTATCATCAAGAAAAAATTGAAGATACATCGAAGGATTGGGTTGATTTTTCACGGCCAATTATCTACTCGAGGGATATGGGCCCAGGGGGGGGGGTGCCCTTCGTGGGGGTCTTTCTAAGGAAACCTAACTCATATTTACGCTTGGAGATCCATGGTTCGAAGAAAACCACGAAAATTCCGAACGATTAGGCCGGCGGGCACGATTGGGTTCGAACCCAGCAGCTCCCGTCTATCAGCTTCGAGAGCAGAACCTCTCGGCCATTAGTGGGGCGATACATCGAAGTAATTTCCAGGATGGATTGGAAACCAAAGCTGGCATGTTTGCATACCATTAAGGGAGAAAATATGCACCCAAAGTGCTTTAGTAGCCACGACTCTCCAGGCGTTATTTTTTTCTATTGCATATTAGAATGAAAACTTTACATTTTAGCCTCGGATAAAATATTTCACGTATTTTCCGTCCAGTACTATTACAGTAAGCCATGCTTTTTAGGTGCGTTCGTAATTATATAAATACGTAGTTTCTAAAGTCGTCGTTCAGTCCGTCCATCTGTCCGTCCGTGCGCATATAACAGAGCAAAAACTACCGAACCGAATGGACTGAAATTTTAAATATATGATTGTTGCAAAATTTTGTCGAGTCATTTCAAATTTTATGAAAATCGGATGTATAGTTTAATTACAGGGACAATCAAAAGTTTTCCGTTACATTACGGCCAATGGGAGAAATTATTGCAAGTGCATTTTAATGATGTTTTAGCCTTTCGAACACAATGAAATTGATATGCACTTATGAAGGGCACTATTATATACATTCAGCACAATATGCGGTGCAAAAAATATTTATAAAACTAGTTATAGTACGAACCACTTCATTTGCCACGTTTGACGAGCAATTTCCAACTTGTTTAAAAACAACTTTAGAAAAGAGAAATAGCATTAGAAGCCAAAATGTTTTGTGTAGATTTTGTTGTTGGATGGAATGCGTAATGTTTCTTTTCGAGGAATATCTATATTATAAAGGACAAACATATCTGCGCGTAACGCATACGTCATTCTGCGAATGGCAACACTTTGAAATTTGAAATAAAATTTTGGTTTTGCAATTTTCTCTACTGCAAATTTTTAAACTTCTAAACATCGCACATTTTAAATTTTTACACCGTCGTATACGGAAAAAAATGCTCTTTTAAATGCAATTTGTTGGAAAGCTGTATTTAAATTTAATTTTCAGATATTAATTTTTTTGTAGTTTTTAATACATTTTTTGTAATTGTGGCAACTGAAGAACTCCATTTCTGTTGAAAGTCATGGATGATTGAAAGTAAAGGGAAATATCACGGAGGAAAGAGAATATTATATTTCTGTGCCTTTTTGTTGTCATTTTCTCATAAAAACTGAAAAAAAAAATGCAATTAAAATACGTACTATATCATCGATTTTTTAAATTTCTAAATATCGCATATTTTCAATTTTTAAACCGTCAAATGGAGAAAAAAATCTACTTTCAAATGCAATTTGTTTGAAAATTGTATCTTAATTGACTGGGTTAATGTGGTTTTTAAAATAACTAGCTGCCCGTGGCGAACAGTTTGGTCTCCCTTAAATGTATGCTAGGCATTGTATCATGTTACTTTTATTCATAATTTTATTTATTTGCTCAATCCTTCGCCAAATTGGAAGATTCTGATAGAGAAATCGAGAACTCCCTACTTTTATGTTAATCGGGCACAGGTGATAAATCGCCAAACATTGTAACCGTCGCATTTTTTTTTTTTCATATTTCGTTAATTCAGATTAAAATATAATCATTTCACTCATTTTATTTAGAATGGATAACTTTAATTTAAAAATGAAACCTTTAAAATTCATGACTTAAAAAAATTCTTTAAAACAAGAAAAAGAATAAACAATACCATAAACCATTTCATTTCAACATCAAAGCATTGTTTTAATTTACCCCTCGAAAAATAAAAAATGCTGCTGGCGAGTTAAAAAAATGCTATTGGCGAGAATTTCGCCCAGCTAACATAAAAGTACGAACTCTTTGCTATCACGGCAACTTTTATGTAGTTTTATTTGAAAAAAAAAAATATTTTGATTAAATCGGTTGCCAGAAAAAAATTTCTTTTTTCGCCATGGATCTTTTCTTTATTTCGCCAAGTACCTATACAGGAAAATTACCTTCATTTATTTATTTATTTATTTATTTATTTATTTATTGCATTTTAAATTAAATGAATAAAAGACGGCACAGGTGTCATACACGCACTACGTTGGCGCGACTTTTTTCTGACGCCAATGTCATATACGCACCGGGGGTACATACGTACCATACGTACTTAACTGGCGCCAAAGTGTCCTTATTTTGTTTGATATGGTAACCCGGATGTTGTTGTTTATTGATAAATAAATAGTTTATTTACTTTTATTTTATTTGTTTTAATTATATAAATTGTTTTGTTCTATAGTTATTAATTAAACTTTTTATTTATTTATTGTTATTCCATTTTTTAAAATATTACACAATATCCAATGAGATGCGTTTTATTCGGGCGTTGCCATTAAACAATTAACAAATAATCGCGATTTCTGTGCCACGCACGGCAGCGTATTATATATATTGACTTACAAGCATAAATTATTTTTAAATTTATCTCTATCACGTGTAGCTCGATTACGAAATGTTAATCCGCTTACCCTTAAAACAATCTAAAAAATTCAGCAGTTGTTTCCGTATAATGTTCCATAACAAAATTAAAACTTCCTCTATAGAAAAATAAATAAAATAATGTAAATAAGAAACGAATTTAACAGATATGCGATTGAACCACGCGCTTAAAGCACCGAAATGATCGGAAAGACTGACGTAAGTCGAAAAATCTTGAGTTAATAACTCCTGGGATGCGGTGACATATGAAAGTATCGCTTTTAATAAATTTCAAAACTTTATTTGATTGTATAATTGATATTTTTCATATAAATCTTTTTGATGTTAGTGGGCAATCTAAAATATATAATACATGTAAAAAAAGAATTAGAGTTTTTAAAAAAAAATGGTTTTCACTTATATTCTGTAACCCGAGAAGCTCGGGTTCGATCCCCTAGTAACCTTAATGAAACTTATGGATTGGAATCCTGCAAGCTGCGGAACCCTGCGGCCAGTTGTTTTTTCAATTCTTACTATTAATTCACTCTCTCCCTATATTTATTTATATATCTTGTTCAAATTTTCAATCGTTAATAAAATACTTATTATTCATCCTATCAGGTTGAAATCATTTTTTTAAACTTGTACTGGATGACGATGTTAATGCAGTTTTTTCAAATATTTATTCATTAATTAAATTTTAATGAATGAATTTTAGTTTTATATGAGAGACAAAATGGCGGCCATTGGTTATTAAACAGCATTTAATGCATCTTCATATCTATAAGGGGGGGGGGGTTACCATAGGGGGACCCTGTTATGTCACCAATTACCGCCAAGTTTGTCGCCAACTTGGCGATATCTCTAATATTTCGCCAAATTCCCGTAGACTTCCATTGTAAACCTATAGGATTTACTTGCTTATAGAAAATCAACAAATTGAGATATTTTAATGCAACAAACAAACACTAATATTAGCTTAAGGGATTATGTTAAATTTTTCTTTGATGACCTAAGTAGGAATTGATTTTAAAAACAAAATTTTTATATTACTTGTTTCTTTTCAAAAACCTTACAATATAATTTTTGGATAGTAATCTTTTCTTAATTTAATGATAGACTTTTACATTATTAAATTAATGAAATCATGGAACGTATTTTAAATTTAAAAAATTGTTTTATTTAATCAGAGAAAAATTGATTATTAGGAGGACAGTACACTTTTAAAAATTTCAAAAATCGATTATTTTATTTTTACATTGCTAGAAAGGTTATTGTAATAAGTTGATACCAATCTTTTAACTGTTTGATAATTATTTACTGAGATATTAGGGAAAATGTAGACACCACCCCTTCATTTCCGAATAAACAACCTTGCGACAACTGTCATGGCTGCTTGTTTAAGTTTTGTTTTCGTGCTTCCACATTATCGTAATTTTGGAAATATGCTAAAATGCGGCAATTGTTATTGGTTAAATGCCTTAAACAATAAGAAAGCTTTAAAATATTAACTTCAACTTCCATTTTCGCCGAATTTGTTTACTTTCATGGTTTTTCACAACTTTATTTGCTATTAAGTGCTTAAATTTGAAACAAAACAGTTTTTTCCCTAGAGCAATACTTTCCAGATTTTAGGTAGCTTTCATTACAAAAAGCTACCTATTGCAGCCGTTCGAAGGAAAGCGATTTCAAAAAAATTTGGTATATTTTCATCGATCATGACCCCCAGACCCCGAAACCACCCTCCGTTCAAATATTGATACATATATATATTATAACAACATCTATATTTATATTATATATATTATAATTCTCATTGTAACGCGTCCGGGACGAACCCATCGATTTTGCCAATCTCCGATAAGATGGAGCCACATTAGGCTTAATTTTGATTTCAGATGTGTAAGAGAAAACTTATCTGCTTAAATAGAAATCTTTTCTACCTGAAATCCGTTCTGTTCAACATAATTTTCTTTAAAAGATTCAAAACTGATGACCGTTCAATGATTTGCGCAGTTGAAAAACAATTTCAGAAATCGAGTTAACAACATACACGTAAACAAGCGGTAGCGAGTCGTTCACTTGATTCATTGAATTGAAAAATAAACCATGGAGCTATGGCGTAAATCAACTACGGTGATTATATTTCGGCCAGGAAGCTTCCCACTCCGGATAAACAGCGCATGTGCTAAGACTGACCTCCAATGGGGGTTCCGTGATATTCCTGTCTATATACAGATATCGTCACACTCACGCGTATTCATGAACATAGAATAGAAAAGGACTTCCCATGAAATAGGTTTTAGAAGACGAAAACCGTTCCTTGAAAATTTGTCTAATAGATGGCGCTGTGTCGCACGGTTGTACTCGGTTTCGTCTGCTTCAATATGTCTTTACCAATAACTTCTTTGATCACTGAGATCCAGCCAACGAACGTTGCCCGCTAGAGGCGCTGGTATGTACACGGTTGTATTCTAACCGTTGCCATCCGATCATTTAAGGCCAAAATTGCGACACGATATTCACACTATTTCGTGAGAAGTCCCTCTCTCTATTCTATGTTCATGCGCGCATAGACGGGTTGCACATGACGTCACATGTCCGAAATCGCTTCATATGGCGCCCGAATATAGGGCGAATGTGGTGCTCTCCATTTGATTTATTAGACTTATTTGCACTATAATAATAAAAATAAGGAAGATCTAAATTAAACAAAAAGATAACACGTGCTTTTAGCGGCAAATGTGGAGTTCTGACGTTCCGCGTGTGCATCAGATGCAATGTTATAAAGTCGTTGCTAATAGGAACGTGACGTCAATGCAAGGGGTCTATTCATTGATCTCAGCAATACTTATTTGCTGTCTTCTGTTTATAATTTCTTTGGATTACACATTATTAGGTATTTTGTTAATTTATTGTTTGTTTTTTAAATCTGATTTGTTGTGATTCTATTTTTAACTTTTCCTTTGATTTACTTAGATTTAATGTGGTGGAAACTTTGACCCTATCGTTATGTAGATATTACGAGAACCGTTCATTTTTTCTTGAAATATCTCTTAATGTTTTAATATCCAGCATCAGTAATTATTTTTACAGTACCTTATGGCTTGATAGTTGAAAATTTCTCTGCTGAATACCTTCTTCTGAAAAGAGCAACAGAAATAAATTTTCTGTACTTTTGTTTTGTTTACATATCGATTACGATAGAAATATTTTAATATCCAGCAGTAATTATTTTGACAGTGTACTTCATACTTTAAAATTTCTCTACTGAATAACTCCTTCTTCTGAAAAAGGCGACAGAAATAATTTTCTGAAAACTTTTGTTTTGATTACATATCGATTAACTAAAAGGGTAAATGAAATGCATTAATTATTGTTTTAATAATAATTAAATAATGAATTAAAACCAGTATTATTTGCACTCAAATAAGATATTTTTAAAAAAATATAAGAGAAATTTTCTTTACTTTTTTAAAAGTAAAAATTACTTTTAATAAAATTACTTTTTTAAAAGTAAAAATGCAAGATACAATTTTAATTGTAAAATAATGTTTATTTGAGAGTAGAAGATACCAAGTTCCACCAACAAGTATCACTAATGTTCGCATTTCTCTTCAAAAGGGGCAAGAAGGGTTTATTGAAAAAGATATTTTTGCTGAAAAAAATACTTATGTTAAGTAAAGGTGTGCATTTTATTGAATGGGTGCTTTCATTATTCTTCCCATTGAATTATTTGTCAGCATAGATCTGTGTTGGAATCAGACATTTTCCTTGGAAGGGAAATTTACATCTAAATCATTAATAAGCATCAAATCCTAAATGTTTTGAAGGCGGGAGACATTTCAATGCAGTAAGGAGCGGGGGGGGGGGGGGTTCACTGGTCCACCTACTGAATAGATTATCAAAGTACACTGTGAAATCATGCTGTATTTTTAAGAATCTCATAAAAAAATTAAATCCTATTTTATGAATTTTCTACCTATAAGTTTAGTTTGCACATCTTTTTTGGTGCTTTGACTAAATTCATGTTTTTTCCGCGTTACTTTGACGAAATTCGCGTTTTTTCCGCGATCCTTTTGACGAAATTCACTATTTTTTCACGAGCCTGTCACGAAAATCGTGTTTTTTCCGCGATACTTTGACAAAATTCGGCTATATTCCGCAATTTTTTGACGAAATTCGCTACTTTCGCGATCTTTTGACGAAATATACTATTTTGTCTCAGCCCTTTTACGAAAATAGCGTTGTTTCTGCGATATTTTGATGAAATTTGGGCTTTTTTCGCGATCCTTTGACGAAAATCGGCTTTTTACGCTATTTTTTAACGACATTCGCTATTTTTTGGAGATCCTATGACGAAAATCGTTTTTTTTCCGCGATATTTTGATGAAATTTGCTCTTTTTTCGCGATCCTTTGACAAAATTCGGCTTTTTTCTGCGATTTTTTGACGAAATTCGCTATTTTTCCGCGATCTTTTAACGAAATACGGTAATTTGTCGCGGTCCTTTTACGAAAATCGCCTTTTTATTGCAATATTTTGATGAAATTTGCTCTTATTTCTGCGATATTTTGATGAAATTTGCGCTCATTACCGCGATTTTTTGACGAAATTAGATTTTTTTCGCGATCCTTTAACGAAATACGCTTTTTTTTCGCGGCCCTTTTACGAAAATCGCTGTTTTTGCGCGATATTTTGATGAGATTTGAGCTTTTTTCGCGATTCCTTGACAAAAATCAGCGTTTTTTCGTAAATTCTTGACGAAATTACGCGTCCCGTGGGACGCGTAAGAGCTATTTTTTTGCGTTCCGTCTCTGATTTTTCGCGTAATTTACGTGTTATAGCGCGTACGCGGCATCCCTGTAAACTAAATTTTAAGTTATATGTTTAAAATTAATTTTTGCAATAGTAAATGCTATATCTTTACAAATTACATTTATTTAATTTTTAAGCATGTTCCTATATTCTGCAGCATTTTACAAATAATTTTATATTTATCATTTTAAATTAGCATCTAATTTTATTTTTAATAGAGAATACGATATATAATTATATAATTAGTAGTTTTGTTTCCTTTATTATACATTTTATATTAAAAAAATACAATTTAATCTTTAAACGTCTTTTTCTCAAAATGGTATTTTTTACTCTTGCGTGCATGATATCGCCAAAACTATTTGAAGTAGAGCTTTAAAATTTTTGCCCTACATAAATATATATATTATCATGAAAATGAACTAGGATTATAAATCTGTGTTCAGTATTAAAAAAATTATGCGATTAAATGCATCTAAAAATTCATAGCATTTCTGATTTTTCTAATCAAATGTTAATTACTCTTTATCTAATTGACCGATTTCAAATATCGTTATTCAAATTATAGACCAGAGCGTTATCTTTAATTTAAGATAAAGTTTATGCAAATGCAATGAAATTAGCATGAGTTATCGTGCGCGCAGTGAACTGTTATCCACTGTAAAAATTTTAAATAGCACTTTGAGATTGACCCCTTGAACTTTTTAAAATTATAATATATCCAAATAAAAAAAAATTAAACGTATTTCAATATCACCTAAATATACTCTAAAAATTTTGTGCATCTACAGTGGTTATTTTATTTTTTATATAAAAAATTGCTAAATTCATGACAAATTTCGCATGTTTTATGACCGTTAAAAGTGTGCTCCCCTTAAATAAAGCGATGATTAGTATTCAGAAATTATGGGAAGTTTCTCTAATAATAATAAAAAAAAAATTGCAATCCCCGAGGGACTTTTCTCAATTATAAAATAGTAAATATTTCCCTTGATCTCTAATTAATTAATCCGTAAGCACACGCGCTGGGATAAATCTCGCCCGAATCACATTTTTTCTTCGAAAAAAAGGATAATATTTTTCAGGACGCTTCTGACCTGCCTTGTACATTTCAAGATCAAGGTCTAGAAAGGGTGGGTGAAAGAATGTCTTTTCCTTGTTCACTAGGAGGAGAGAGATACGGCTCTTGGGATAAAATAATTCCGCGCGTGAACAAACCTTTTATTTTGATACGTTCATTTCTTACGGGATAACACACACTAACATAATTTTAATGAAAGAGTAACATAAAAGCTGATAAAAGGTTATTAAATGTAATTAATATCCATTTTGCGAAATAATTTATGTTTTAAGGAGTGAGACAAATCGTTTGTATATTTAATAGGGAAAAACGCGATTTTTACAGAAACTGCTACAAAATCTAAAAATAAATATGAAAAGCTTGATTTTTTTCTTCCCTAAAAAGAAGTAGTACTGATGCATTTTACAATACAGAACAGTAGATTAGTTTTTAAAACATATTTAGTCAAAAATATAATGGGAGACAAAATGGGGAGAGATTTTTCACACGCGTGTGCTAACGTTATAAAAGTGGGCGCGTGTAAGTGCGGGTTAAGAAAAGTATTTTGCAAATTATGAGTAGGGTGTGTTGAGAAGAGTATATTTACTCAATAATTGTAGTGATTTAAGACTACTAAACATATTATTTTTGATGTACTCTCAATTCAGCATTTTAAGGATGCATAAAATTATTTTTAAGGATGCAAAGTACCTCTCCCCTCCAGCCTCTCCTTATACAAAATGTTGCAAGTATGATGTTATTTTTTGAAGCATTATTTTCTCATTCAAATACCATATTTCATAACTTAAGTACTCCTATAATATGTGGTATTTTCGTAAAAGAACAAAATATGCATGAGCTTCAGTTTTGAAAATTTCTATTTCTAGACGGAAAGTTCATTTTTGTTCTAGGGATCAATATTTTTTGAACGAAGTTTGTATGCTGAATTTGTGTATGTGTGGTAGTACGCAGACCACACTTAAAAATAGTACTTTCCTAAAGCAAAAAAAAAAAAAAAAAAAGCTGTAGCAAATCAACAACAATTGCTGTCAGATTACAACAGATTGCATCTACCATGTTTTTAATTGAATTGATAAATGATTCATATTCCTTCTATATATATAAAAAAGTTTTGATTTGGAAATGGACCAATGAAAATCTGTGTAGATATTCCGGGTAGAACTCATCCAATTTAAATGCTTAAGCCAAGGCCTCCTTATCGAAATAACAGGCCTCGCAATCGCTAAGTTTCCTTTGTCCGCTGTACACGTGGTTAGAAACCACATGATTTCCCGTGACTAGCGCCATCTAACGTGAGAAACAGAAATATTTTTTAATTTGTTTTCCATTTGTCTTTTACCATTTTCTTTACGATGTGTTTTGTAGTTTGCAAATGATAGTTGTTAATCTTAAAATTTTCATATGTTCTAGACATTTTATTTAAAAAATGAACTTATTTTACTGTTAAACAAAAATTGTTTACTGCTGTATTCCGTTATGTAAATAAATAATGATAATAATAATAATAATAATCAGGAAAGATAAAGAAAATTATTTTACCATGAATTTCTCAGTGATATTAGTTATTGAAATAAATGGATAGCATCTAGATCCGGAAAATGTAAAATATTTCATTTTCTCTTTTATATTTTCAAATATGTGATTTATTTTATTTCTGCTATTTATTTTCTTTTCACAATTAATTTCCCCTTACAGTATTAATTTAACATCGCTCCTTCAATTTGTTTCAATGCACAGTCTATTTATTTATTTATTGGCTTATCATTTGTTTTATTTTTGAAGGTATGGGGGATCATTTCAGTTTAACATACTTTAGATGAAAGCTTCACTGTTTTTTCATATAAAGTTTGTATGTATTAATCTATGGAAAGTTTCATAATTGGCTCCACAGCCAATTGGCATATCTTGGCGGGCATAGTTTGGTGCGTAATTAATTTCCTTGTTTTAACTCACATATGTTATGTAAGTTTTACTAAAATGTATCAAAGTATTTTAGGAAAGTTAAAACACGCATAGATACACAAAAAAAAACAGACTGAAGTCATAAACCCTTAAAAAATTGGAAAAATAAAGTTTAATAATCACTTAAATTTATACATGTCCCTCAACTTTCCGCAAATACCGTATTCTTGTCATGCTACGATTTTGGTGTTTGTAAATCTTAATTTGAGTATTCTTCCTTAATCAGACCTAGAGCCTATTGGCGTAAGTGTAGTTTGGCGCAAAAATAATTTTATTTTTAAACCGTATACTTGATACCACATTATTCCAGCATCGCGTTTTTGCAATCAACTTTGACTGTGGAACAGATTACAGAACATTAGCTAATACTACATTATATAATAATAAATCGGTATTTTTCAAGTATAGGGACATTGGCGAGAGAAGAAAATTTGGCAACGTAATTTCTGGAAGCATATTCACTGTTTCACATAAAGAAGCAATATTTTCCAATATTTGTACAATTTATTTAACATAAAAAAGGCATTTATCTATTTTATATACAAATATAAACAAATCGTATATAAAAAATAATAATAATATATAGAAACTAAATTTATACATGTAAATTCGGCACAGGTGTCATATTGGCGCGTTTTTTTTCTGGCGCCAATGTCATATACGCACCGGATACTTACCTGGCACCAAAGTGTCGTTATTTTGCTTGATATGGTTATCCGGATATAGATGATATGGTAACGAGGTTTTCGCAAAATTGGCGTCGGAAAAAAATCGCGCCAATATGACATCTCTGCCGTAAATTCTTATAAAACAAGCTGACAGTTCATACGTTTTGTTTTCATAACTGTTTATATCAATCGGCAACAAATCGCTCTTTCCGAAGCCCAAATTGTGCCAAGATTAAAAAAAAAAAAATAACCCGCAAAGTCCTATATACTGAAAATGGTACTTGTTAGTTATCCCATCGGCCAAATTACTGTCGCCAAATTGTAAGATTAAATGCCAATAATGGTTTGCCATAAATTAATTAATTTTAAGATTAAATGCCAATAATGGCCAATAAAACCATTATTTCGACGTTTTATTTGTATTTTTATTAATATTATACTAATTTATTTGTTTTTTCGTTATTTAAAATAAAAAATTGTGTCAATTTGTAGAACTTGGCGAGTAGTTTGGCGATTTATATAATTTGGCGAAATTGGTCGACGGGATATCTAACAAGTACCCTGAAAAAATATCAATAAATCTTATATTTAAATCTTCATTTTTGATATGTTTCATTTTTTAAAGCCAGAACATAATTGTGCGAAATATTTTTTTTTACGCCTTTATTTTACTGGAATTCGAAAAATATTTTATACAGTTTTGTCAATAACACAACATTTTCAATTTTTTACTATGCATTTGTTTATGGAGTATTACCAGGAGTATACACCAGGTGGCGTAACTTACGGGACAAAGTCAGCTAATAAGTTGGCAATTATCGGGGACATTTTCAACCATAGACTTTCTCCGGATAGTCAAGTCTGTTTTATGATAAGGGAGTCTTGGCTTAAGCATGGCCATAGCCTACTATTATATATAACGGCCCGCGCATTTCGCCGAAAATGTGAAGTCGGATCCAACTTCAAACCCTGAACCAAAACTTCACAACGTGCTCTTTGTTTACATTTATACCCTGCCCAGATAGAAGCTTGTTTCTCATCGTCGAGGTTTCAGAATCATAGATCGTATTTTCATGTAATAAATTAAATATTTATATTCTTCAATTTCCTTCGATTTAAAAGGCTATTTTACACAAATTGTAGCATTTTAGTGTTACACATACTTTTAAGATTAGCTAAATTATTTATTGTTTACCTTGATCGTTTGGTTCTTTCATGAAAAATGCCGGTTCTGTTATTCTTTTTTGAATGTCCCGTATTTATATAAAAATAGCTTGGTTTCATATACACGTTTTAAAATTAAAATTTGATTTTTATCAAACTACAGTTCTGATAACTGACTTGAAGCAGCTATTTTTGATTAATTTACTGTTACCGGTAAAATATTTGTTTTTAATATCGGCCGAACCAAGAAGAAGAAGAAGAAAAAAAAAGCCGATCTTCCTTAAACATTAAATATTCTTATTTTTAATCAGAGAAAGAAATAGTGATCACGGATTTAAACATCATTGCAATATTCTATGTTATCCAAGCAATTTTGATTAAATCATGTAAGGGTATTTGTTACTTAATAAATTACATTTATTAATTATTACAAGGAATTTTATGAGTATTTTAATATATTAAAAAAAAATTCCATCAGTTTTATTGTTTCAGCAGTGAAAATAGTAAATAAATGGTACTTAGTTTTCCCGTCGACCGAAAATCTATCGCCAAACTATAAGATTAAATGCCAATAATGCTTGATCGTAAATGTCACATTCACTTGACTGTAAGCATGTTACACGTGTTTATGTCATCAAATGATTTTTATTTCGACGTTTTATTTGTATATTTATTAATGTTAGGTATACTAATTTATTTGTTCTTTCATTATTTAAAATAAAAATTATGTCAATTTGTATAATTTTGCGAATGTTTTAGCGATTTATGTAATTTGGCGAAATTGGTCGACGGGATAACTAAGTGGTACCAAATAAATTTGTGACATTGATGTTTTAGACTAAGCATGTGTTTTTTTTATTTATATATTTTTATGTGTGTCGGTTTAACAGTTTTAAAGAGAAACATATTATATTAGTCACTTAAATAAATAGAACTTTACATTTACATTGATATGGACAGTTTATAATAACCCTTAACAGCTGTATTCGAATTAGCTGTCATTTCTAAGCTTGATTGGAATGTCAGCAGAATTGTAAACGTAACCATGGCGACATGACGTAATTTTGGTGTTTGTTTACATATCTACCCTTCCCAGATTGTTTCAGTTACGGTCAGAGTCAAATTTCAATTTTGGGCAGGGTATCAGAGCCCTCTGGCGAGCGACTTCATACATTAAACGCAAATCAGTCTGCCTGTAGTAGTATCTAAGTAAGTAGTATCTAAGTATGCCTTGAGCATGCCCTTTCTTCGTTAATATTAAAAAAAACTGTCGTATACAAAAATATGGAAATCGGTGGTATTATAAAGAAATATTTGATAAACACGCTGATGCAGACAGTTTTCAAATCGAAGAATTACTTTCAGAGATATTTAATGCTAAAGTTGGACAAAATCGTTCCATTAAAAAAGTTTTATTGGAGCAAAAACTATACATGAGAATTTAATCATTTTTAGATCATTTTATAGGTTATACGTTCCCGGTGTGCAGATTGCATTTATTTATTTTTTATTTGACTATTTTTTGAGGTTTTATTTCTATTTTAAATTCAAATTTTCAGTATTTCAAGAGATATTTTTTACAAATTTAAAAAATGCTAACTGTATAAACAGCGCAAACAATAATGTTTATTTCAAATTAAAAATTTATTTACACGGGACTATTGTAAACAGAAAAAAAAAATTAAATTAGAATTAAATGATTACACGTTAAAAGCAGGAAAATTGCGTCATAAGAACCATATTTACACTGGAATTTTAAAAGAGAAACAAAATGTTAAAATAAAAAAAATCATTACTATGCGTTAAAACCTGTAAATGGAGGAAATTACGTCATATTTAAAATGGCCAAAAAATATGGCAAAACAATTTAAATTAAAAAATATATCTGCGCGAGATATTTACTTGATATTTTGAGATAATATTTTCAACTATTATCGTGAATTCGAAGACAGCGCAAAAAATATTTCCTTCTAACAACAAAAGTATTTTCACGTGAATATTAATAAGAGAAATGAAACTTTGGTGTAAATTACGTCAGATTTAAAACGATACATTTAAAATGAATTATTTAAAAGAACTATCTTATAGCGCTGTTAAAAAATACCGGGAGACAATGACACCGTTTATTTAATTCATTTTACATTAGCTTATTTTCGAATGTTTAACTAATTTTTTTTAATTAAATACGAAAACAGCCATTGTATCTTTTAACAGCAGCAGATATGGTCTTAAAAAACCCCAATCCAAGAAAAACGAATGGAAACCCGTTTACAGAGAGATCGCTACTGTTTTTTTTTTTTTTTTTTTAATTTTAATTCAATATTTTTAAAGACGATCAAGATGCTTTTTGGATTTTGGTGTCCCTGAACGGGGGTTAGCTCGTAGGGGGCAGAGCCCCCTAGTATGTTAAATAAATGTATTTTTTAAACAGAGATTATAGCTCTTCAGAACTGATATTCTTGCATCGTAAGAGGAATAAAAATAAAATTTATTTGCATAATAGTTTTAGAGATATTTGTTAAAATACAAACAGTAACTGGTGAAACCTTTATGAAACTAAAGAAACCAAATTATAAACAATTTTAACCGCATCATTAATTTTTTCCGAAAAAATCAACAAATTTGTTGAAGTTTCCAATTCAAAAAGATCGACTATTAGTATATTTTATTATTTTAATTAGCGCAGCTTTGACAGTAAACATATGGCACCTCAGATCTTTAGTCCAATTATCAGTCAATCGTTGTCACAGACGCAATATTAGCTGTTGGTCCAACTAACAGCCAAATAATAAAACACACATACAGTCGGCCCCACTTAATCGGGCAACGGATAATTGCATACCCCGCTTATATGCATAGAATGCCGTGGAACAGAAATGCTCCCCATAAGGTTAATGTTAAATATACTCGTTTTATCGCATAACAATTCCCGGTTAATTGCATAAAATATCTCCAATCTATAGTAATCCGGTATCTATAGCAATTTTATAGTAATCCGGATTTTGTTAATTCATGTGATAGTGATGAATGGGAAGAAAAGAAGAACACAAATATTTTCTTTTGTAACAATGTTTTGTCATGTTTACAATCGAAGAGCAGAAATCGTCGTGAAAGATGATTTTATTATCTTAATTCTATGAGACGCATGAGAGTGTTGAATTTGAACAGTTGTGTTTTTCGTTTGAAGCTTGCCGTACAAACAGTGACTCAAGATGCTGGGGGTACTTTTTGAAAAATCCTGGAATTGGGGGGGGGGGGGGGGGAGGATAAAATCGGGACGGTCAAGAGAATAAAAGAACAATACTTAGCACCGGTAGTGGAGAAATGCAGTGTCCGAAGTTTGAAAAAACAAGTTTCCTTAACGGATTATTTTTTTAAAGCAACAAATAAAGGATAATTTGGCAAATAATGAAAAATAAAATGAATTTATGCAGAATTTTTTTTTATTTTCGAGAGTATGAATCGAGAGTAATAATAATTGCCGAAACGTCAGTGAAGGCTTACTGTGGAGACACGAAAAGTTTTGGTTTCCGTTTGTCTGTCTGTCTGTCTGTCTGTCTGTCTGTCCGTCTGTTCCGCGATAACTGCCGTAAAAAGCATCCGATTAGCTTAAAATTAAGTATGCATGTTGGTAAAATCCCCGGATTTAGCTGTATAGTTTTTGGTTAAATTTGGTTCATGCGTTCGGAATATATAGAACATTTTATTTTGCGACTTAATGCTTTCCTATAGCAATTCAGACGATTTTTCCATTTTTATTTGTTGAAAGGAAATGGCTCATATGATTGAAGGATTTAAATAGTAAATTATGGATGATGTAATTTCTAATTAGAACCATACATTATTCATATTAGTTTGAAATTTTGTGTATACATTTGTCAGAGTTTTTAAATTCGGTGTTTAACTTATGGAGGTATTTTATATATGTGTTCCAATAATATATCTTTTTATAAATTTACTTTTTTTCAAAGCACATATTTCATTGTTTTATTTTCTTTTAACTGTTGCCTAGCGACGGAACTACACCTAAAAATATCGTAAATGTGAAAGTATTTGTAATTGTTTGAAGTCAATCAAAGTCAAAAGGGACGAATTAATGCCTTTGTGACTTTACATATAGATGAAATTTACCCCCAGAAATAAAGAAAGACTATGTTCTGCTTATTTTGTTCAAATATTTTTTCTTTTAAATTAAGAAGTTCATTATTTTCATAAGGAATAAATTGACATTTTGCTATAAATTTAACAATCTTTTTTTTTACCGTTGCCAAGAAAATCCTATCCCAGAATAATAATTTATCCTAAACAGTTAATTTTGATTTGAAAGATTTTCATGTGCAAGAGGAAAATGAAATAAAAAATAGACATGAATACGTCTTCATATTGGAAATAAAACTAAAATACGAAAAGAAGGTGAATTTGATCTCATATATCAAAAATAAAACTAATATGCTTTGAGGTTGAAATAAAAATGGCTTGTGTTATGATATTAATTCTTACTATTAAAAGAAATGTTACTAATATCTCATGGTTTATCATCTGCACACAGCTAACAGAAATGTTAATTTTTAATCGAAAATTTCAATGAGAAAAAAAAAAAAAACTTTTGAAAATCAAATATATAGTAAATGTCAAAATTTTACACCGCAAAATTATCGCTGTCGAAAATGACGTTATTGTATTGGGAAATAAATATTCTCATTCTTAAAAAGCAAGCATTAACTAGATTACCTAAAAAAATATTTTATGACGAGTGTTACTTCTTAATGCCGTCTCATTTCAGAAAATATGAATGAAAATTATTTTATTTTTAAAAGGAAATTATATTTTCATTCATAAAACCTAAACTTTTAATATAATTGCGTCAATGTGAATCATTTTCTGTCCACCAGTATTGAAAATTAAGGCTCGGAAGTATAAAAAGAAATTTAAGATTTGCGATAACCATTAGCGCAATAAATAAAAAGTTACATATGTAAATTAATGAAACCACGGGGAGTTCAGGAGGCGGAGCCCCCCCCCCCCCCTGAAGAAATCTGTTTTATTATTTAAAAAAATATCAGAATTAGTAGCGCATGAAAATTATTTCAAAATATCCTTCCATAACAACGTTTTTAATTTAATGCTTCTAATGTCTGAAAACTTCGTATTTTTTATTCTTATAAATAATTACATAATTTGAAAACTTTAAATTGCGGTTTGCATGAAATTGAATATTACCAAAGTGTGTCTAAAAACAGTGACTTGCAGAGCTGACGTTGAGGCTCCTGATCTGCAGATTTACTAGTTGCCGAAACGTCAGTGAAGGCTTACTGTGGAGACACGAAAAGTTTTGATTTCCGTTTGTCTGTCTGTCCGTCTGTTCCGCGATAACTGCCGCAAAAAGCACCCGATCAGCTTGAAATTAATTGGGCATATTCGTGAGATACCCGGACGTAGCTGTATAGTTTTTGCTTAAATTTGGTTCATTCGTTCGGAAAATATGGACGATTTTATTTTTCTTTATAATGCTTTTCTACGGCAAGTTAGACGATTTTCAAATTTCGATTTGTTGAAAGAAAATGGCACGTTTGATTAATAAATTTAAATGTCAAATTATGGATACTAAAATTTTAAATAAAGGTTTTAAATTATTCCTATTATATTGAAGTTTTATCAATATATCTATAAGATTTTTTTATTTACGTGTATAATGTTTTGAGGACATTTATACATGTATTCCAATAATATAAAGAATTTTTAAATTAATTTTCTTGTTTTACATGATACATATTTCTTTTTTTTTTCCTTTTCTTCGTTGCCTAGCGACTGTTATTAGTAGCCTATCATTGCGTCAAATATGAATGAAGTTAGTAAATTACGTTAATTTTGTTGCAGGTACTATTAAAAGGCTATCACAAAAAATATTTTATCGCGCCAAATCGATGCAATTTATGCAATTAACAGTAGGCACGATAATGAATTATTTTCCAGTAGATTTATAGATCTCCAGATATGCCTATTTTGGGGGGCTTTTAATATGTTATTGCTATCGCATGGATTAGGATGTTTAAACTAATGTTTAACCATGCTATAAGTGAAAAAAAAGTACAGTTAAAGGCATGTAAATCCTTTTTAACACTTTCCAACATGGATGAAAAGTATTTATGACTTCAGTTTTTCTATCTGTCGCCTGCCGTGTTTCTCTACGTGCTCTAACTCGCGTAAATATAGTCGGGATTACATGTAATTGATATACGTTATTGAGGTTTGCCAAAGTATGTTTGGTATTAAAAATGAAGAGTGTAGCATTCATAGCTTAATTACAGGGGCACTCAAAACTATTCCGTTACATTATAGTCTTTGGGAAAAATCGTCTGCGGTGTATTTTAATAATGTTACACAATTTTAAACTTAATGAAACTTATATACTTTATTAAGGTGCACTAGAACCTGGTTACTATAAAATATGTTATGTGTAGCACTTACAGCATGCGTACAGGTAACTCAAAAGTATTCATAATATTACAATCTTTGAAGAAAATCCTTTTGTGGCGTTTTTTAATGATGTTACTCTGTTACAAAATAATAAAATTGATTTGTATTTTTGAAACATTTTTGTAGTATATGGGGTGCAAAGCATATGTTTTTTTCAGGGTCACACAAAAGTGGTCGATTAAAATGTGGTCTACGGGGGAAAAAAACTCTTCACAGCTTATTTTAACACATTAGCGACGGGAAACGAAAATTCTTGTTTTTATTCAGAATACATCATTGGCTAAGGGAATGACTTCTACCTTACAGAAAAGACATTTATATTGTGTTGTCCATATTATTTATAGATTGTAAGACATTATATATTACATCCGTACATTGAAAGATATTTACTGCTGCATAAACATGAAAAACATATCTCAGAAACCAATTTCCGAGACACTTCCAGAAGAGGGAGGAGCTTCTACTGTTTTTAAACCCAGATTTAATTAAATTGCCTGTCGTCAGTGTGTTAATTGTGTTGCACTAATTCAAACATTATGAAATTAAATTACATTACTGTGGTTGACTACAAGAAGCTTGAATATGATTTGTATCGTATTTATCGTTCATTTATAGGGTCACATAAAATATTTCGGATACAGTTCTGGTCTATTAGGGATGATTGCTGAAGAGCATTTTCGATTATGGTGTGCGTTTTAACGTTAAGTAAATTTGTGCTTAATAAGTAGTGCTTAAATATTGTATAGACCATGTACAGGGATACACAAATGAATTCGTAAGTATAAATGAAAATGGGCGCGAATTGCTTCAGTGTTTTTTTTTTGTTTTGTTTTTTTGTTTTTTTTTGAGTTATGTATTTCCCAGCCCAATTACATTTAGTATACTAACAAATGTTTGCAGAATTTAAATAGAACCATATACAGGACTCCGCAGAAACTGGATATATGGTGCACACTATGCATACTAATCCCCGGAAATGTGATATGAGCAGTTTTAAGAGGGTTTTTTGTCTGCATTAAATTTAAATGTTATAGACGACGCGTAAAAATCTTCACGTAATATACAGGGCTGTAGAAAAGAATTCATGTACGTTTCCGTCTATTGGTAGAATTTACTAAAGGACATTAACACAATTAATTGATAATTACAAATGTAAATTAAATTACACTACAAAGGGGTTCAGGGGGGCAGAGCCCCCCTGAAGAAATCTACTTTATTATCTAAAAATTACCAGAATAAGTAGCTCATGAGATTTTCAGAATACCATTACATAACAAGGGGTTTAATTTAACGCTTCTAATGTCAGAAACCTTCGAAATATTTTTTCGTTTTATAAATGTTTATGTAATTTCAAAACTTTAAATTTCGTTTTTTGTAGAAAGATTATTACTCAAAGGATGCTAAACACAATGAATTGTAGAGCTGACGTTGAGGCTCCTGATCTGCAGATTTACTAGTTATTTATTATAATTATTAATACAATAATTTTTAAATAATGTAAATAATTATTGTCCATTACTACTTATCATATATGTGGTGTATAATCAAATGAACGTATACTGATAACATTAATTGCTGTCCTCGCTTATATGCATACAATTCAGTGGAACCAACAGTATGCAATTAAGCGGGGCCGACTGTACTACAATATATAACAAAACACATATACACACATAAATAACGTCTGCATTCAATTGTTAACAGTATATACAAATATTATACAGACTTACATACAATAAATACAATAAACCCAACTGGAGTGAAAAATTAGCAGATCCAGGAATCGAACCCGGGACCACAGCATTCCAGGCTGTTACTCTAACCACTGAGCTACTCCGGTCGATACCTGGGTCTACAAATTTTCACAAATAAACCATGTTGGGGAAGTCACCAGCCATCTATACGACAGCCTTGGATGACCGGACAACGATGAATAGATTTTATTCTTACATCGATCTACGGTTATAATAAAACACAAATACTACAATATATAATAAAACGCACATGCTCCAACATATAATAAAACACACATACAAAAATATATAATAAAACACACATACTTACGTAAATAACGCCTTCATTCAACTGTTAATGGTATATATAAATATTATACAGACATACAATAAATACAATAAACCCAACGAGAGTGAAAAATTAACCAGAGCCAAGAATCGAACCCGGGACCACAGCATTCCAGGCTATTGCTCTAACCACTGAGCTACTCCGGCCGATACCTGGGATACATCGGCTGGAGTAGCTCAGTGATTAGAGCAATAGCCTGGAATGCTGTGGTCCCGGTTCGATTCTTGGTTCTGGCTAATTTTTCACTCCAATTGGGTTTATTGTATTTATTGTATGCATGTCTGTATAATATTTATATATACCGTTAACAGTTGAATGCAAGCGTAGGCATTATTTATGTGTGTATGTGTGTTTTATTATATATTACAGTATGGGTGTTTTATTATATATCGTAGATCGATGTAATAGTAAAATCTATTCATCGTTGTCCGGTCATCCAAGGCTGTCGTATAGATGGCTGGTGACTTCCCCAACATGGTTTATTAGTGAAAAATTGCAAATTCCGGTATCGGTCGGAGTAGCTCAGTGGTTAGAGCAACAGTCTGGAATGCTGTGGTCCCGTGTTCGATTCCTGGCTCTGG
The DNA here is from genome assembly GCA_963932465.1 of Maratus speciosus. Lineage (NCBI taxonomy): Eukaryota > Metazoa > Arthropoda > Arachnida > Araneae > Salticidae > Maratus > Maratus speciosus. The sequence goes on from OZ010799.1 coordinate 195,776,191, forward strand.
TTAATTTTTCGCTCCAGTTGGTTTATTGTATCTATTGTATGTATGTTTGTATAATATTTATATATACCGTTAACAGACAAATGTTTGGCCAATGTAAGCAAGAAAGCCTAACTAAATCGTTGGCCAATGAAGCTAGATTACAGTAGATTAATTTCCCAACCAATCTGTGTTGTTTGATAAGGTGCTCTTGAGTGAAAAATGAATTGTATAAAAAAGATTACAGTCAGTCAAGTCATATCTCCCAGCACAATGACGCTTGAAAAAATCTTAAATATCGCCAGGCTTGTAATAAAATGTAAAACTGCTTGCGTTATTCATACAACTATGGATACTTGAAATTAAATTAATGTATTAATTTACTATCCTGGGAAAAATGAGTTATCTCCCCCGATTAATTCCGCAAAAATAATCTATAGGTACCAATCGACTGCAAATAATATGTACTAATTAGTGCTATGCATAAATTTTGTTTCGAGAGTCATCTACATACAGTAAAACCTCCTACAACGATCACTCCGAACAACGGCAACCTCCGAATACCGGTCATGTTTTAGTGTTACCGAATCTCTTTCATAGAAATAACATTACACTAAACCTCTGAACAACGAATTCCGAACAACGGAAACCCCACAGTATTTTTTATTTCAAATATTCCTTATTCTCACATTTTTATATAGTTGTCAGTTTTTTTTTGTTGTTGTTTGTTTGTTTGTTAATTTTGATTGCAATTCTGTAGAATTACAGTTGAAATTTAAAGACAGATTTCTCCAAATCAGGAATCCGAAAATACAGTAATAGTCGTAGATGATGCTGAGTTAAATGATATTTTAAATAGCGTCTGAATGACCATTAAATCCAGCGAGTACGTGAATGTAGATAATGATTTGGCAGTGACTACTTTTAATAAAATAGAAGAGCTGATAGAAAGCAAGGCCAATGAGAATAAGAGTAATGATGAAAATGAATCAGAAGATAATATGGAATTATCATAAAATTGTAGCGTAAAATCATATTATGATGCTCTTTTTAGCTTCAGAGATATAGGTCAAAATTTGGAAATTTCATTAGCGGCCACTGACCAATAGGAATAATTTTTAAAGTGGCCACTTTCTTTAAACTAGCGGCCACTTTTTTATTTCAAAATGCTAAACAGTAAAATTTCTATAAGTATTAATCTAAAACTGAGTAGCCCAAATAAATATGTTAATATAAATATACCGTAACCAGAAAAAGTAGAATCCTTGATGAAATGCTAGAAAATTTTATTATCTCCTTGTAAAAAAGTGGCCGGAAGGTGGCCGCTGATAGACAATTTTTCACTAGCCACTTTTTTTTTCATTTACTGGCCCTGTAGCCGGTGGCTAGTGCTAATTTTGATCTTTATTCAGAGAAATAAAAAATTTTGCGCTCACTCAAAATAAAGATATGTACAACAAACTTGTGGGAATGATTATGCATTTAAAGAAAGAGATATGCTTAAAAAAAAACGAATAAGTGATTTCATTAGTATAAAATAATAGTATGTTTTTTTAACTGTAAAAATAAAATAATTTTTGACAATTACTTTGATTTTAATATAAAGTAAATTTGACCTTTTAAAATGTGGAACCTCTGAATAACGGCAACCTCCGAAGTACGGTCACTTTATCGTGCTCCCAGTGGTGACCGCTATTCAGAGGTTTTACTGTATTTGAAAATGATGCAAACTTTGAATTTTCAAACAATGACACCCATTTTTAACACCTTATTCAAGTTCCTTGGATCGAGATAGGCCAGAAAAAGATCATTATCCTAAGTCTTCATAGAGTTAGAATAGTTTAAAGTTTGGTGATGATAATGTCAAATCCATTTGGCAAAATTTAATTTATACAGATGTTGCTACTGAAATAGGAGAATGAAATTCTCTTTTCCAGGTGTATTTTAGAAAAAATTTAGTCTAGCGGTGTAGTGTGAACTGGACACGCCAAGAGTAAAAAAAAAAAAAAATCTCTTTTTAGGACTATAATAGAAATTGCTTTCCCTAATAATTTCTGAATGTTTCAAAGTAAGTTTCCTTCAAGCCGAAAAAAAAAAGCGATACAGTATTTTTTTACTCAATCATAATTCGCTTCAGCTACTATCAAAATCTCACTTAAGCCCAACTTTAGGCAAAGGTAATTGAAAAGCGGACATTTCAGAGTGGGGTTTTAGGAGATTTAAAATCATTAATTAATTATATATGTATGTATTATATTTCAGAAAATTTTCAAAAAAAGTATATTAATAAGTCAAAAATTTTAAGTTGTGTGTGGGGATGCAATTGGCAAAAGTAAGAAGAGGAAATTTTAGGAAAAGGGCGATTTAAGTATAACTTCTTAAAACTGGAATTTGCAAAAACAGGGAAGATTTTTCTGATCCGTCATGGGACAAAGTTTCTACTCATATGGCGATCCCTATGAAATTTTATCAAATTCCCTGACTTTTCCAGATTTTGGATAAAATATTGAAATTCTTTGAGTTTTCATTGACTTATTAGGCAAATTTCCGAATTCCCTGACTTTCCCATCTTTTCCAGGTGGTGTAGCAACCCTATATTATATCTTCATAATAATCATCGGACTGAATTTTAATTAATTTTTTAATGAAATACATTGAGTAGATCCAAATATATTGCAGACATTTTTTCTATTCAATTTTTTTTTTTAAATTATGAAAATTAGTAATAAATTCATGTTAAAAATTATAAATTATGACATACATTTTTTTTTTCATTAACAAACCACAATCGGGAAGAACACCGGAGTGTAACTTTACAGCTCATTTGAATAATTGAGGACGTGAGTTTCAAAATTCGCCCCAAAAAACTAGTTTTATCCTAGATTTCTAGCATTGTAAAATATTAGTATACAATAAAAATCAATGGATGCAGTTAGAGGTTTTTCGAAATTACCCAAAATTTGATTTTCTGGATAAGGTGAGTTTTGAAACTCACGTCCTCATTTAGTTTTCGGGATATAGGGAAATTTTATCTCTCGAAGTCTAACAAGGAGATGGCCAACCTTGGTAATCACAGATTTTGATTATTTTAATATATGTTGTACGGTAAAGATCCCTTAGTCTCAGGTTCAACGGATTTTATACAACGCTCCTTAGTTCTTGAGAAACAGGGGGGGGGGGGTCTAATATTACAACACAACTTAATACTTGCTTTGTAACAAAAGGAATACGTTGGTCGTAGCTCAGTTGGTACGGCGTTTGCTCGTTGTTCCGGAGGTTCGGATTTGTTACCAGAACGCGCTACATTTGTTTTTCTCATTTTTTGTTTTATAAATATAAACATGTAATTATAATTTAATAATCTCAATTAAAATTTTTAATATCGTACATTAATTATAATGTTGAAATATTTAAATATAAATTTATAATTTTTTATTTTTAAACCATTATTTCTCATCCTTTAAAGAAATTTAAAATGGGATCTGTTATTGAATAATAAAAATTCCAAAATTGTTACAAAATTTGTTGTGACGTCCTCTAGTTATGATAAAATAAAACATATTCAGATAAAATAAAAATAAAAGCAGAAAGAAGATAAAGGGGAAAGCAAAACAATTCAAAGTGGAAGCATACGTATTACAAATTTAAAAATCTTTAATATGCAAAAAAGCTGTTGTAGTTTAATTCTGATGCTAATTTTTAATAAAATTATACTTTCTACTTTAAAAAGAGAGTAATATTATCATAGTATTGATTTCCCATGTTAAGGCAATACATAAATGATCTTTCTTCAAAATCCCGAATTGACGCAGTTATTCAGTATCAAATTTGTTATCATAAAGAACATATGAAATACATTTTAAAAGTGATTTAAAAAAAGAACAGCTTTACGTTGTTTTATACAACTATTTAGTTAAAAGTAAAAATTTAAATAGGTTAAAATTATAATTGTTCACAATATTATAATTTTTAATTGACAACGAGATTATTAAGTTATAATTACAAGTATATTTATAAAACAAAAAATTAAAAACAAAAACAAATGTAGCGCGTTCGGGTATCGAACCTGCGGAACAACGAGCAGACGCCGTAAAACACTGAGCTAGGACCAACGTATCCCTGTTGTTAGAAAGTAAGTATTTAAGTTGTGTTATGATATTAGACCTCCCGGTTTCTCAAGAACTGAGGAGCATTGTATAAAATCCGTTGAACCTGAGGCTAAGGGTCTCTACTCTACAACATATATTAAAATAATAAAAATATGTGATTACCAAGGTTGGCCCTCTCCTTGTAAGGAGACAATCATCTGAATTCAAAGGATCCACAGCATAGGAAAAGTAGACCCAAAACGTTTTGGAAGATTTTCTCTTATATAAAGAAAGTTTATTCTAAATTTAAAATTTCTGTACAATTTTACTGGTGAATTGTTGAGAGTTTTCGGTACTTTTACTTGTAAGATCTTAATTTTATTTTCCGAAATTTATGGATAACCCCCCTTTTTTTCAATTCTAAAAACATCTAAGAAAAATATATAAACTATATCTTTTTTCGGGCTGCCTTGATCCATAGTGCGTTGAAAGTGGGTGTTGTCATTTGAAAAATCAACGCTTGTGGAATTTTTAATATATAGACAATCCCCGAAGCAAAAATTTTTAATACAATTTAACAGTAGACATTATTCCCAATACCTATGTATTTTTATGCAGTTATTTGCAGAATAATTAGTACGGGGGTTCACTTATTTCCCAGGACTATTTTACATTATCTATTGACAAAAGAATAAAATAGAAAAAATCTAGTCTTTATATTAGACAATTCCCTAAAAGATAATCTGTGTTCAACTTTCCAGTTTTTGAATAATACATGACTTGTTTTTGGAAAATTGCGTAGTAATTTGTAGAACTGACGGAACTTCAAACATGCACGGAGAATATTGCGAAGTCTTCTATCTAGATTGAGAGATATAATACTAAACCACTTTTAAACTTGGTGCTATGCGAAAGTGTTAAACCTTGTCTAGTGAGATTCAACACAAGCAACTGAAATTGACTTAATTTGTTAAAATTTTTGCGCCCTCTGAAAATCCAAGGTCTACGCCCTTTTCCCTGGCCCAGTCAGACCCCGATTACAACTTATCACGAATCCTTTACAATTACATATGCTTTATCATCTCATCCATTGAGGACACCGGAAAATATTAAATCCTGCTGAAAACTAGAATCATTCCGTTAAATTTGAAAACATAATAAACAAAATGAAAAATTCTTTAGATTTGTCTTCACATACCTTACTATAGGGATGCACAACCTATGGCCCGCGATGGGTTAACGCGTGGCCCGCGAACTTCGTAAATTTATAACTAGAAAAAAATGCAATACTTGTCCGTATGATCGCAGGAAAAAATCGTGAATTTCGTCATTTTGCCGCGGGAAAAATTAAAAATTTCGTCAGTTAAGAATGGTTCATTTCGTTGATCGGGTGCGGAAAAATAGCGAATTTTGTCGATGAAGCTCGGAAAATCGCAAATTTTGTTGATCAAATACGGAAAAATCGCGAATTTTGTCGATAAGCTGCGGAAAAACCGCAAATTTCGTTGATCAGGTGAGGATAAATCACGAATTTTGTTGATAAGGTGCGAAAAAAAATCGCAAATTTCGCAGATCGGGCAAAGAAAAATCGCGAGTTTTGTCGATCGAGCTCGGAAAAAGCGCAAATTTCGCTGGTCGGGCATGGAAAAATTCGAAGTTCGATGGTTGGGTACGAAAAAATTGCGAATTTTGACGATCAGGTATGGAAAAACACAAATTTCGCTGATCGGGCACGGAAAAATCATTAAGTTCGTCGATGAAGCGCGGAAAAATTGCAAATTTTGTTGATTGGTTGCAAAAAAAGTGTGAGTTTCGTCAGTCGCGAGAAAAAGATCGCGAATTTCGTCAATTTGCCGAGGGAGAAAATTGCAAATTTCGTCAGTCAGTTAAGAAACGCGAATTTCGTTGATCGGTTGCGGAAAAATCAAGAATTTTGTCGATTAGGAGCGCAAAAATCTCAAAGTTCGTTGATCAGCTTCGGAAAAATCGCATTTTCTTCTGTTTATCGCGAGAAACAATTGCGAATTTCATCGATCGAGCTCTGAAAAATCGCAAATTTCGTCGATCGGGTTCTGAAAAATCGCGATTTTCGTTGGTCGGACATGAAAAAATTCCGAATTTTGTCGATCAGGCGCGGTAAAATAGCAAATTAGTGGATTGGTCACGGTAAAATCGTGAATTTTGCGAATGGTGCGCGAAAAAATTGAAAATTTCGTTGATCTATCTGCAGAAAAATCGCGAGTTTCGTCCGTTTATCGCGCGACAAAATCGCGAATTTCGTCAATTTACCAAAGGAAAAAATTAGAAATTTCATCAGAGTCAGTTAAGAATCGCGAATTTCGCCGGTCAGGGACGGAAAATCGCAATTGTTGTCAATCGGTTACGGAAAAACAGGTTTTGTCAATCGGGCTCGGAAAAATCGTGGAATTTCGTTGATCGGGCACGAAAGAATCGCGAATTTTGTCGATCAGGCACAAAAAAATAGCAAATTCCATCGATCAGGCGCGGAAAAATAGCGAATTTCGTCGATAGGCTTCGGAAAAGTTGTGATTTTGTCGATCGACTTTGGAAAAGTTGTGATTTTGTCGATCAGGCGCGGAAAAATCTCAAATTTCGTTGATCGGCTCCTCCAGCCTCCCTTCGTTCATGAAGGTTACATTTTTTTTCAGCACTAGCCACTTTCATGCCTATGTTTGTTTTTTAGCGCTTTTAATAAAACAAAATTTACTCCCTCGAATAAAGTCAAGGAATATTATCGTTCTTTGAAAGTAATCCTTGCTATATCTCTGTTATACATACAAATGTAAACTTTGATATATCCTTGCCAACTGAATTAGATATGTGGCTGGTTAGGGGAACCTAAAGGGATAACCCCCCATACCCCTGAAGCCATACTTTTTATCCGATTATAGACCACAGATCACCTCCTCGAAATGGAATTCTCTCCGTGTTACGGATGTGGCCCTCGACAACTCAGACATTTTTGTAAATGGCCCTTCTCTTAAAAAGGTTGTGCACCCCTACCTTACTACGTATTACTGTAATTAAAAAAATTATGTAAAAAACAATAATATAAAAAATATATAGTTTGGATCTGAATGTTATAATGTTTGAGACAAAATGTTCTTCCGAGTTTGGCTCATACATGCCTATTATGGGAGAAATAGATTTCTTTTCGAGGCGGAAGTCGCTTGTGGTATTGGATATGCGCATAATTATGTCTAATGCAGGGATCCAGATACAGATTTCGCTGTTAGCAAAATGAGATTGACCAATCACAAGCCTGTATATTTGCAAACAGTGAAAAGTTCTAAAAAAAAGCAGGCTTCTTATTAGTCAATCTCGCTTCGCTAACAGCGAAAAGTCTATCTCGATCACGGCCTAAATCTCGTATCGAACGTTACACTACGCAATCACGGAAACAATTTTAAATTGTAAATTATCGCTAATTAAGGCGGGATTTGCTTTTTTTTTTCGGTTTAATAAATCAATTTTTTTCTCTTTTATATCTTTCTATTTTCTATAGTCTGTTGCAGATCATTCCTGTAAAACGATTTGGCCGAACTCGAAGTCCTCTGGTAGTCTGGAAGTCCTGAGCTCAACGCGTCCGCTGGCTTAATGCATCTGTCCCTGCCGGCGAAGACACTCACGAGCTAATGCTAATCCTATGGGGAGGGATTTATCTAATATCTCGTTTGCATTCCTATATTTTTAAATATATATATTTTTTTTTGCATTGGATAGCCGAGGTCCATCTCTATATCGCACTTTTTTTACTTTTTCGATTTTGGTTGAAGATATTTTTTGTAAAGTTACTTTCACTTTCAAAACCGGTTCTGAAAATGAAAGTGTCATTCTAAAAAGTATCTGCAACAAAATCGAAAAAGTAAAAAAGGTGCGATGTAGAGACGAATCTCGGCTATCCAATGAAAAAAAAAAAAATTAAAAATGTCGAAATGCAAACGAGATATTAGAAAAATCCCTCCTCATAGGATTAGCATTAGCTCGTGAGTGCCTTCGCCGGCAGGAACAGGAGCCTTAACCCTCCGTTTTGGACCATGTGTGCGCTCGGGAAATTTTAACTTTCTTCTTCAACACGTGCATGAAATTTTATCCTGATGTTATTTAGAAGGTGCTAAAGGTACTACCAGGGCTTAATTTCTAACAAAAAAAGTACCGGAGCCCTAATATTCTGCGATACCCGTACAACAACCGTATCATCCCCCCCCCCCCTCCCTGGTCACTCCTATCTGCATATTTATATTTCGTACATTATCTTCAAAATTTAAAGCATTTTTCTTTCTTTAGCAAAATAAAGATTTTAAATATATCCTATCAGCGGATACTTAGTTGTCAATTATTCCACTTTTTAGTTATCACTCCTTCCTTCTGAATAGAAATCTTTGACTAATTTTAAAGTTAACTAATTGCAGAATTCTGCGATTAAATATGATAAGGATTACGATTAGGAAATAGTGTTAATACACAAAAAAGGGATAGTTCTCAGCTACGCATTTTTAAGAAAAATTGAAGAAAATTTACAGAAATTAATATTTATATGCCGAAGAATGGAACAAGGTTTACAATTTCCTATAAAAGGTGCATATCTTAAACTGTAATCGATTCCTTCCGCATAACAATCTTTTGTGGTGAGCCCCTGAAAATCAGATTAAATTAAAAATTTGACACTGTTATCGGAAGGAATCGATGCTTTTATAGAAAAGGTTGAATCACTGCTCGATTGCTTTCTTTCAGAATAACAATACATGGCAATTATATCTACTTACAAATGAAAGTGACTTCGTAAAATCTTTTAGATGGGAAGGAAAGGAAAAAGTAATTTAGGCTTCCGTTTTTCGGAAGCACTATTGCACTGGGCTCCGGAGCCCTGTATTTATGAGCTCCGGTGAATTTCGACTAATATTCAAATATTTACTAAAAACAGAGAAGTACCGGAGCCGGGCTCCGGTGGGCTCTGGCGCAAATTAAGCCCTGGGTACTACACTATGAGTTTATTTTAAAACAATTATACAGATGGCGTAAATATATGTAAACACATTTTACGCAAATGATTTTTTTTTTTTAACTGGGCGGGATTAGAACGCACAAACTATTAAATCAACCTTGTTTTGTCTTTTATAATTAAAGAGAACATAATTGATTAAAGCTTGATCTATTTTAGCCATTTTTATAAAAAATAAACGTCTTTGGAAGCCCAGCAAACTCGAAAAGGGAGTGAAAATAAAACGTTTCTTTTTCAAATGACCACCACTTTGTTGATTTCCAGCTTTTTGACCTCAAAGGGCTTGAAGTTCCTAACAATCATATCTATTTCCATAAACCTTAGCGAAAATTGGTTGCAGACGACCCTGGTGATCTATTGGAACGCATACGATTAGAAGTGCACGGTGCGAACGCTAGAACACTCACCCACGTAACTGAAGTCGCCAATTTTTAATAATTTTTTTTAATATGTTCTTAAAATGATACTAAACAACGTTAAAAAAACTCAGAGCTAAAATATTCATTTTTACTCTAGAAAAGAAAAAAAAAAAAAAAGCTATAAAACATCCTTTTTTTCGGCCTTCTATAGACAAATCTCTTTTTAGCTCACAGGTTACCAATTGCTGAGAGCTAATGTGCCCACAGGTTCTGTATGTACAGTCGTGGAAAAAAAAAAGTAAACACCCCCTACTAACTCCTCAACAAATCATCGTAGAAGAAAGTTACTGGTACCGAACGATTGGAAATAAAGTCTACTTTTAAATGATGTCTATAAAATTTTCTTAGGGGGTCATCTACATATTAAAACGAATCCAAACTTCATTTTTTTTCAATGGCAATACCTAATTTTAACGAGATATTTCAAATCTTCGGTTCAAACTATGCCTAGACACCAAATTTCAAGTCATTTGAATGATAAGTTTTTGGATTATAAACATTCAAAATTTAGTGCTTCTAATGTTAAATTACATTTTCATATTTTTATCTATATCTCCCGAAATTATGCTCCTAATGTGCTATTTTTTTTTTTTTTTTTTTTTTTTTTTTTTTTTTTTTTGTAGTAATAATACTAATATACCCAAACTTAAATAAGCTGAATTTGCAATTTTTATAATTTTATGATATGAATTATGGAATTAATATTCGAAAAAATTATGAATTGCAACCTACAATTTTTTTGATGGATTTAGATGTATTAAGTCCTGCTTTATGGAAATTCAAAAACTTCACATTTTTCTTCCGAGTAGTTTTCAAATTATGCTTAAAAAACGGCAAAATGATGGTTTAAGGGGCCGTCTATGATGGAAGTGAGTAGACATTTTGAAATTTATTCTGCTGTACTGTAATCTAACACGCTTCATTGACTCCTTGAGAGGCGCTTAAGTTGCCTTGATTAAGGAAGGGGCTCTCTCGGTTAACAATCCAGTACGGAACTTCAATTTGGATACAGCCCTTAAAATACGCTCGTTTTAAAATAATTAATTTCTCGGAAACTTATGGTACGAATTGCATAAAAATTCGTTTTTTGGCTAATTGAAGGGTGTAGAGTTCATTTATGCTGTTAGAATTGGGTACTGCTATTGAAAAAAACAAAGTTATGGTTCGTTTTAATATGTAGAATGCCCCCTAAGCAAATTTTATATACATCATTTAAAAGTAGACTTTATTTCCAATCGTTCGGTACCAGTAACTTTCTTCTACGATAATTTGTTGAGGAGTTAGTAGGGGGTGTTTACTTTTTTTTCCCACGACTGTTCGTATGTGTACGTAACAAGATAATTCTTGACAGAAATATCCGACTTGCTCCAAATTTTGTAAATATGTTCTTTATGATAAGGTGCTTCCCTGATTAGTTTTGGGGGTTCATTGGTTAAGTATAAAGGGGTGACGGGGGCTACCCCCCCCCCCCCAAGATAAAGGGATTTTTCATGCAGAATTATTCGATTTGCCTGAAATTTGATATACCGGTTTATTCTGATAAGGGACTTATCTGATTAGATTTGGAGGTTCATTGATTAAATGAAAGGGAGAAATGGGGATCAAAATCCCCCTTTAATTTAGCTAAAAAAAAAATAATTTTCGATTTCTTTATTTTTCGAGAGGCATTATTATTCGAAAAAAGAGTATAATATACAGATAGTGTGAATAGCCTGTGAGCTCAATGTCATCAATTAAAGTGGGCATTTTTCTTTTTATTAATACTCTGTTAAAATCCGTAAAAATTTTAGGTATTATATTTTTAGAGATATCGTCGAAAATGTAGCGCAAAAGTATATCCCCCCCCCCTCTATTTTCGAAACTACTGAAACTAAAATTATGAAAAAAATTAGAGGAAGTAGACGTTAATTTAAAACTTGCAGGAAAATTATAGAGATTACCCTTAGGTCGCACAGTTTTTGAGAAAAGCGCATTTTCCGTTACATACAAATTTGAGATTTGTGGACATTCAGCAAAAGTGTTGAGGAGCGCTGGGGGTACATATCGTAGCAGAAGTATATAAAAGTATTGTTGATAATGATTTTCGTAAAAAATCGTCCTTAATTAGCCGATATATTAACCCTTAAAGACACGAACGGTTTGGACATACATATAATGAGAGGGGCTGTGTACTTTATGTACCATCGGCTTTTAGAGCCTAGATAACAAATTTTAATGATATATTTGTGTAATGTAATGTCCAGTACTACTACTATAAAAGCAATAAACGTCAAATTGTGAAAAACAGACTAATTTAATTAAAATTAATTACATAAATACTATGGGATTCGCGACTAGATTGCATTGAGTTTTTCTCTCAATACGCTTCTCTGGTCTTTAAAAATTAATTGGAAACCTATCTGGGAAAACGCGGCACGGACCAAGGGGGCGTTGCAACTTTGTGACTTCCTTTAGAAACGCGCTTAGCATAATGCCAAATTTAAACTTTGATCAAGGGTTTTGCTTTAGCTACACTGTAAAAAGATAAGATTATTACTACGCTGAATTGCTGAATTTAGTTTTATGAAAGGCCAAATGAAGTTTAAGTAAGCACTACTTCTGCTGTCAGTACCGAATTAAGTTCATAAAATAAAGCGATTAGGATAAGATTAAAAAAAGAGTTATGCTGAGTAGCAATATTTGATATTATTTAGGCTTCATATCTCTTCTGAATTCTATGGTATACCCATTCATACTTTTCCGGTATATACAGCTATACCCAACCCTACGTTGTATTGTTTTTAGAAAGTCTTATTATTCTTTTAGCAAGGATTTTTTTTTTTTTTAATAATACAATTAATAATCCATATATTTGTACGGAATCCCCTGAGCGCGAGTAGTACTCGCACTTTACCGTTTATTTTTCTTGTACTCGAAAGGGTTTTTTAAAAAATACTGTAAAGTTTCGGTCTTTTTCCAATTCCTGTACACGTTAAAAGCGATTTCTTCAAATTTCATGTATTCACGTGTAAAAATGTGTCAGGTAATTTGTGAGAAATCCGAAGATATTGAGCTGGATAAAGTAAAACAAAACAAAACAACAACTGAATACATACTTAACAGCAAAATATATGTTAAAAATCTTAAATTACACTGATCTCCTGAACAAATTACAAAATAACTTACTCGCTTTTTGCATCTGTATCTCTTCGTCTTCTTTTCTTTTTATCTCAACAAATAAACGCAATTCCTTTTTCCAGTTTTCGATTGATTGAACCGCCGAGACTTTCATAAAATGATGAATTTTAAATGTGTTTTTCTCCAGCTTGCTTTCTAGGACTTCACTATTTTTGATAACATTTTCAGATTTGTCAACAATACCGATTCGCACATCCCACGGTTCGTTATAGTGAGACATGCAGGTGACAGTGACCCAAAACCAGATACCCTTTTCTTGAATTCTTAATGTCCAATCCTTTCCATGTAATTTGAAACCTGTGGTTGATTCCTCATGAGCTGGGGATATTAATTCCCCAAATTTCCACTCTAACCGTTTAAATTCTTCGTCATCTAAAAGAGTGAGCGTTTGTGCCATAGTGTCTTGTCCGGATGTTCAGCTGAATATTTTGATTCTTTGTTACCAAATACTAATACTGACTGTATGAAGATTTCAAATAAGGTATATGCAATTCCTGATCCTGAAAGAAAAATATATGGAGTTAATACTAATAGGATATCGGCTCTGAAGACAGTCGCAAATATTTGTTTTATTTTCTTACAACATTTTTTAACACTTTCCAACATAGTTGAAAAGTGTTATATAACTTCGGTTTGTCTGTCTATACTGCCGTCTATTTGTCCGTGCTCTAAATGGAGTAAATATGATCGGATTGGCATGTAATTGATAAACGTTATTGAGGTTCGCCATGGCATGTCTGGTATTGAAAATGAAGCGTGTATCATTCATAGTTCATTTGCAGGGGCAATGAAAATTTCGCGTTACATTATGGTCTATGGTGAAAAATCATTTGCGGTGTATTTTAATCAGGGTTGCAAAAAACCCGTGTTTTTTATAAAAAAAAACCCCAACCCGGCTGGGTTTTATCGTGTTTCATTGGGCTTTTTGGGTTTTATTGGGTTTTTTCGGGTTTTATTGGGTTTTTTCGGGTTTTATTGGGTTTTTTCGGGTTTTATTGGGTTTTTTCGTTTTTTTAAGAAGTGAGGGCAGTGGGAGTCCCTTATTTTTTTAAAGTATATGTGTTAAATTAAGAAATTTTAATATATTTTTATTGATTAACTTAATACACAAGTAGTTTGAATTGAAATTAACTTAATATACAAGTAATTTGAATTGAAATTAACTTAATATACAAGTAATTTGAATTGAAATAACACAAATAAACAGTAAGTCTGTAAAAAAGCTTTTACTTCTGACATCGTATAATATTATATAATAACCGCATATCACATAGTTAAGAGTTATTTTAATAGATTACTTTTTATTTTCACTCCCCACTAAGAACACATTTTTTAAACAAATCTTTAATCTTTTATTATTTATTAATCAAATAATGCTTGATAATATTTTCAAGATATCTATAGTTCACTGTATAGAACAGTTTATTCTTTGAACATAGCTGTTATTAAATATATTTAAATTACAAATGATTTCAATTATCTACATAAATGATTGTGATTATTTAATTTGAATATTTTGAAATGAAGTTATAATACTTATATAACATCCAACAATGTTTATTTTTATCAACAAACACGCACCTGTATGTAATAGGAAATGATACTAAAAAACCCAGGTTTAAACAATCAAACAAACAAAAACCGGTTTATTTGGGTTTTTTTTTTTTTTCAAAAAGCCTTTTTTTTTACTTTTTTTTTTCTTTGGCCATTCCTAGCCAAAAGTGAATAAATCAAATTTGTATCCAGTTTGGAACTTATATTATGAAGTTGTATATTGTTAAATCATAATATAAAAGACCTTGTCATTTTTTATCTATGCGGAAATGTTATGATTAGCTATGTATATTGATTTTTTTTCCATAATATTAACAGGCTTTTAAAAGACGTAATCACTTATTTCATTTTGACTTTGTCACATTTGGACTTGGCAGTACACCCAAAATATGTTTTAATAGGATAGTGTAACTCTTTAAACACAAAGGTTAAAAAACTAATATAAAAGTTACTTAATATTAAATAATAATATCATAGATTTTAAAAAACCCAATAAAACCCGCTTTGACGTGGGTTTTATTGGGTTTTTTAGAGTGGGTTTTACCCAAAAAATTCCACCCGGGTTTTTTGGGTAGGTGTGTTTTTTGCAACCCTGATTTTAATAGTCTTACACAATCTTAAACATAATGAAATTTGTGAATATTACTATGGTGCACTAGAAGATGGTTACTATGGAATGTATGAGGTTAAACACTTAAAATACACGTCAGGAACTCATAAGTATTCCGTTATATTATGTTATATGAAGAAAAATCGTTTGTTGCGTATTTTAATGATGTTACTCTGTTACAAAGATAATGAAATTGATATGGATTTCTGATGCGCTCTCTTTCTGTAAACTATGGAGTGCAAAAAATATTATATTAATTTATTGGGTCACACAAAAGAGTTCGGTAATACAATGGTCTACAGGGAAATACCATTCATTTTCACTTATGGTATGCATTTTAAGCTTATTTAATCTTTTGCATAATACGTGTTGTCTATAAATCTTATAGATCATATACAGGTCTAGACTTTGTAACCGTTACTGTGACTGAACGTGATTTGTTTAAATGTCTTTTTTAATTTGACTTGTGCATTTTAAAGCTCGAATACATGCATATCAAGAGATGTTTGCAGCATATAAATAAAATCATATACAGGGCTTTGCAAAAAATTCGATACATGGCTGCCAATGGATAGTAATTCCTGGAAATGAGATTTCATTTACTTTTAAGCGTGTTTTTGCTTCAATTAAATTTTCGCTTGGTATGTGATGTGTATAAAAATCTGTAGGTAATATACAGGGCTGTACAAAAGAATTCAAGTACCTTTCCGTCTATTGGTAGAAATTGCTGAGCGTGAATTTTCAATTATTGTTGTACGTTTTGCAACTAAACTAAAGATCACGAACTAAACTAAATTTTAGCATACTTTGTAGAATACATACAAATCTATAGATGATATATAAAGTGGACAAAATAATTGGAGTACCTTTTCGGTTATGTGTAGTAATTGTTTAAACCTGGTCTTCAAATGCGTTATGTGTTTTCTAAAATATTTACTTGTGTACCTTCCTTTTTCCTGATTAATTTTGTTAAGTACTTTCGAAGGGTTAGAAAGTCTTTAATAATCTATGCTTGACACATTAATTTTTTTTCTTCTTTGTGTAATGCACTGATGTATGATAAATAATAAAACTTTTTATTTTTTACAGCATTTTTTTTATATATTGCACTGGTATTACGATAATAAGGTAACCATTATATCCATTCTGAAGAAGGGTCGCAAATACTCTTTCATTTTTAACAACATTTGTTTCTGCATTGCACTGGTGTATGGTAATAAAATAACCATGATATCCGTTTTTAAGATGGGTTGCAAATAATCTTTTATTTTTTTAAAAGCATTTTTAACACTTTCCAACAAAGTTGAAAAGTGTTTATGACTTCGGTTTGTCTGGCCGTCTTCCGCGCTCTAACTCCCGTAAATGTACTCGGATCGCCCTGTAATTTTTGGATGTTATTAATGTTTACCATAGCACGTTCCCTATTTCAAATGAAGTTTCTAGCATGTATAGTTCATTTACAGGGACATTCAAAAGTTTTCCGTTACATTACGGCCGATGGGGGAAAATCGTTTAAAATGATTTTTAACGATATTACATGCTTTCAAACATAATAAAATTGATATGCATTGATCAAGTGCACTAAAATATGCATTCTGCAGAATATAGTTATTATTCATTTACATGACCACACAAAAGAATTCCGTTACATAATGATATAAGGGTGGAGTGAATTGTTTGCGGCGTATTTTAATTATGTTAAATTATTTCATGTATAATTGGATTGATTGACATCGCTGTGGTTTACTATAACTTATTTCAAGTATAATATGAAGTGCATAGCATTTACAGTAACACACAAAAGATTTCGGTTAATATATTGTATCCGAAGTACTGTACAGTAGCGATGATTGCTGGAAATGCATTTTTATTTGTGTTATGTGTGCTTTTATGTTTCACTATATTTATGCACAGTATATGGTGCGTATAAATGCTGTAATTCATATACAAGGATACACAAAAGAATTCGTAATGGTTACTGGGTATGATTGCAAATTGCTTAAAGGTGATTTTTAAATGCGTTATGCATTTTTGCGCTGAACTGCATTTAGTTTACTAAGAAATGTTTGTTGAACATAAAATGATATACAGGGTCACGCAACAAATTGGATACATGGCCGTCTATGAATGATAATTTCTGGAAAATGTGATTTCAGCAGTTTTAAAAGTGTTTAACTTTAGCTAAAGAGTGGCGTGTAATAAAGGTACTAGGTTAACTACAGGGTTGTACAAAAGTACGCAAGCATGTTTCGATCTATTAATATAAATTGCTGAAAGAGAAATTTCAACCTGTTATGCGTTTTCTTGCCAAACTAAATTTCCCCATTATATAGTATATATATATCAACCTACAGATCAAATACAGTGCTGTTAAAAAGAATTGGAATACATATTTGCTATGGATGATAACCGCTGAAATCAGTTTTTCAAATGTTTTATGCGTTTTCTAAAATGTTTACTTAGTTCTCTTATATACCTTATTTCCCTAAATAACGAAGTTTTGTTAAAGCATTCAGGAAGGGTTGGAAAGTGTTTCATAATCTATGTTTAACGCATGCTTTTTCTTACTTTTTTATATCCCTGGTGTATGATAATAAAATAATTATGATATCCATTACTAAGAAGAGTCGCAAATAATCTTTTATTTTTTATGTATTGCACTGGTGTATGATAATAAAATAACCATGAAATCCATTTTTAAGGAAGGTCGCAAATAATCTTTTATTTTTTACAAATTTTTTCTTAATGTATGGTACTGGTGTATGATAATAAAATAACTATGATCGTTCTGAATAAGAGTCGCAAATACTCTTTTATTCTTTTTTTTATATTTTTTACATAATGCACTGGTGTATGATAATAAAATGACAAACACGAATTTTTGCTATATGGGAAATGAATGAGCACACATTCTAATATGCTGAGCTAAAAATTGCTACACATGTATTGGAAGCAGTGGGACCAATATATGGTACCATAATTTAGATAGATGGATGGAAATGTACCATAAGTAATTTTGAAGTTTATCATTACTAAAATATTTGACAAGAAATAATCGTGTTTTTACTTACTAAAAGAGAAGATACAAAGTATTTTAAGAGAAGATGAAGTTTAAATTATACAATTACTCTGTTTTTGAAAATTAATAAAAGAGAAAAATACTTGCCTAAGCAGAAGATCCACAAAACGACCAATAATTTTAGTTCGGGTAATAACCGTGTTCGTGTTAAATGTCAGCAAGGTTGTTTGATTTAAATCATCTTGATTTAAACCGGGATTTAAATCATGATTTAAATCATGATTTAAATCAAATGATTTAAAAAAACTTTGATGTAAACCAATTCTACTTTTCTATAAGCACTGTTTTGATGAGGCCTATAGATGTCTATGAAGGTTACAGTTGCAGTAAAGCTAGAGATCCTACCTACACAACTTCCAGGTTGTGTAATATTTAAATGGGCCTTCTGACTGTAAAATAGTCAATGAAACATCGTCTTCATTTTGAAAGACCTATCCAATGATATGCCACTCAATAGGGTGCGTAAAATGTTTTTTTCGTGTCTACCGCCATTTTGTATTTTACGACCGCCATTTAGAATTTATAAAAACAAACCCTAGCCTATAACCATCGGACGGTTAAGACGAATCGATAGAGACCTCATTCATTAAAATCCATCCAGCCGTTGGGATGTTTCGAGGGTATAAATACATCCAGATACCCAGATTCGCGTGAAACACATATCCCTTCTTGGCAGTCGCGTACTAACTTTAAATAAAACTTTTATAAATATCGAATAATATATCGAAATTAGTGTTATTGTTTTAATGTAAATGTAACACTGCATTAAAAATATTATCTATCCATAGTGCATCTCCATAAATACTAATAAATGCTCTTTCACTTTTAAACTTTTTTCTTTCCCAAATGATCACTTCATTTTCTAAAGTTACATGCTAAATCTAAAGTTAAATCTGTTTGATATAATTTGTATTCTCAGTGGAGAGTTAGTATCTCTAAAGCATTCACAGGTTTGTTTTATGTTTAGTTGCTTAGACCTGCAAATTGCAATATCCCATATGTTGATGATTGATGTAATCAGTACTTGAGATAATTGCAACATAATAAATATTCGGACTGTTTGTCTAACATAGAATTATAGAATTCCAATTTCATGTTTCTTCTATAACTGAATGCACTTTAATTCCTGCGACTGACACCTATACCTATCCCATTTCTTTTCCTTAGAATCTATTGCTTACTGCAATCAAAAAGATAAGAAATGTTATTTTATCTTATTTCTAAGCTAAGCAGTCATCAAAAATTCAAAATTCTCTGCAGTTCAAAATTCTCTAATAATACTAGTACTAGAGGTTCTGAAAGAACCAAAATTTCACTAGTATCTATAGTGAAGCTGTAGAACACAACGATCTCTGAGACCGCCAACAACAATTCGGGGTTAAAGTTTTTAATCTTATGAATTCTCTTTTTATTTTTAAAAAAATGTGTCTCTTTTTAGGTGCGTTCGTAATTATATATAAGTACGTAAAACCTATAGTTGTTGTTTGGTCCGTCCATCTGTCCTCATATAACAGCACAAAAACTACTCAACCGAATGGTTTCAAATTTAATATATCTTTGTATCCAAACTAAGTTTAATATATGCAAATGGATAGTTTGACGCAAAGAAACCATTTAGATAAATTTTACTTACAATTTTGAATAACGCTACACAAAAGATAAATTAATTTATTGAAATACATACATTTCAATGCATAATATAGATTCAATGAAAGTGATCTATTTAACAGTGAATTGGAAAATTAAAAGTTTTGTTTAGATGTGTAAACATATTTTAACGAAACCAAAAATAATTTAAATTGAATTTTAAAACAAACCTTTTAAAGCCATATCAAGGCGTCACTTAAATCTTATATCACATCTTTTAAAACTCATATTTTGAGTTTATGAGAGATGTGGATGAGAAAGTATCAGCGAATAAATTTTTATACATCTTTTCATATTTAATATAACTTTTGCACATGCGATTGTAAATGGCACAAAAATAAAATGATGAAATAAATATTACAAATATATATATATCTACCCTATATATAAAAAATCCTAATTAAACGACTTTATGAAACGATTTTGTGAAAAGACTGATTTAGTTTTGCAGCTATTTTTCGTAAAATATGGAATATTTGGCGGTGAAATTAACAACAATTATCCGTATTGATTCACCAGGGGTCGATCCAGACAAAATTTGGGGCCTATTTAGGGCCACTTCACAAAAATAAATTTAATAAAATGGGCCTCTTCACAAAATAAATTTAATGAAATGGGCCCCTTCACAAAAGTAAATTTAATAAAATGGGCCCCTTCACAAAAATAAACTTAATAAAACAGGCCCCTTCAGAAAATTCCTTTTAATAAAATAGACCCTCTACGTAACATTCTTTTTCATAAAAACTGTGTAAATGTGTAATTTGTAAATAAAACCACGTCACGAAAAACAAATACTTTAGCAAAGGGATTTAAAGAATGTTTTTGTTCATAAATTCTTGGTTCGAATTTTAGTAACTGGATTTCAACTTTCGTTACAAAATGTTATTTTTCACAAAAATATAATAAAATTCACAAAAAAATAACTTCTACTTTGCACAAAATGGGCCCCAAGAATAAAAATCTGCATCGACCCCTGTTCACAGGTGTCAAAAGTGGTATTAGAATTCTAAAAATTGAATTAGTTTTCGAAATATTATTATTTTTTTTCTAATTTTAATGACATTTCCCTATTTAAAATTTTTATGACAACTAAATTAATTCACTTTTGTGGAAAAAGGGGGAAAATGTGGAGATTATTAGATTTAATTTTTTTCTTTCTTTTCCAAATTAAATTATCTTTTATTTCAATCGATAGTGATAATAATATTGTGACTAAATTATGTTTTTCAAGAATAATTTTAAGAAATAAAAACTTATTTTCTTATATTCGATCTTCGGGTATAATTTTATTTTAGAAAATAAAAAATCGTCTGTCCTTTTCCTCCTTGGCATAAACTTTATTGACTTTAAAAAAAATAATAATAATTCCATCGTAGCTTTTTTTTTCAGTTAGTTCACAAAGGCGCTGAAAGCCGAAATGGTTTAGGGAGAAAAATAAATTTTCTAAGAATTTATTTTAATTCATAACTGGAATATTTTGAACAAATTCGTCCAAATGACGCCATTTATGTAAACTCTTAAGAAAAGGGAAAAAGAAATTAACAGGAATTGTTATTTATTGATATACTGTCCTTTTAAAAAAATCTTAATGAAACAAATTTATAAGAACACTAATTCGGATATGTGAAAAACATGTATGACATAATAATTGTTCAGCTGAATGTAAGGAGGATAAAGTTTTCTGCTTGGTTTTCTATCGAATTTTAAAGAGAAAATAGGAAAACGACGTCATTTAGCTTTTTCTTTGTCTCTCATCTACAGCAAAAAAAAAAAAAAAAAAAAAAAAAAAAAAAAAAAAAAAAAAAAAAAAAAAGTGCTGCTGCTTTTAGAGAAATGCCATTAAAATGTAAAATAAATTAGTATTTCAATAATATTACCTTTTTAATATTTTAGATTTAGAACTTTTAAGAGTTATTATGAAACCTTGCGAACCATCCGGATATCTGAAATGAATATATGAAATAATTGCCCAACTGAATGTAAAGATAATAAAATTTCTCCACTTGGTTTTCTTTTAAATTTAATGAGAAAATGACATTAATAATGCGAAAATGATATCATTTACAGTTTTATCTCTTTCATTCACAGCAAGATAAAAAAAAAAAAAAAAAGTCGCATGCTATTAGAGAAGTGCTATTAAAATTTAAAACAAATTAATATTTCAATAGCATTATTATTGAATTATATTATTTATTTACAAGTAAATCTCAAACAGAAAAAAGACAAAAGATTTTTAAACAATTAAATTGTTACACGCGCAACAAATTTGAGGTGAAAATTACGTCATAAATAAAAACTATACATTTGAAATGATTGGGGATAATTCTTATCTTATTTACTTATCTTATGGACAATATACGTGCTACGTCACATTGGTAATCTCGTGGTATAAGAGTAGTGTGTCTAACAAATTTGTTTAAATATTTCATACCTTGATACACCATAATGCTGTTAAATGCCTGCACAAAATATTTTCGATTTCAATTTATTTTGTACGAATTATTATTAAATAAGTAATTCTTAGAAAATTATTATATAATTTATTAAATAAAATAAAGAATTTACATTTAAAAAATAAAATGGAAATATGCATGATGGTGCATTAAAATATGAAAAGAATTACAACCTGTTACTGCAGATATCTAACAGTCAATCAAAACATAAGCAAAGAATTTCAAAACCAGTGCATTTCCGAGGTTCTGGATGTTATTATCAAGCAGACGGAGTTTTTTTTTTTTTTTTTTTTTTTTAAATCCTCGAAACAAAAGAAAAAATATTATTCATAGCATGGTTATAAAAATAGAGAAGCAACGACATTTTAAATCTAACCATTTTATAGAAGCGGATTTTCAAATGTGTAACTCATTTTATTTATCAATTCTAAAAGTAACCATCAGCTGTAGCGGCAGCGGTGGGGGGGGGGGGGGATGAGGAGATAGTAATAGAAAAAGGCCCAATTCAAACGGAAAAGCAACCTGGGGTTGGCGGGCGTAGATCGCAGAGGGCAGATCCCCCTAGTGTATATATATATATATATATATATGTTACCGGCCAAACCCGATTTTAGGCCAAACTAGTTTATCTTAACGCCCATAGGATAAATTAGTTTTTCCTAGGCCAAACTAGTTTATCCTAACGCCCATAGGATAAACTAGTTTTTCCTAGGCCAAACTAGTTTATCCTAACGCCCATAGGATAAACTAGTTTTTCCTAGGCCAAACTAGTTTATCCTAACGCCCATAGGATAAACTAGTTTTTCCTAGGCCAAACTAGTTTATCCTAACGCCATTAGGATGAACTAGTTTTTCCTAGGCCAAACTAGTTTATCCTGTCGCACGTAGGATAAACTAGTTTTTCCTAGGCCAAACTAGTTTATCCTAACGCCATTAGGATGAACTAGTTTTTCCTAGGCCAAACTAGTTTATCCTGTCGCACATAGGATAAACTAGTTTTTCCTAGGCCAAACTAGTTTGGCCTAATGCTCATAGGATAAACTAGTTTAGCCTGCTATTCATTGGTCTGAACTAGTTTATCCTAGGCCAATCTAGTTTGTCCTAGGCCAATTCAATTTGGCGAGCTTTTATTGATCTCAAAGACCTCCTCGGCGCCAACCTTTTAGTTTGTCCTAGGCCAATCTAGTTTATCCTAGGCCAATTCAATTTGACGTGCTTTTATTGATGCCAACCAGTGTTGGACACACAAAGAAATTAACTAATGCAAACTGAAATTAAATTTTTCAAAAATGAGTCGAGTTCAGGCTCAAATTAAAAATTTTTCTCACGAGTCCGCTCAACTCAAACTCATCTATGGAAGTGAGCAAAGTTCACTTCATACTCGTTTTTTTTTTTTTTTTTTTTAATATAAGAGAACTTTAGCGTCCTACTTTAGAAAATTTTGTGAACTAGTCTTTTGGTTATTCGATGTACGGGGCTGTACGGGCCCAGCGAATTTCCCTTCCTGACACTCGGTCCGGTCTTGTTTTGAGAATTACTTCTTTCGAGAGGTTCGGACCGAGATCAGGGATGAGATTGACCAAAAAGCAAAAAAGCTGAAAACTGCGCGAACGACGTTTGAACAATGACACTTATGAATTTCATGCGCAACAAATATAATTGCTATTAATATATATGTTACCGGCCAAACCCGATTTTAGGCCAAACTAGATTGGCCTAGGCCAAACTAGTTTATCCTAACGCCCATAGGCGTAGCGTGACCAGAAATTTGGGGGTTGGGGGGCACCAAGGTCGTGCGAAGTAAAAACGGCGCCCGGAGCGAATTTTCAATTTTGCGCCCCCCCCCCCTCACCCCCCAAAAAAATCTTTCTTTTGTGATAGGTGTTGTAATAAAATTGATAAAGTGCAGAAACATAAATAAATTCTATCGAATAAATATTTCGCGTTTATTTTGGAACTTTAAAAGGTTTAATTTTTAATTTAGGAATTCAGAACAACTAAAAGAAAATTGTACTTATTTGTTAGAGAGTTCATGATGTTTAGCAACAGGGGGGGGAAAATGATAATGAGAGAAAAAGAAATTCCCCGAAAAATGATCGACGGCCAAAAAAATGAATAAATAAATAAAACTGTGGTTTGCAACTGTGGAAAATTTCGCGCCCGGGTCCACCGCTCCTTTAGCCCCCTCTTTGCACGCCCCTGGGGGGTATACTAGAGGTCTGCACGGACCGCCATTTCAAGGCCCGGCCTAGCCCGGCGAGAAAATTAAAAGTTCCACCCGGGACCGACCCCTTTATATTTTCACAGTTTACGACCAGGCCCGGCTCGTACAAAAATCAGTGAAAACAAGCCCGGACGATGAAAAAATCAATTAAATCAGCACCGGTTCGGCTCGACACAATTTCTCAAAAAATTCCGATTTTCCTTAACATACAATTGCAGGGCTGCCACTTGCTACTAATATCGACTATTTTCAGCATCCGGTGGCTATGGCGACTATTTTAGGCCGAAAACCATTAAAAAGCGGCTTTTTTCGGATTTCAGCGACTTTTTTTACTGCTGTAAAATGTTTGATCTTTTTCTTCAAAGCACCTGTAAAGTCATCGTCCCAAACACATTTTCAACGGTTGTTCGAACAGATTCGCGATTTTTCGACGAATTCCAAAATTCTCGATTCTCCCCCCCCCCCCCCCCAAATCTATTGACGAAAATACTTATTTCTTTCCGAGATCTTTTTATACAATCGTTTAAGGAGATTTTGCGATTTTTTCTGCGATCCTTTGCCAAATTTCGCAAATTTTTCTACGTCAGATCGACGAAATCGATTTTTTTTCCGCCACCACTTGTCCAAATCCGCATTATATATTTTCCGCGATCGATTGATGGTAGTTACTATTTGTTCCAGAGATCTTTTGACGAAAATCACGATTCTTTTCCAGATCATTTCTCAAAATTCGTAATTTTCTTTTCATGATCGAGTTATAAAATTCGTGATTTTTTGCGCGATCATTTGGTTAAATTCTCAATTTTTTTGATAAAATTTGCGTTTTTTGTCCGCGGCCATTTGATGAAATTTGGGATTTTTTTATGATCGTTTGACGAAATTCGTAATTTTTTGTCCATTCTTTTGACGAAATTTGCGATGATTTATCCGCGACCAAATGACGAAAATCGCCATTTGTTTCTGCGACCTTTGGTAAAATTCAAGATTTTTACGGTTGTTTGAGTTGATTCGCGATTTATTCCGCGACGAATTGCAAAATTCGCAAATTTTTCCCCAATCGATTAATGATAATAGTTATTTCTTTTCGCTACCTTTTGCTACGATCGTTGAAGAATATTTCGCAATTTTTCCTATGATCTATTGCAAATTTCCCAATTTTTGGGCGGCGATCGTGTCACGGAACTCATATTTTTTTTCCGTGATCCTTTGCCATATTTCGCGTTTTTGTTTCCGGCGACCGTTTCACGGAATTCACGATTTTGCTTCAACGATACTCTGCCAAAATTCGCGAATTTTTCTGCGACAAACTGGGGAAATTTTTTTCTCCGCCACCACTTGTCGAAACACTTGTCGAAATTCACGATTCTGTTCCACGATAGTTTATCGAAATTCGTGATTTTCTTTTCAAACCGACTTACGAAATTCTTGATTATTTGTTTAAATTCTCAAATTTTTACGCGATTATTTGACCAAATTCGCGTCTTTTCAGGAGTGATTCTGTTCTGAATTTTCCGAAAATTAAAAAAAAATTGTTCATCAGTCCTAAAATTCGGGCATAAGAAAAATCGCGAATTTCGGCAGATGGTCGCCGAAAAAATCAATTTCGACAATCGTTCACAGAAAAAAGTCGCCAATTTCTTCAAAGGATCGCAGAAAAAAATGAATTTCACCAAAGAATCGCGGAAAAAACACGAATTCCTACAAGTGATCACGAAAAAACGCAAACTTCGTCTGGGAATCGTGAAAAACACACACATTTCACCAAGGTATATCACAAAACGCAATTTTCATCAAAAGATCACGGAAAAGCGCGAATTTCGTCAAAGGATCGTGTTAAAGAAACACAATTTTCGTCGAAGGATCGCGGAAAACCGCGAATTTCGCTAAAGGACAGCCGATAAAACGCATAATTGGGGCCGGGAGATTTCCCCCCTTTTCCTCCTCTGCCGTAACCGTTCAGAAAATTTGCTGTGAATTTGAGATTTTTTTTTTCTCAGAATCACCCCTGTCGTCTTTTTGTCCGCAACCATTTGACGAAATTTGCAATTTTTTTTCTTTTGGTCGTTAGACGAAATTGACGAGATTCACGATTTTTTCGATGACGAATTACCAAAATTCGCATTTTTTTCCGCCGAAAATGTTATGGAATTCACGATTTTCTTTACACGATCCTTTGTCAAATTTCGTGAATTTTTCTATGACCGATTGACGAAAATGATATTCGGTATTTGTTCCAGAGATTTTTTGACGAAATTCGCGATATTTTCCCCCGACCTTTTGTCGAAATTCGTCTTTTCTTTTGTCGACTGACTGAGGAAGTTCAAGGGCAATGAGGATAAAAGAAGAGAAAAAATCATTTGGGGGATAAAAACAGGGGCGCTTTTTTTAGCCATGGCGCCCTGTGAGAGATGTTTTACTGTACCAATGCAAATGCTATTTTCATTTTTTTTCTTTTAAAGGATTTTACTAAAGCATTTCACTTTGTGCTCTCCTTCCAGAGCTGAAACTAGATATATTTCACCTGGTGTAAACATGGATTTTGCCCCCCCCCCCTCCTTCTCCTTCTCCCGCAAAGTAAATTTACAAAGAGAAATTTGCGAAAGTTTCTATTAGCGGACTTATTTTAAAATTTAAAATGTGTAACCGTAAAATGCGTAATAATATTGAAATCAGGGCTTAATTTCTAACAAAAAAAGTACCGGAGCCCTAATATTCGGCAGTAATAAAACCGTAGCGTCCCCCCCCCCCCCCTTGGCTTCACTCCAATCCGCATATTTACATTTCATACATTACTTGCAAATTTAAGACTTTTTTTTTCCATTTGCAAAATAAAAATTTTAAATATCAGCATATACTACACTGTCAAGTATTCCACTTTTTAGTTTATCACTCCTTCCAAATAAAAATCTTTCCGTAATTTTAATGTTAATTAATCGCAGAATTCTACAATTAAGTAAGGTAAGGATTATGATTCGGAAATAGTGTTAACACAAAAAAGGAATTGTTCGGAGCTATGCTAATACGTATGATGAATTATATATAGTCATTATATATATAGTTATTATATATATAGTTATATATAATGAATGACCAACTAGCAAAAACATTTATAAGAAAAATATTTAGAAATCTTACGCGCCGTTTCATCTCCATCTCCTACGTGTACGACACACTACGTCACATATGTGTTCTGATAGAAAAGAATGCAGAAACTTGGAGGTGGGAGGGAATTGAAAAGGCAATTTAGGCTTCGGTTTTCGGAATCGCTATTGCATTGGGCTCCGGAGCCCTGTATTTATGAGCTCCGGTGAATTCCGACCAATGTTTAAATATTTACTAAAAACAGAGAAGTACCGGAGCTGAGCTCCGGTGGGCTCCGGCGCAAATTAAGCCCTGATTGAAATATATAACCAGCTTTGTCAAATAGTTATTCATTAAAACCTGCGGAAAAAATCAAAAGGAAATGGAAATAATTCCGCTTTATACAGGTTTCCGTCTTAGCAGATAACTGTTGGCATTCTTTCTGTTGGAACCATGCAATTTTTGTCATTTAAGATAATATTACATTATAGACTATTTCATTTTTCTAGCTTTTACTGTTGTTGTTGTAGCATTACAAATTATTACAATTGGGGTACTTTAATGTCATAGTGATATGAGTCACATTGTTTCAGGAACTAAAAAACCAGGATTTACTGTAGGCATAAAAATGAATTTCAGCATTGTAAAATATCTCTCTGCACTATCTTCACCAGTTTTGTGGAATTATCACTCTTCTTATTTATAGATTGATATGTCTACATACTTTCTTCAACTTAATGCTAATTTTCAAATTTATGTGTGACTCAAAACAACAACAACAAAATTATTAAGTTTTTACTTTTCATTTTGTGAATTTTCGACCGCTTGGTTTTTATTGCCCCAGTCAGTCACCTGACCTCGCCCCATCTAAGGCCAGGTATGATGATATGCATGTAAAAAAGTAATTATAAGAAAAAGAACGGAGTTATTCATTTGCTGTCTTGTATATTGTAGGCGAATCTTTTTATATATTCGACAATTTTAATGCACTTTACTCAGCTTTTCTTTTTGATTTTTCAGCTAAAAAATATTTTTTTACACAAATTTAACACGCACATATATATATATATACTGTATAAAACGGTAAACCAAATTTTCATCTGGCGCCCCCTTCAAGTGGCGCCCAGGGCACATGCCCCTTAGTTTCGGCCCGGACTCCTTCTCCCGTTAGTTTTTATTGTCCCG
Organism: Maratus speciosus; assembly: GCA_963932465.1. NCBI lineage: Eukaryota > Metazoa > Arthropoda > Arachnida > Araneae > Salticidae > Maratus > Maratus speciosus. The sequence continues at coordinate 195,804,707 of OZ010799.1, forward strand.
GGTAGCCACCCGATCTCGCCCATATCAAGACGGGAAAAATGAAAGCCCAACACTGCTCAGGGAGAGAGAGAAAAAAAATTGAACAGACTTCATGAAATCTTTTCATCGGAAAAGTTTGAGTCAAACAAAATCTTCATTTGGCGCCCCCTTCGCCTTTCGGTACATTTGGAATTGGAGAAAGAATAATGCCTAAAAGAAAAGCTCTTTTTTCTGATTCATTTGCAGTTTTCTACTATAAATGAATCTTTTTTATATATTTGTAAATTTCAATGCATTTGGTTCAGTTTTACTTTTGGATTTTCCGGCTCTAAGACATTTTTATGCAAATTCAATATAAATACATATATATTTTTGTATGTAAAGACAAAAAAAATCTTCATTTGGCGCCCCCTACGCTTTCTGTTCTGGCGCCCAGGGTGTAGAAAGTTGGGGGGGGGCATACGACCCCCGTGCCCCCCCCCCCCCCCGACGCTACGCCTATGAACGCCCATAGGATAAACAAGTTTTTCCTAGTCCAAACTAGTTTATCCTGACGCACGTAGGATAAACTAGTCTTTCCTAGGCCAAACTAGTTTGGCCTAATGCTCATAGGATAAACTAGTTTAGCCTGCTATTCATTGGTCTGAACTAGTTTATCCTAGGCCAATCTAGTTTGTCCTAGGCCAATTCAATTTGGCGAGATTTTATTGATCCCAAAGACCTCCTCGGCGCCAACCTTTTAGTTTGTCCCAGGCCAATTCAATTTGACGTGATTTTATTGATGCCAACCAGTGTTGGACACACAAAAAAATTAACTAATGCAAACTCAAATTAAATTTTTCAAAAATGAGTCGAGTTCAGGCTCGAATTAAAAATTTTTCTCACGAGTCCGCTCAACTCAAACTCATCTATGGAAGTGAGCAAAGTTCACTTCATACTCGTTATTTTTTTTTTTTTAATATAAGAGAACTTTAGCGTCCTACTTTAGAAAATTTTGTGAACTAGTCTTTTGGTTATTCGATGTACGGGGCTGTACGGGCCCAGCGAATTTCCCTTCCTGACACTCGGTCCGGTCTTGTTTTGAGAATTACTTCTTTCGAGAGGTTCGGACCGAGATCAGGGATGAGATTGACCAAAAAGCAAAAAAGCTGAAAACTGCGCGAACGACGTTTGAACAATGACACTTATGAATTTCATGCGCAACAAATATAATTGCTATTAATATATATAATTTACATACAAGTTAGCTTTGCGTAAATTATAAAGAAATTATTAACACGAATTAGGCAGAAATTATTTACTTACTCTAATGAGAAGCTTATTTTACCAAGATACAGAACATTAATGTGAAATGAACATTTTTTTCGGGAACTTTAGACAAAATTTGCCATTTTTCGCGATCTTTTGACGAAATTTGATGTTTTTTCGCGCTCTTTTGAGTAAATTTGCCGTTTTTTCGCGATCTTTTGAGTAAATTTGCTGTTTTTTCGCGATCTTTTGACGAAAACTGCCGTTTTTTCGCTATCTTTTGACGAAAACTGCCGCCTTTTTCGCGATCTTTTGACGAAAACAGCCAGTTTTTCGCGATCTTTTGACGAAAACTGACACTTTTTCGCGATCTTTTGACGAAAACAGCCACTTTTTCGCGATCTTTTGACGGAAATTGTCGCTTTATCGCGATCTTTTGACGGAAATTGCCGCTTTTTTGCTATCTTTTGACGGAAACTGCCGCTTTATCGCGATTTTTTGACGGAAATTATCGTTTTTTCGCGATTTTTTTACGAAAATTGCCGGTTTTTCGCGATCTTTTGACGAAAACTGCCGACTTTTCACGATCTTTTGACGAAAACTGTCGTTTTTTCGCGATCTTTTGACGGAAATTGCTGCTTTTTCGCGATCTTTTGACGGAAACTGCAGCTTTATCGCGATCTTTTGACGAAAATCGTCGTTTTTTCGCGATCTTTTGACGGAAATTGCCTTTTTTTAGCGATCTTTCGACGGAAATTGTTGTTCTTCCGCGATTTTTTTGACGGAAATTGCCGTTTTTTTCGCTATCTTTTGACAAAAATTGACGTTTTTCGTGATCTTTTGACGAAAATTGGCGTTTCCCCCGATCCTTTGACGAAATTGGTGATTTTTCTTTGAACGATTAACGAAATTGATTTTTTTTTGTGACCATTTGTCATTCGCGATACATTTTATGTCCGAATTTTCAGATTTATGACCGATATTTTTTTTAATTTTCGGAAATGACTGCCGTAATTCTTCGGACTTTTCGGAACAGAATAATCCCTGGTTCAGCGATCGGAATTAAATAGGATAACCACAGCACGAGATAAAATTGAAGTGTTGAAATATAAGCATATTTTGATGCGGATTAAAATCATTTTATGATTCTTTTTTTATATAAACGAATAAAAAACGGATGTCTGCACAAAATAAATTCTTGAAAAATAAAAAATTAAAAATCGAAAAAAAAAATCGGAAAATCGAAAAAAGGAAATTCAAAAATGACAAAAAAGCTGAAAACCGCGGATCCGCGGAAGAATCTCATGCCTGCGAGATGGACTGTGACTCAATTTGTTTTTCTGGCTTCTGTCGGTTGTTGACTGCATTCTTCTTGAGGTCTGATCAAGCAGGAATTTTCAGTCGGTAATAAAATAAAGTACGTTAAAACCTGAGAAAAATAACTTGCCTATGACGGAATCCCGTGTTTCAAAAAAAAAAAAAAAAAAAAAAAATGTTGATCTATGTAAAATGAAGATACTAGTATTTGTGAAAAGAATATAATGCATTTACAACAGACAATGAACCTGCTACTAAGGGAATCTGCCTATAACGGATTTTTCTTCTTTCCTATGCGATTCCTTCTTAGAAGATTTTATTGTATAGAATTTTAACAATTTTTAAATCTCCAAGCAATAGAATGTAGATTGACGATATTAATGATTCTTTTTTAAACTATATTCATTTTTTAATGAATCTCTATTTGTATGTAAATATCCGAATTACTACTAATACCATTAATGCTTTTACACGGAGACTTGAAAATCTGAAAAATTTTATATAGAAAAACCATCTGAGCCGGAATCACAAAGGAGAGGAAAAAACTTCGATTTTGTTACGTTCCTTTTTTAGCAGGCCCGTCGTCTTTAGCAAATGTATTATGTTTTTTTCAAACGGATTATTATATCTAATTTGCACCGGTAAAAAAAAAAAAAAATCCGTTTAAAACAGGATTTCGTCATACGCAGTTTCTACTAACAGGTTTTAGAGTACTTTATCCAGGGATGAGATTGACCAAAAAGCAAAAAAGCTGAAAACTGCGCGAACGACGTTTGAACAATGACAGTTATGAATTTCAAGCGCAACAAATATAATTGCTATTAATATATTATTTACATACAATTTAGCTATGCGTAAATTAAAAATAAATTATTAACAAGAATTAGGCAGAAATTATTTACTTACTCTAATGAACAGTTTATTTTACCAAGATACAGAACATTAATGTGAAATTTGCATTTTTTGCGCGATCTTTAGACGAAATTTGCCATTTTTTAGAGATGATGAAATTTACCCTTTTTTAGCGATCTTTTGACGGATATTGTCGTTTTTTCGCGATCTTTTGATGAAATTTGCCATTTTTTCGCGATCTTTTGACGAAATTTGCCGTTTTTTCGCAATCTTTTGAGGGAAATTGTTTTTTTTCGCGATCTTGAGGAAAATTGCCGTTTTCCCGAGATCTTTTGACAGATATTGCCATTTTTTAGCGATCTTTTGACGGATATTGTCGTTTTTTCGAGATCTTTTGAGGGAAATTGTCGTGTTTTCGTGGTCTTTTGACGAAAATTGCCGTTTTCCCGCGATCTTTTGACGGATATTGCCGTTTTTTAGCGATCTTTTGACGGATATTGTCGTTTTTTCGCGATCTTTTGAGGGAAATTGCCGTTTTTTCGCGACCTTTTGACGGAAATTGTCGTGTTTTAGCGATCTTTTGAAGGAAATTGCCCTTTTTCGCGATCTTTTGACGGATATTGCCGTTTTTCGCGATCCTTTGACGGAAATTGTCGTTTTTTCGCGATCCTTTGACGGAAATTGTCGTTTTTTCGCGATCTTTTAACAAAAATTTCAATTTTTTCGCGTGATCTTTTGACAAAAATTGCAGTTTTTTCGCGATCCTTTGACGAAATTGGCAATTTTTCTTTGAACGATTGACGAAATTGATTTAATTTGGTGACCATTTGTCTAAATTCGCGATACATTATATGTCCGAATTTTCGCATTTATGACCGATTTTTTTTTTTTTTTTTTTTTTTTTTTTTTTTTAATTTTCGGAAATGACTGCCGTAATTCTTGGACTTTTCGGAACAGAATCATCCCTGGTTCAGCGATCGCGATGAAATAGGATAATCACAGCACGCGATAAAAGACTTCTCGTAGTTGAGGTGTTGAAATATAAGCATATTTTGATGCGAATTAAAATCATTTCATGATTCTTTTTTTATTTAAACGAATAAAAAAGAGATGTCTGCACGAAATAAATTCTTGAAAAATGAGAAATAAAGGCAAAAAAGCGAAAATTTGAAAAAAAAAACGCAAATTCAAAAATGACCAAAAAGCTGAAAACCGCGGATCCGCGGAAAAATCTCATGCCTGTTTATCCCCATCCGTACAAATGTATATGTAATATTCTGTAAAGAGAATTTTATTTGCTGAAAAATTTTTTCCAGTTTGGTAATAATCCTTAATTTTACTAATTGTTAAAGTTTGAAGAAATTTGATAACTTATTTCTAACACACACACACACACACACTCACAAAAAAAAAAAAAAAAAAAAAAAAAAAAGAAGTAAAAATTTTCTTATAATAAATATTATTCTATTAATTGAGTGATTTTATTTACAACAGAACTGAGCTTCGACAAATATTATTATTACTACTACTAATGATTTAAGATTTTTTTATAAGCAGCATAATTGTGCAGTTATGAACATCAGTCAATTATATTTTTATTCAAATATTAAATTTATTTTTTAAAAATATATGTGTATTTGATTTAATAGCGATTAAAGATTAAAAGCAAGCTGCAACTAATTAAAATTCAATTGTATTCAGTTGCAATTAGACTCAATTGAAAATAATGTATTTTAGTTGTATACTACAATTAAATGAATCACAGTTAAAATACTTTCAATTAAATTAAGTGTGATTTGAAGCGCGCATTAAAATTTTTATTAAATAAAAATCTGCCCCCGCCCTCTCACAGCACACAAAATTAAAAATCTTTAAAATTTTGTAGTTTCATTTTTTTAATTCTGCCGATTTTATTTTATCCTTTTTTTACTTTTAAATACTAATACATTGTGACCTCGAAAATCTTGCATTCAGAAATAAGGCAACTTCAAAAATCTGGGAACGAAAGCCAGCTCTCCCAATTTTTTTTTTCTTCCAACTCATGGGACAAAGAAAAATAGCAATCGTTTACGAATTAAAAATTTCGAGATCGAAAGAGATGGATTAGCGGACACTGAGATCGCTCAAGCTGTGCTAAATAGAACCGCCGATAACGCTATATTAGCAGCTCATAGGAAGGAGAACGAAAACCTTGCAGAAGAAAAGATGTCACTTGAAACATGTATGTGTTTCACTGGAAAATCACTAAATGGTTTAGAGGAACAATACTACATTTCCGAAATCGATATTGTTCACTTATAAAATCCAAGAAAAACTTGTTAAAGAACGGCAGAAACTATAGCAAATAAAATTTTATCGATCGACACAAGAATTGATTTCACTGTTTATTAGAATTTATGTACCATAGAAAAAATCAATGTTTTTTTTTTTTTATATTTATTTTTCCCACATAAATGTCACTTGGTTTTGAATTAATTATGAATAAATGCACCATTAAGATATCAGAAGTACATTTGATATTCTTTCAGAAATCTGGAATTTTCAAAAATCCGGAGAAGTCTTGGTCCTGACGATGCCGGATTTTGGAGGTATAACTGCACATAATCATACCTGCCAACATGTCAATTTTGAAATCCTTACAATTTTTATGACGTATTCTTGGGTGCTTAAAAATGCATAACATATGCACATGCAATGAAAAAAGTAATACTTCATAACATTTTCTATGCTATATTCATGTATAGTCTTTTTTTTTTTTTTTTTTTTTTTTTTTCAAAATAAAAACGTGAGATATCAGAAGAAAATTTTTTTGCATGGGAAATTCTAAAAAAAAAAAAAAAAAAAAAAAATCTGAAATTCACAGCAAATTTTCTGAAGGGTTACACAGCCAGAGGATTGGAGAGGAAAGAGGGGGTTTCCCTTCCAGTGCTAATTATGAGTTTTTTCGAGGCCCTTTGATGAAATTCGGACTTTTTCCATGATCCTGAGAAAATTTCGCGTTTTTTTCACGATCCTTTGGCAAAATTACTGTTTTTTTCACGATCTTTTGACGAAATTTGCGTTTTTTTTCGCGATCTTTTGACGAAATTTGCGTTTTTTCTTGATCTTGACGAAATTTGCGTTTTTTCGTGATCTTTTGACGAAATTTGCGTTATTTTCGTAATCTTTTAACGAAATTTGTGTTATTTTCGTAATCTTTTAACGAAATTTGCGTTTTTTCGCGATCTTTTGACGAAATTTGCGTTTTTTCGCTATCTTTTGATAAAATTAGCGTTTTTCCGCGATTTTTTGATAAAATTAGTGTTTTTTTCGCCATTTTTTGATAAAAGCGTTTTTTCTGCGATCTTTGACGAAATAAACATTTTTCTCGCAATCTTTTGACGAAATTCGTATTTTTCTCGCGATCTTTTGACAAAATTCGCGTTATTTCACGCGATCTTTGACGAAATTAGCTTTGTTTCAAAGATTTTAGATCGAAATTAGCGTTTTTACGCGTTTTCTGACGAAATTCGCGTTCTTTTCACGATCCCTTGACGAAATTAGTGTTTTTTCCCCGCGATCTTTGACGAAATTCGCGTTCTTTTCACAATTCTTTGCCGAAATTAGTGTTTCTCCTGCGATTTTTGACAAAATTCGCGTTCTTTTCATGATCTTTCGACAAAAAGTGTTTTTTTTGCGCGATTTTTAACGAAATGCGCGTTTTTTCACGATTATTTGACAAAATTTGCTTTTTTTCAAATATCTTTGATAAAATCCTTTTTTTTCCCGCGATCTTTGACGATATTCACGTTTTTTCCCACGAACTTTGATGAAATTCGCGTTCATTTCACGATCCTTTGAACAAATTCGCGTTTTATCCCCACGATCCTTTGAACAAATTCGCGTTTTATCCCCACGATTTTTGACGAACTTCGCGTACTTTTCACAATCCCTTGTCGAAATTAGTGTTTTTTCCCGCGATCTTTGATGAAATTCGCGTTTTCTTTTTCGAAAATTAGGGCTTTTTTCAAGATTCTTTGAGAAAATTGGCGTTTTTTCCGATCCTTTGACAAAAGTAGCGGTTTTTTTTTTCGTGACCCTTTGACAAAATTAGTGCTTTTTTCGCGATCCTTTGAAGAAATTAGCGTTTTTGAAGGGATCTTTGACGAAATTAGCGTTTTTTCACGCAATCTATGACAAAAGTAGCTTTTTTTCACGCGATCTTTGACAAAATTCGCATTTTTCAGGGATTGTTTATCCCGCGCGCAAAACCGTACAATCGTACAGTTCATCCGTACAACCGTACAATTAGAACAAAATCCGTACATTGTACGGCCAATCCGTACAAGTTGGCCGCTATGCATAATTAATCAATTCTATAAATTATTCCTCTCCTACATTTTATGATAGCATCGCACCCCATTCTTGGTCCTCCAGCCCATAATTTGTCATATGGAATATATTTTGTAACTAGCGATGGCAGTGAAATGGGAAAGGTAGTGGAACTGTATTCCACTCTTCATCGAATAAAATATATTATACAGCGGTGACAGCAATACTACTTTGCACAAGGTTGATGCCGGAGCGATAGTTGGGATCAATAAAAAGACGTCAAATTGCATTGGCTTAAAATACACTAGAATGGCCTAGGACAAACTAGAAGGTTGGCGCCGAGGAAGTCTTTGGGACCAATAAAAGCTCGCCAAATTGAATTGGCCTAGGACAAACTAGATCGGCCTAGGATAAACTAGTTCAGACCAATGAATAGCAGGCTAAACTAGTTTATCCTATGAGCATTAGGCCAAACTAGTTTGGCCTAGGAAAAACTAGTTTGTCCTACGTGCGTCAGGATAAACTTGTTTGGCCTAGGAAAAACTAGTTTATCCTATGGGCGTTAGAATAAACTAGTTTGGCCTAGGAAAAACTAGTTTATCCTATGGGCGTTAGGATAAACTAGTTTGGTCTAGGAAAAACTAGTTTATCCTATGGGCGTTAGGATAAATTAGTTTGGCCTAGGCCAATCTAGTTTGGCCTAAAATCGGGTTTGGCCGGTAACATATATATGTCGTAGGCTAATTGAGAAATCCGGCTCTTTGCAAAGAGCCGGGCTAATTGGAGAACCCATCTCCCTTTTTCCAATTAGCCTGATATTTTTAGGCTTATTGCAAAGAGCCTAGAAAGCGTTAGGCTAATTGAAAAATGTCCACTTATTATCCGATCAGGGGGATATTTTTAGCTCACAGGCTATCAAAGCCTGAGAGCGTATGTTCCCGCCGATTCTGTATGTACGTGTGTACGTATGTCCGTAACGCTATAACTCTTGATAGAAATATTCGATTTGCTTCAATATTTTTTCTAGGTTCATTCTGATAAGGTGCTTCCCTGATTAGTTTTTGGGGTTCATTGGTTAAGGATAACGGGGGGCTAGTCCCCACCCCCTTAATTTATATAAATGGGTTTTTCATGCAGAAATATTCGATTTGCTCCAAATTTGGTATACCGGTTTATTGTGTTAAGGAGCTTCCCTGATTAGATTTGGAAGCTCATTATTTAAGTATAAAGGGGGGAAAGGGGGCTACCCCCCTTGATTTAGATAAATCGGTTTTTCATGTAGAATTATTCGATTAGCTCAAATTTGGTATACTGGTTTATTATGTTAAGGAAATGGCTTCATTAGATTTGGAGGTTCATTGGTTTTAAATATAAAGGGAGGAAAGGGGGTCTACCCCCACCCCTTAATTTAGGTAAATGGGTTTTTAATGCAAAATTATTCGATTTGCTCCAAATTTGGTATACCGGTTTATTATGTTAAGGAGCTTCCCTGATTAGATTTGGAGGTTCATTAGTTAAGTATAAAGGGAGGAAAGGGGGGCTAGACCCCCCCCCTTAATTTAAATAAATTGGTTTTTCATGCAGAGTTATTCGATTTGCTCCAAATTTCGTATACCGGTTTATTATGTTAAGTAGCTGCCTTGATTAGATTCGGAGATTTATTGGTTAAGTATAAAGGAGGGACAGGGGCTAGTGTCCCCTTAATTTAGATAAATGGGTTTTTCGTACAGAATTATTCGATTTGCTTCAAATTTGATATACCAGTTTATTACGATATGGCTTCCTTCATTTCATTTGGTGGTTCATTGGTTAAGTAAAAAAGGGGGGAAAGGAGGTCAATTGCCCCTCCCCTTAATTTAGATAAATGGGTTTTCAGGCAGAATTATCTAATTTAGTTTAATTTTTTCTACGTTCATTCTAATAAGGAGCTTTTCTGATTAGATTTGAAAGTTCATTGGTTCAGCATAAAGGGAGAAATTGGGGAGCTAATACCCCCTTAATTTAGTGAAATGGTTTTTTTCATGCAGAATTATCTGATTTGCTTCAAATTCGGTATACCAGTTTATTCTGTTAAGTAGCTTCTCTGATTAGATTTGGAGGTTCTTTGGTTATTTAGAAAGGGGGTCAACGGGGACTAATCCCTTCATTTATTTTTCGAGGTGCATTATTCTTTGAAATAAGAGTATAATATACAATTAGTGTGAATATTCTGCGAGCTCAATGCCATCAGTTTAACTGGGCAATTTTCTTTTTATTAGGTTTATTAACGCATAACCCTACCCAAACCCGAAAAGTAAATTACAACAAACCGTACCACGATCCGAACTAAACAAAATAATTTCAGTCTACATGCAACCCGACCCGAACCTGAGAGTTCCATTTGAAAAAACCCGAAATCTCGAACCAAATGTGATAACCGACAAAAATATTCCAAAGATCCATAACCGGATCCGAACAAGACAAATTAGTTTCTGTGGACACGCAACGCTACCAGAACCTAAAAATTCCATTCGAAGTCAACCTGAAATCCGTCCCGAACCAAATGGTAACCGACAAAAATATTCCAAAGAACTATAACACGATGCAAGCCAGACAAAATAATCTCCGTCCACCGGCAACCCGATCCGAACCTGAAAGTTCTAATTGAACTCAATCCGAAAACTGGTTATGGTCGGTTTTCGGGTTGACTTCAAATGGAATCTTCAAGTTCGGATCCTGTTGAAAAAAAATTAAACTAAATTAGATAATTCTGCATGAAAACACATTTATCTAAATTAAGGGGAGGGGCAATTGCCCCCCTTTCACCCTTTTATACTTAACCAATAAACCTCCAAATCAAATGAAGGAAGCCATATCGTAATAAACTGATATATCAAATTTGAAGCAAATCGAATAATTCTGTATGAAAAACCCATTTATCTAAATCAAGGGGACACTAGCCCCTGTCCTCCTTTATACTTAACCAATAAATCTCCAAATCTAATCAAGGCAGCTCCTTAACACAATAAACGGTACACGAAATTTGAAGCAAATCGAATAATTCTGTATGAAAAACCCATTTATCTAAATCAAGGGGACACTAGCCCCTGTCCTCCTTTATACTTAACCAATAAATCTCCAAATCTAATCAAGGCAGCTCCTTAACACAATAAACCGGTACACGAAATTTGGAGCAAATCAAATAACTCTGCATGAAAAACCCATTTATCTAAATTAAGGGGTGGACTAGCCCTCCTTTCCTCCCTTTATACTTAACTAATGAACTTCCAAATCTAATCAGGGAAGCTCCTTAACATAATTAACCGGTATACCAAATTTGGAGCAAATCGAATAGTTTTGTATTAAAAACCCAATTACCTAAATTAAGGGGGGGGGGGCTAGCCCCCCCCTTTCCTCCCTTTATACTTAACTAATGAAGCTCCAAATCTAATCAAACCATCTCTTTAACATAATAAACCAGTATACCAAATTTGAGGTAATCGAATAATTCTACATGAAAAACGCATTTATCTAAATTAAGGGGAGAGGCAATTGCCCCCCTTTTTCCCTTCATACATAATAATGATCTTCCAAATGTAATCAGGGAAGCTGCTTAACATAATTAACCGGTATACCAAATTTATTGCAAATCGCATATTTCCTCATGAAAAACCCCATTTATCTAAATTACGGGGGTGGATAGCCCCCCCCTTTCCTCCCTTTATATGTAACTAATGAACCTCTAATCAAGGCAGCTCCTTAACTTAATAAACCGGTATACCAAATTTGGAGCAAATCGAATAGTTCATCATGAAAAACCGATTTATCTAAATTAAGGGGGTAGCCCCCCTTTCCCCCTTTATACTTAAATAATGAGCTTCCAAATCTAATCAGGGAAGCTCCTTAACACAATAAACCGGTATACCAAATTTGGAGCAAATCGAATGTTTCTGCATGAAAAACCCATTTATTTAAATTAAGGGAGGGGACTAGCCCCCCTTTCCCCCCTTTATCCTTAACCAATGAACCCAAAAACTAATCAGGGAAGCACCTCATCAGAATGAACCTAGAAAAAAAAAATGAAGCAAATCGGATATTTCTATCAAGAGTTATCGCGTTACGTACATACACTATGACGCAAAAGTTTAGACAATGACGTCATTCAGCTTTAAAATGTAGAATTATGACGTCAGAATTACAAAAAGCTGTAAATATATTCAAAAACTGATTTAAAATGCTATGTACAAAAGACAGTCGTTTTATTTGCTATAATACTAACTTTTTTCATAAAAATTCAAATGTGCTTGTCGCAAAAGTTTAGACACTATTCTAAATTTCTTTGAATATTCGCTGGCATATGCAAATTTAGAATCGATGATGTCACAAATTTGGAGTACTTAAGTTCTGCAAACGATTGCGCTTCATAGTCGACATGCCGAGAGCTAAAGAAATTCAAGTGAATGAGGTTTCAAGGATTTGGCAGTTGAAAGGTGAAGGGAAGAGCGTTTCTGAAATTTCTGCTATTATTAATAGGTCAAAAAAATCTATTTATCGAGTTTTATCGAGTGGTTCCGAATATAAAGCAAAATGTCGGTCTGGGAGGCCACGTGTGACAAATGTACGAGAGGATCGCCTGATACAAAGACTAGCGAGTACTCAACAAATGAGCGTACGTGGAGTTCAAAGCTCATCGGGACTCTCTGTATCAAAGGATACGATTCGTAGACGAATTTTGGAAAAAGGAACAATCGTTTATAGCAAAATGCAGAAGAAACCAGCTCTGAAACCACATCATAAGTTACAAAGACTTATGTGGGCTCGAAAGCATATGTCATATGGAGAGAAATGGCAGTCAGTCATATTTAGCGATGAAAAAAAGTGGAATCTGGATGGTCCAGATGGTTGTTTATCGTATTGGCATGACTTGCGGAAGGAACCTCGACGTTTTTTTAGTCGCAGACAAGGAGGGGGCTCGGTGATGGTTTGGGCAGCCTTTTGCTATAATGGACAAGTATCTCTGACCTTCACCAGTGGTCGTCAAACTTCACAGCATTATACACAGACATTAGAAGAAAACCTACTGCCATTTGCTGAGCTTCTAGGGGGTCCTCAGTGGGAATTTCAGCAAGACAATGCTTCAATTCACACTGCAAAACATTCAAAAACTTGGTTTAATTCCCATAATATAAGAGTTCTCGACTAGCCAGCATGTAGCCCAGATCTTAACCCTATAGAAAACCTTTGGAGCATCATGTGTCGCAAAGTTTATAGTAACGCTAGACAATACTCTTCTGAAAAGGAACTTAAGACATCTATTGAGAATGCATGGTACGATATCGATCCACAAACTATGCAAGATTTAGTTTCTTCCATGCAATCTCGTGTATATGACGTAATACATAAGCATGGATGCGCAACCAGGTTTTAAAAATTGTTTATTTCGATTTTATTTAATTTGTGTCTAAACTTTTGAGACAGCAGTTTATTTTTGTTACCATTTAATTTATTGCAATATGCACAATTCCACTTTTATTTGTTATAAATATTGTTTATATGTACAGCACATTAATTTCAAGCAGTGATTTGAAAATTGAATAAATATTTTTCAAAGTATGTAAGAATTTCTTCATTGTCTAAACTTTTGCGTCATAGTGTACGTACCTACACACGTACATACAGAATCGGCCGGAACATAAGCTCTCAGGCTTTGATAGCCTGTGAGCTAAAAATATCACCCTGATCGGATAATAAGTGGTCATTTTTCAATTAGCCTAACGCTTTCTAGGCTCTTTGCAATAAGCCTGAAAAATATCAGGCTAATTGGAAAAAGGGAGATGGATTCTCCAATTAGCTCGGCTCTTTGCAAAGAGCCTAGGCTGTTTGCAAAGAGCCGGATTTCTCAATTAGCCTACGACATATATATTAATATCATACGTCACTCAGAATTTGTTATCATTATTTTAAAATCCATATTTAAAATTGTTAGAGCCATAAGATAAAGTGCTGCATCACAAACTTTTAATTCATTAAGGGTTTTTTCTTGATTTTTGCTTACAGGTATTTTTAATAAGGACATTTTCACTTTCTAAAGGTAAACGGAAAAAAGGTGACAGGAAAAAACGGGACCGGAAAAAACGTGACAGAAAAAACAAGAGCGGAAAAAACGGGACAAGGAAAAAACGGGACCGGAAAAAACGTGACAAGGAAAAAAGGTGACCGGAAAAAGCGTGACAAGGAAGTGTTAAATATTGAACTTGTCGATAAATAAATGCTAAAAACTAAAGTAAAGTTTTTCCACTGTCAGTTTCTTACAGCGTAGGGGGGGGGGGGGCAGAGTTAATGGGTGAGTGAGACAATTCTAAGATTTGGTCCAAGAAAACGCAATTTTAACATTTCATTAAGAGAAGTTTAACATGACTTCTACAAGGGACAAGCTGGTGCTTTCTACGGGAGGGGGGGGGGGATTAAGGAAATACAATTTATAGGTTCTTTCAACTGCAAATTCGCGAACGCGAATCCAAATATTTTTCGTCGATTTCTACGAATGCTAATATTGAAAAAATTTGAAAATTCGCTTACGATAATTTTAATTAACATCACTACTTGATATTTGATATTCGCGAACGGTAATACCAATATTTTCCGTTGATGTTTAAGAATGCTATTATTAAAAAAAAATCCTGAATATTCGCATATGAAAATTCACATTTACACTACTACTTAATTTGGACATTATGTGAATAAGAATGCTTTCCGTTGATAATTAGAATGCAAATATTGAAAAATGTTGTAAATGCTCGTTTACATAACAACTTGTTTTTCGACTTACCCATGTATAATATCATATAAACTTTTTTTTTTTTTTTAGTTTTAAAGAAGTTAATTATAATAGATTCGATTGGAAAGTTTTATTTTTATTATTTTTATTTTATTTAACGCTATTTGTATTTTTTGTTTATTAACATAAAATTATATTAATAATAATAATAATAATAACATTTTTTAGACTTTCTGAATCACTTATCAATTTATAATTTTTTATGTCCTGATCAGTGGCATTAGTATTTTCAGATATTAACAGAACAAATAAAATAAAAAATAATAATAAGTAAATATCTTTGTTAAGATATGAATAAATTAGAAATTAACATAGTTTGTTACTTTTCTTTTTTTTTTTTTTTTTTTTTTTTTTGTTATATTAAGCAATTGATTGAAGTCAAATTTTTTGCAATTTTTGGTTTCATCATGGAATTCCCAGATATATTATTCTAAACATATAAACTAAACAAAATAAATTAAAATAAACATTTCTATAAGATACTGGAATCACGGAAAAAAGGCGCACATAGGAAAAAAACAAATCGGATAAAAGACCACGGGAAAGTATTCTATTTATTAAGTTGTATACATAACAGAAAATATAATATGAAGTTTGTTTTTTAAGGAATTTTAAAAACATAGTAAACCTTATATATTTTTTAACGACATGAAGGCCATATTTAAATAAACAATTAAAACTAAAGTGCAGTTTTTCCACTGTCAGCTTTTTACAACGTAGGGATGGAGGGGAGGTACTGAGTTAATGGGTGAGTTAGACAATTCTAAGATTTGGTCCTAGAAAACACAATTTTAACATTTCATTAAGAAGTTTCGTATGGCTTCTACAACGGACAAGTTAGTGCTTTCTACGGAGGGGGGGGGGGGGGTATTAGGGAAATACAATTTATTGATTCTTTCAATTCGCTATTGAAAGCTTATATATAAGCAAAGATGTGTTATATATTTATAAAACTTTAATCAATAATGATTTTTGGGTACAGTGGAGGGCGGAGGGGGAGGGAACAATTACGTACACAGCTTGTAAAGGGAATAAAATAAAGAAGAAGAGAGGAGGCATTTGCTTTAGAGGAATTTTTTCATAATACTGTGCACGCAGGTTCTGTATGTATGTATGTATGCAATGCACTTACGTCTGTATGTACGTAACGCGATAACTCTTGACAGAAACATCCGATTTGCTTCATTTTTTTTCCAGGTTCATTCTGATAAGGCGCTTCCCTAATTAGTTTTGGGGGTTATTGGTTAACAGTAAAGGGGGCTACTCCCACCACCTTAATTTAGATAAATGGGTTTTTCATGCAGAATTATTCGATTTGCTCCAAATTTGGTATACCGATTTATTATGTTAAAGAGCTTCCATGATTAGTTTTGGAGGTTCATTAGTTAAATATAAAGGGGGGGAAGGAGCTAGCCACCCCCTTGATTTAGATAAATGGGTTTTTCATGCAGAATTATTAGATTTGCTCCAAATTTGGTATGCCGGTTTATTATGTTAAGAAACTGCCATGATTAGGTTTGGAGGTTCATTAGTTAAGTATACACGGGGGAAAGGGGGCTAGAACCCCCCTTAGTTTAGATAAATGGGTGTTTCATGCAGAGTTATTCGATTTGCACCAAATTTAGTATACCGGTTTATTATGCTAAGGAGCTGCCTTGATTAAATTTGGGGGTTTATTGGTTAAGTATGAAGAGGGGAGCGGGGGCTAGTCCCCCCTTAATTTAAATAAATGGGTTTTTCATGCAGAATTTTTCGATTTGCTTCAAATTTGATATATCAGTTTATTCCGATATGGCGCTTCCTTCATTAGGTTTGGAGATTCGTTGATTAAATATGAAAGGGGTGCAAGTCACCTCTTCTTAATTTAGATAAATGGATTTTCATGCGGAATTATCCAATTTATTTTATTTTTTTCTATGTTCATTCTGATAAAGAGCTTTCCTGATTAGATTTGGAGGTTCATTAGTTAAGTATAAAGCTTAATTTACCGCTATGGTTTTTTCATGCAGAATTATCTGATTTGCTTCAAATTTGGTATACCGGTTTATTATGTTAAGGAGCTTCCCTGATTAGATTTGGAGGTTCATTGGTTAAGTATAAGGGGGGGCGGAGACTAACCCCCTTCATTTATTTTTTGAGGTGCATTATTCTTTGAAAGATATATTTTACAAGATTATATTATACTGTTATATTTTACAAGAAAATCCTATTGTTCCGTTTGCTCCTATATCCCATTAGCCCCCAGTCTCCCCTATATGTATTTTTTCTCAATCTTTGTTATCTGGATTTTCTGTTATACTGATAGCATGAAGTACGGGTGACATGAACAAAAATTTAATTCCTCTTGAGTTTCATGTTAACGAGGTTACTGTGTTCACTTATCTTTATGTACCTAAACTTAATTTGGTAGGCAGAAAAAAAAACCGCATGGGAAAATTAAGATTTATATTTCTGATCAATTCTGTGGAAACTGATCGAGAAAAAATTCTGGAAATGTTCATACTTATAGGAATAAAAAATATTTCGTAACCGTATTAGCGAACGTGGAAATGGAAAATATGAAACTTAGCAATTAAATAATACATTAACCCTTTATGTGACGACAGTTCTTCAAAATACCATTAAAATAACTGTTTATAAAATTCATTTAAAACATCGATTAGTAGTAATACAGTTTAGAATGTGTTACAGACGCTTTACTCTATCATGTTCAGGGCTTGAAAATTCTAAAAATTTTAAGGTTCCCAGCTGGGAACCTACATGAAAAGTATAGATTCCCAGATGAAAAGTGTAGGTTCCCAAGAAAATTTACGCGTTCATATTTTTTTTTTTCAATAAATCCGGATCTTAATGGATAAAGATATTGTGTTACATAGACACAGTTCTGAATAATAAACAAAAATTTTACTTTTATGGTTTATCAATTAATGTTTTGACTGTTCTCTATTCAAAAAGCATACATCCTCCCCCTCCTTTCATATTCCTATAGCTTTTACTTTAAAAGGTAAATTTTGCCCACTAAGATTTAGCATTACACATTGCATTTACCAATTATTCAAACATAAATAGAACAAATTGAAGAGAATGTAATTATAAGATATACATAAATATATATACATACAATATTACATTTTTAAATTGTCAGATTTATTATACATGCTAAAGATTTGATTCCCACCCCCCCCCCCTCCAGTTTAAATTATATTGCACGGGATTTGATGCATCATTATTAAAAATTACATTTTATAATATATAAAAACAATACTTTTCCTAAATCTTCACTTTCAAAACTTATAAAAGCCTTCTTGATTAATACAATATATACATACAATATTTATTTTTTAAATTGTCATTTTTACGAC
This sequence comes from Maratus speciosus, assembly GCA_963932465.1. Lineage (NCBI taxonomy): Eukaryota > Metazoa > Arthropoda > Arachnida > Araneae > Salticidae > Maratus > Maratus speciosus. The sequence continues at coordinate 195,822,593 of OZ010799.1, forward strand.
ATGCTTAAGATTTGATCTCGCCCCCTTCAATTTCAATTATATTGCAGAGAAAAAAAACGCGATAAAAAACATGCGATAAAAAACATGCGCTCAGAAACTTTGAAGATAAACCTCGGAGTATTACGTCAATCAGTGTTGCCAGATTTTTAAAACGTAAAATACTACACAAGAAAAAATACAACATCTTCCACGGCACGCGACATATCTTCTTAGCTCCATGTTCCACTGTGAACGAGGGCGCAACTAGTTCGCGCAGAATCAAAGCACAGAGGATGAGAGAGGGAGAGAAAGGGAGAAGAAGAGAAATCCTCTCTTTTCACACACAGAGACACGGAAATGCAAGGCCGGAGTGTGTGCGGCGCGCGCATGCGCGCTAAACGCGTTCTTTCTCCAACCGTTTCCCCTTCGGAAAATCGCCGTAGGCCATCGGGGAATAAAAATTCATCGCGTACACGGCGACTTGTTAGGTTCCCGGCCGGGAACCTGGTTGAGAAAAAATACGTTCCCAGAAATAATTTCTGTGTTCCCCGGGATCCCGGGAACGCTATTTTTCGAGCCCTGATGTTCGAAAGCATTATTGGTTGCACAAAACAAAAGTATTTTTAAAATGATGATTTCTTTGCCTTTGCATCTTTTCAGCTTTCTTGATGTTGAAAGATTCGAGGGGGGGGGGGGGGGGGGATTCTGCTGTAAGAACATGACATTTGTACATTTCCAAAATCTACAAGGTTAAAACAATGTGAGTTCTTAAATTAGTGCCCCTCCAGTGGCCGAGAGATTCTGCTCTCGAAGCTGGTAGACGGGAGGTGCTGAGTTCGAACCCAATCGCACCCGTCGGCCTAATCGTTCGGAGTTTTCGTGGTTTGCTTCGAACCATGGACTTCCATACGTAAATACGGGTTAGGTTCCATTAGAAAGACCCCCCAAGGAGAGCACCTCCACCTTTTGGGCCCATATCCCTCGTGTTGATAATTGGCCATCATAAACACAACCAACCAATCTCTTAAATTATTATACATCAATCTGCAATAGTTAAGCAAAAAATAATTCAGTCTTTAAACTTGTGAGGTCTCTAGAAATGTAGCATATGGCACTTCAGGGAATATTTAAAAAGGATAAATACAGCTGAGTATTTGTTCCAATAATCCGGTTCAAAGTTATTCATTATACGCTATCTCAAATTGTGTGAAATATCTAAAATCAACACCATTACCTATTATTTACATGAAATATATCTCATAAAACACGATGGGTGGCACGTAAAAATTTCACAGAAGAAACAACCCTTTTATTATACATTATTCGTCTGTCAGATTAATATCATTCAACAAAAACCATTCTGGAAAACTAAGGTTTATCTTCTATCACTTTCAAATATGTATATTGAAGTGAGTTGTAAAATTCCAATGTACTTTTCGTCAACATAATACCTGTCTATCGTTCTTTTAAAACTATAATCTGCAATACGCCTGTTACAATCAAATAGAAAGCAAAATATTTTGAATGATTGTCAATCAATAATAAGAGGAACCACTCTCTTTGTTGAAGGATTAAACCTGGGGTGGTCCCATGCTTCGAAAGCATGATTTTTCATTAAAGTTCAAAATTTGGGTACATTTTTTCTTAATAGCGATATTTATTTAGTTTGAAATATTTTAATTTTATTCAATTATATATTTTTTAGTAAGCTATAGATTTTTTTTTTTTTTTAAATATTTAGCCAGGCCTTTACGTTTAAAAATGAATCGGAAAATTTGTCAAAATTTCGCGTTGTTGAGTAGAGAATTTGAGAACCGCTTAAATGTATATATCTTTATTTTCGGTTGTCCGATTCCATGACATTTTTAACTTATTTCGTTATTTCTTTTTTGAACCGGAAGACGAACCAAATTTAATGCCTCCCCCTTCTACCCGGGAGCCCAGGGTATATGCCCCCTAGCTTCCCTCTGTTTTAAACCCTGAGGTCGTGTAAAGTTAGTTAAACAGTATTACCAAATCTAATCGTATGTAATATATTGCCCTCTCTTTAAAACAATCTAATTGTTTGATAGGAAACAAAATATTAATAAAATTAAATAAATTATAAATAACTATTAGTTATAATATTAAAACTTATGGAATTATATTAAGACTTTTTTAAAATGATAATTGCTTGTGAATTAATTATTCAAATTATTAATTTAAAGACTCACTAAACAAAAACATACTCAAACTCTCAATTTTTCGTTTTTTATATACAGTAAAACCTCCCTGCGACCACGTTCCGTTCCAATGAAAATGGGTCGCTCCGAGAGGTGGTCTCTTAATGGAGGTCATGTTTAAATCTAGATTTTCATCGTAGAAAAAGATAACAATTAATTTTACTAAAATTTATTTTTCACATTAGGAAAAAACATGAAAATTTAAATATCAAAATAAAAGTTAATTACATAAGTTAATTACTACAGAGTTTAAAAAATGAATACATTGACGTTTGCTTTGATTTTACGGTTTTATATTTTATAGCCAACTTTTATTTCCAAGTTCTTTCGAAATTCATTAAATAAATGCAATTTTTTGGACGAGAACAAATAATGAGGATTTCATTAATTTATCTATTTTTTTTTTAGAGTTTCCTGACACAATTGGGCAGGGGAGTTTATTGACCGTCATTCTTAAATTGTCATCAGAGTTAAATTCATTGCCTAAAAAAAAAACACAAAAGGGTTTAAACACTTAAGAGTTACCGGAATAATAATAAAAAAAAAATTCTAAACTTAGTTTAGAAGTTTGATGGATAATGCTCTTTCCGGAATTATTTTTCTAATAAAACCTTCTTCAAGCGACCAGGAATAAACGTAATTTATTTCATTTTGTTCAAAGAAATGGGTCGCTCATGGAAGGAGTTCAACTGGGATGGTCTCTGAATGGAGGTAAAATTAGTATTGGGTCTATGGGAATAAATTTCGTTCCATGAAAAAAAGGTCGTTCAGGGAGGTGGTTTGAAAAAAATTGAATTCCCGTGTATAAGTCGAGCCACATTTCTGATAGCATGTTGAAAGATTATTTGTAACCGAGGATAAAAAAAAATTATTAAATTTTCATTAATAATTTTTACTAATGTAAACTTTTTACGTTTCTAATTAAACTTTTTTAATTCAACGTTTTAAAAGTATGTAAGACCGAAGAAGGTTAAACTATTTCGAAACCTATTCATATAAATTCAATGATGCTTAAAAAGGAAAAATTCTTTAAAAAATTTATTCAAGCCTTATTTACGAGAGTAAACAACCTCTTACACTGCTAAAATATAGTACTTTTCTTATTGTAGGACTTTTACAGAACAATTACAGGGACATTATCATTGAGCTTTTTTTTTTTTGTCAATCACAGGGAAATGACCATTGTCCGGTTTTATCCCTCATGTGATTACTTAAGCCTTTTTTTTTTTTTTTTTTTTTTTTTTTTTTTACTTTCTCGTGTATAAGTCGACCCTCCAATTTTCAACTCCCAAATTTTGTCTAAAATTCTTCGACTTATACACGAGTATATACGGAGTATATACGAGTATATATGATATTACTTACCAATACGGTAAGAAAGAAAAATTAAACACTTCTAAAATTGCTTCAGTATTAATTGCCAATGTATTTATTCTGCTACTTAAGGGGTCTCAGGACTTTTAAAGCTTCAAAATTTTAATATTTTTATATGTTAAATTCCTATCTTTTCTGAACATTTTGATATAATTATTTCTTTGAAATTCCCATTAGAACAGAAGTTGTGGCTTTTAGAATTATACCCGCCCAATAGCTGAAACGAAGTCATGAAGCTGAACTTTGAAGTCATTTTTCTCCAAATGACGTTTTTGGGCATAACGCGCACGATATCTGAAACTTCTGAATAATTTTTCATGACATATTTAAAACATATATTTCATGTTAGTCTGTTTAAACTGAACCTAAAATTGCATTTTTATTGCTCAAAGAAACATTTTTTATATGTTTATACTCTTGAAATTTGCATTAGCCAAATACAACTTTGCATTAAAAATATAAAAATGCTTTAAATATAAATTTATTTAGGCTCAGAGTCTAAGTTCAGGGTAATTACTACAGCCTGAAGTGTAATTAGACACGAAAATTTTTATTCTAGTTGCAAAATTTATTTTGTAATCATGCACGTAATCTGTTATACCAATTTTTGTGCTCGACAAATGTCTCACAGTTTGGAGTAGAGGTCTGCACGGGCCGGAATTTCCAGGCCCGAACGAAAGCTATCTTGGCCCGGCCCGTTTGCATTTTTACAGTTCTCGGCCCGGCCCGTACAAAAATCAATGAAAACAGGCCCGGCCAGACACAATTTCTACAAAAAAAAAGTTTTTTCTCAACGTACAATTAAGATTCTTTTAATGAATACTACATACATATTTATGGGAACATTTTACAGTATATTTTACATTACTATGATATTCGCAAAATAAAAAACACACAATAGTAAACATTAACGATTACTTACAGTGTTTTAGTCATCGTGTCTACAGACATTTCAAAATGAAAATAAGGATTCATTAAAAGATTAATGTATTTCAGAATAAAGGATTAAAAACATGACAACTTTTGAAACTGTATAATAAAAAGTAGATTTGTGAAAATATTTCTCCCATTTTTAAGGCTTTTCTCAAATCTAAAAGAGCTACATTTCGACACATTTATGAATTCTTTTCTTTTCGGAAACGCATAAGATTGGCAGGTATTCTTATTCAGAAGCTATGTAAATGTCGGTTTTTTTTTTCATCGATTTGGAAGAATCTGTATTTTTTTAACGCGCCTTCATCCCCCCCCCCCCCCCCAAGAAAGTTACTTTCTTGGAAGGGAAAAAAAAAAAAACTTTTCTCTCAATATAATGTCATGGTTCGGACTTATGATACATATGTCAATATTTTATCTATTATTTTTCTGTTTGTTCTTTAAATCTCGCCTTATCATCTGGCATTTTTAGATGCTAAAAAATATTTAATATATATATATATATATTACTTTATTCACTTTTTTTCCATGCCCTTTAAAATCTCTGCATGTATTTTTTTAGCCACCGTTATGCTATTTCTTTCGGGCAGCAATTAAAGTGTCGTCTCTAATGTTCCGTTATATAAGCCAGCCGTAGAACAAAATAGATGTATCGGTTAAATTTTGTATTATTTTGTAGTTTTTAACTTCATTCCTTTAACGTTGGCAACAGAAGTACTCCATTTCTGTAGAAAGTAAAGAAAAAATAGTTGGAAAATAATAGATTAATATATTTTTGTTGCCATTTTCCTATAAAAATTGAAAAAAAAAATTATAATTAAAATGTGCTATTTTGAAAAAATATGAATGAATGATTTTTGATAAAACTTGGAGCTATAACAAACTATATTCGATTTTAAGTATCTATATTAATGTTGTAAACAAATGAAGGCATATGAATCATCAGATAGCTGATTTATTTTGTCAAGTTTCTTGAATGACGACATTACTTTTTGTTGGATTTGTGTGTTATTCCGAGATAGTGACGCCATATGCATACTTTTCTATAGATGTTGTTTAAGACTGGATGATAAATGTGGAATTCTTAAACGGATGCGAGTGACGTTATTTTATATAAAATAAAAGCGTGTGTTTTAAGTCTTAAAACTGAAATGTGTTTTATACTATCTATATTTGTATAAGTAATTTTTTTAATCGGTGGTGACACTAAATTCTAAACTAGTATGTTGTGGCCATCACAAAACTTTCTTCTATATAAATCACGTCATTTAAATAGTACAAGAAATTACATCCATTTAGCACCAATTTATATCAAAGTATGTCTGAATTTGAAGTTTGATAAAATTCGTGCATTAGTTCTTGAGATAGAGCTATTGCGTAAATCGTAAAAAAAAAAATATGCAGTGCAGCAGCGCCACCTGTTGAGTGATTTACACCGAATGTATAAAACTTCAATTCACGTAAAGGTGTAACTGAATCTAAAGTTTGATGAACATCCGTGCATTAGTTCTGGAGATTGAGCCATTGAGGAAATCGTAAAAAATGCAGCATAGCAGCGCCACCTGTTGAGCGATTTACACCAAATACTAATAAACATCAAATTATAACAGGGACTAACTGAATATAAATTTTTATTAAATTCCGTGCATTAGCGCCTACAAAATTTGTGTCACATACAGGCAGGCAGACAGACTCACAGACAGACATTTTGTAAAAACGTGTTTTTCGGAATCTCTGCCCCCTAAAATGTGTAAATCCGTCGAAAACCGAAAGTCGAAAATTTTCACGAATCCAGTCTTCTTGTAAAGATAGAAGAAAGTAAAAATCAGAATTCCAGTTTTCTAGTTTTTCTATCCCCCCCCCCCACCTCCACGCAACGGCATTCTTGTTCAAAGTTCCAAAAAAATATAGAAGCAGATATATTTCTACATTCTCCCTAACAGTGGTCAACTCTTTTTACCCGATTCTTTTCCAACCTACAACATTTCTACAAATATTGCCTAAATCGAAACTTTCAATACTATACAAATTCATATCAAAATTACAGAATTTTAGCAACATCAAGAAATTCTCGATCACGAGGTCAAACAATGCTTGTAATAAATAGCGGGTAAGGAAGAAATTTATTTCAAAAGTTTCATGTTGCAATGTTATCTACATTTTGCTTTAAAAATTTTAATCTTAGTATCTATGATATTACAATCATAAATTTACTGTAGATTTATTTAACTTTGATCTGGAAACGTGCTTTATGCCAGACTAAGGCATACAAAAAACACTTAAAAAAAAGAAAAAAAAAACCGTTTAAAAAAAATCTTCTCTTTAATGTAATCGTAGATTTTCTATCATTAAAAGAGGTGAATATTACTTTTTGTAAATAACGGTTTGATAGCATTTCTCGTAAAAAGTGTTTCCACTTAAGGACTTTTTTTTTTTCGGTTACAAGGCCACCGATCACATAGAAAAATTAAAACGCAGTCTAATTTATGTTTCGTCTATCTCCAACGAATAAATTGCTTTCCGGTTTTATGCACTAAGTATGCGTCCACTGCCAAAAATTTCTCCTTGTCGTTGTCAGAAATAATTATTTTTATATCAAATTAATATAAAAATTCAAAAACTAAGACTATTTCTTAAAAATCAATACAATTAAGAATACTATTAAGAAATTATATAGAAATTACTATTCGTGAAGTAATGTAATAGAAAAGAAGAATATTACGAAGACTAAAAGCGAAGGTCTAGAAGTAGAAAAAGAAACATTATAAAGTCCTTTAAAAAATACAAAAGAAAAATTGTTTAACTGAACCTTTTGTGACAAATAAGGAGGTTTTCCAGGTATTTCAAGATCTATTGCATTCCTGTGGAATAAGGTGCAATAAGTTTCGTTGAAACACATTCATGGATTTTGATATAGTTTACAAACCATTTTTCTCTCTTTAAATACAAAGGGATAGGAATGAAGTTCATATTTACAAGTATATCCTAAAGGTCTTTATATTTATCTGGCATAGCTTGTCAAAATTACAATACCAGTTTACATTTTTGTTTGTATACTCAAACCTAAGCCCTTTTGTTACTCAAACCTAAGGGATTCTAGTTTACCCCTGTTGTCCATACCAGCCCCGCCCATTTATCAGAATGAACATAGAAAAAAATAAAACAAATTGGATAATTCGGCATGAAAATCCATTTATCTAAATTAAGAAGAGGGGACTTGCCCCCCTTTCCCCCTTTTATATTCAACCAACGAATCTCCAAACCTAATGAGGAAGCGCCATATCGGAATAAACCGATATATCAAACTTGAAGCAAATCGAAAAATTCTGCGTGCAAAATCCATTTATTTAAATTAAGGGGGGATTAGCCCCCATCCCCCTCTTCATACTTAACCAATAAACCTCTAAATTTAATCAAGGCAGCTCCTTAGCATAATGAACCGGTATACTAAATTTGGTGCAAATCGAATAACTCTGCATGAAACACCCATTTATCTAAACTAAGGGGGGTCTAGCCCCCTTTCCCCCGTGTATACTTAGCTAATGAACCTCCAAACCTAATCATGGCAGTGTCTTAACATAATAAACCGGCATACCAAATTTGGAGCAAATCTAATAATTCTGCAGGAAAAACCCATTTATCTAAATCAAGGGGGTGGCTAGCTCCTTCCCCCCCTTTATATTTAACTAATGAACCTCCAAAACTAATCACGGAAGCTCCTTAACATAATAAATCGGTATACCAAATTTGGAGCAAATCGAATAATTCTGCATGAAAAACCCATTTATCTAAATTAAGGGGGGGTCTAGCCCCCCCTTTCCCCCGTGTATACTTAATTAATGAACCTCCAAAACTCATCATGGAAGCTCCTTAACATAATAAATCGGTATACCAATTTTGGAGCAAATCGAATAATTCTGCATGAAAAACCAATAGTAGCCCCCCTTTACTCTTAACCAACAACCCCCAAAACTAATCAGGGAAGCGCCTTATCAGAATGAACATGGAAAAAAAAATTAAAGCAAATCGGATGTTTCTTTCAAGAGTTATCGCGTTACGTACATACAGACGTAAGTGCATACATACATACATACAGAACCTGCGTGCACATTAGCCCTTGGGCTTTGATAGCCTGCGAGCAAAAAGCAGGATAATGAAAAAATTCCTCTAAAGAAAATACCTACTCTCTTCGTCTTTATTTTATTCCCTTTACAATCTGTGTACGTAATTTTTTCCCTCCCCCTCCGCCTTATAAAACATCTTTGCTTACATATAAACTATCAATAGCGAATTGAAAGAATCAATAAATTGTATTTTCTTAATACCCCCCCCCCCACCTCCGTAGAAAGCACTAACTTGTCAGTTGTAGAAGTCATACTAAACTTCTCTTAATGAAATGTTAAAATTGTATTTTCTTGGACCAAATCTTAGAATTGTCTAACTCACCCATTAACTCTGCCCCCCCCCCCCCCTACGCTGTAAGAAACTGACAGTGGAAAAACTTTACTTTAGTTTTTAGCATTTATTTATCGTTAAGTTCAATATTTAACACTTCTTTGTCACGTTTTTTCCGGTCACCTTTTTTCCTAGATTCCTTTCTAAAACCGGTTTTGAAAGTGAAAGCATCCTTACAAAAAAAAAAAAAAAAAAAAAAAATCTGCAAATAAAATTGAAAAATCAAAGAATGGCCATCGTAGCTATCGACCTCAGCTATTCAATTTAAAATAGACGGTCAAATGCGAGTATTAGGCAAAACACACACTAAGGCGACACATAAGGCATGTCGCTTGAATTCGCTGGAAAAACTGGTTTAAAACAGGTTTGAAGCAACTTCGTTCTTTTTTTCGACCAGTTTTTGCGCTTCATATCGCTCTGTCGTCTCAGTGTGAGATATGCCTTATTCGCGCTCAGAGAGTTCCGTAAAATAAATATATATGAATTTTTAAATGTTTTATTAAAACAATCTTTGCTAAAAGAATAATAAGAATTTGTAAAAAACTATACAACGTAGGGTTGGGTATAGCTGTATATATTAGAAAAGTAGGAATGGGTATACCATAAAAGTTCAAAGAGATATGAAGCCCAAATAATACGAAATATTGCTATTCTGTATAACTCTTTTTTTAATCCTATCCTAATCCGTTTAGGGTGTCTACAGAAATTCTAAAAAAAAGTTCCCTGATTTTTCCATGATTTCCCTGACTATCTTTATCAGACTTCCCTGATTTCCATTATTAACAATACACATACGGTATTTTTTCATTCGGTATTGTTTTTTTTTTTTTTTATGTATGTTCACCGATTGCTCCGGAACTTTTTGTCCGATTTATGTGATTTTTGTTTTAATTGAAAGAGGATCCTCTCGAATTAGTACCACTTCCATTTCATCGAAATTGGTTGAGTAGTTTTTTAGTAATTCAACAAAAACCAATAAAATGAAGGATTTCACCCAAATTATCTTTCTTGTTGTAACCGGTTTCTCAATCATAAGCATAAAACTATGTATTCATATACGTTAGCGCCAAGTTGTCGCAAAACTTGGCGCAGTTATGTTAATTATCGCCAAATTTGGCGACCAAAATAAGTCGCCATAAATGAAGCCAACTTGGCTGACTAGTTTGGCGATATTCCCATTCAAATTCAATAATGGATCTTCCCCAATCTGTTTCTTCGCATTTTCTAATCGACAGTCATATTTAAAATTCTCAATTGGTAATCGCATTTAAAATAGTAATTTAATATACATTAATTATATATACACCATTATTTCAAATGCTAAATAATACAGAAGCAAACTAACTTAATACAAAACAATAATTTAGTATACAATAGTTTAGTTTAATTAAACACATAACATCAGACTGGCGGCACATAATATATATATATATATGTATATAATATTGGTACTTCTTAGTTATCCCGTCGACCAAATTACTGTCGCCGTATTGTAAGATTAAATGCCAATAATGGCCAATAAAACCATTAATTCGACGTTTTATTTGTATTTTTATTAATGTTTTACTAATTTATTTGTTCTTTCGTTATTTAAAATAAAAATTATGTCAATTTGTATAATTTGGCGAGTGGTTTGGCGATTTATATAATTTGGCGAAATTGATCGGTGGGATAACTAAAAAGTACCATAATATTATATACATACCTATATTATATTATATTAAACAGTTATATGTATGAATGCTTTTTGATTGCCTTTAATATTTCCACTACATAACATTAATGATAACGTTCCTGTATAGGGGCCTTGGAGAGAAAATGAAAATTTCACGCATATTTTCTGACAACCTATTAACTGTCTCGGTACTACTTAGTTATCCCGTCGACCAAATTCGCCAGATTATATAAATTGCCAAACCACTCGCCAAATTATACAAATTGACATAATTTTTATTTTAAATAACGAAAAAACAAATAAATTAGTATAACATTAATAAAAATACAAATAAAACGTCGAAATAAAAATCACTTGATGACGTAAACACATGTATCTTGCTTAAAGTCAAGTGAATGTGACATTTACGATCAACCATTATTGGCATTTAATCTTATAGTTTGGCTATAGATTTTTGGTCGACGGGATAACTAAGTAGTACCATTATCTCATATACACAAGCAAGCTTTTCAATATTTATAATTTATTTATTGTAAACAACCATTTGTCTACTTTTATATGCAAACAGAAGTTGAGCCAAGATCCCTATGCTGTTAAAGTACAAGATAAACAACATAGAAAGAAATAAAAGGAGTTACTCTAATTAAGTATTACAGACGGCATTGTTATGGTACGGTGTATTTACATGGCACAGAACTTAAACATCAGTAGGCATAAGCATAATGACGAAAGCAAGTCAGTGAGTTACGCAGTCATGAAAACATTTGAATTGTATCAAGAAATGAGAGCAAGCAAATTTGAATCAGATTGCCCGATAAAAGCAAAAAGTGTGCGATA